>MU551630.1:3001654-3062377 GCA_024362625.1 Silurus asotus
GGGGTGTTGGTTTGTCAATAGTACTATATAGGAGAAGGCAATATATTATAGCAGTAGTCATATAAGTTACATTTACAGCTCATATAACACTTTCCTCCAGTTTTTGAGTGTATGTCTGGTTTCTAACAAAATAGTTATTACATTTTGAAAGAACGCTGAACCGCCCTCCGAGTTTCTTATGAAGTTATGGACAAAACTTGGCTTGAACTTCAAGTCAAGTCAAGTCAAGTCAAGTCAAGAGGCTTTTATTGTCATTTCTACTATACACAGTGGTACACGCTACACAGTTAAAAACAAGACAATGTTCCTCCCTGTTGCTACACTAAACAACAACATCAACTAAAACAACAACTAATCCAAATGCATGTTAAATATATCTTCATGGAGCTGTCTTTGTTCACGGGGCATTGTATTTTTTGCCTTTGGCCTGTTGCGCTTTGCTAAACTTATTTAGCGTCTTCATTAGAGCATCTAATCCCACCGTCACAAAAAGGTCAGAAGGCCACAGTGGCTATCATGGACAATTAGCAGATGCAAACCGTGACTCGGTATTGATTAACCATATATTGACTACGTATCCCTCCCCTATTTTGCACATTATTACTTTAAATATCCATGCAACAATTTTCCAGATTGCACCTGCTTCACTAATTAGTATGATTTATTTCGGATCTAAAGAAATCATTTCTTCGGTTTTTGTAATCGAATGATGATGGTTGTGCCTTCAAATATCCACAGCAATACATTTCTGCATAAATCAGATGCTCCAGTGTGTGTAGATGTTTGTTTGTGAAATCCACTTCAGCAGCCACTTTTTGCTGAGCACCGCAGGGAATGCATTTAAGCATCGTTTATGCCAATTATGAAGCCTATTAATGTTTTTAGTGTCAAAGCTGTTCCGGAGCTATAAATGCAATTACCTCCTGACCAATAACCTATGTGGAGGAGGTACACAGCTATTTCAGTATAAACGATTTGTATGGTGGGCTCGTGTCGTGTAGCGATCGAGGCTCTCCCGCAAGTCTGATGCAACACTCGATGAGAATTCAAAACTGTGTTAAAAACCTCACATTAAGAAGTAAGCTGAAATAATAACAATAATGAAGAGAGTAAGAAACCGAATATGTTCTGACATAGTATTCAAATCAGAAACATTTACTCTGGGGTGTTACATTTAGGTTAGAAATTATTTAAGAATAATATCTATATATATTTTATCATCCTATGTTTAACAAGAGCTTGTCTTTTTGCTTTTATCAGTCCTTTAAAAATCATAATAAACCTAGAGAATGAACTGGATGTTAGCAGGCTAGTTAGCTCAAATATTATGCTAATTCTTGTCGAGGGAATTGAGTTGCTTGACTGTAAACTCAAAACTCACTACTTGTAGGAGATATAAGGAGTTGTCCCAAAGCTACACACATCTCCAACTGAAATAGTAGTTAGCTAGCCTTATCTACTGTAGCTAGTGTGGCTTCTCGAGCTGTACTGGAAAAACACAGGTTTTGTTCTCCAGGTTTTGTAAACTCTCTCAGATCCCAGGTCCCAATACTTTTGCCCATATTGTGTATGTATGTACAAAAAGCTCTCACATTGGCTACGGATCAACGATGCTTATAATATATTGCAGTATATTACTGGGATTTTAGTCATTGAAAGTGGCTGTCTTTGACGTTCTTTTCCATCTCATGTGGAATCACTTTCGACAGTCGATTTTTCTGATCGCAAGCTTTCTGTCTTATTATGCAAAAACCGCCCACGTCTGGGACCCTCTTTCTTTTCCACCAGCACTTTTTCTTGCTTGATAGACAAAAACTCTACTGGGCATTGAGGCTAATTAAACATTCAGATTAGCGACAGAAAGGTTGGAGTCTCAGTGGAGGTTTTGATATTATGCCTCTTCCGCTGCCGGACACCTGATGCTCACGGAAAAATCTTCCGAATGACAAGTGCAACACTTCAGCTGTCAGTTTGAGATCTACTGCTGTATCGAGACGCATGAGTCACTTTTTTCCTCAAATCTAGCTCGAACGATTTTGGGTAGCATGCACAGTGACAGGTGTGCAAGTGAGCTTTAAGTGATGTCTATGGATTGTAATCACAGATTCTCAGTGGTGGTGTAATAAAGGAGTGTTAAATCGCAGACAGAGACTGACAGCATTGTTTTTTTTCTAGTAATTGAAATATGCTGTGAAGGGGGAAATCAATTTATATTATTAAGTACACTTCCTGTGCGACTTTAAATTTATACTCTTGTGACATAGTCTTTTCTCCAGACACTATAAACTGAATTATTAAGAGTTATGTTTTTGTTTTAGCTTTTGGCAAGTTGTATACTTTCTTGAGTGCTCATTTTCAACACATTTTACTGCATGTGGCGTAGAAACAGAAATTATTGAGCTGCAGGTTTTTGTTTACTGCTCCAGTTGCTGTTCTTGCTGCTTTCAGGCGATCCTGCAACTTTGTATGTATGTATGTATGTATGTATGTATGTATGTATGTATGTATGTATGTATGTATGTATGTATGTATCTATCTATCTATCTATCTATCTATCTATCTATCTATCTATCTATCTATGTGGAATGGGATGTTAAAAAAGTGCACAAACTTTGTGTCCACAAACTTTTACCTATATAGTGTATTGTATGTATATTAAATAACTAGCACAAAAAAGTTTCCTCTCACTTATTAATATTATTATTATTATTATTATTATTATTATTATTATTATTATTATTATTATTATTATTATTATTATTATACAGGGATGTAGGAATACAACTTTTACTTATATAGCACATTTCATATGTTAAAATTCAGTTCAAAGTGCTTTAGTATTGTATAAAGTGCAAAATATTGTAATTTCAAATATAGAATTGTAATGATTTATTGTAAAACCTGACCATAAATTAGGAATGAAATAATGTTTAAATGTAATATTTACTGAAAAAAATCTAATAAATTCAAACAAATATTTTGCAATTATGTCAACAATTTTAGCTATTAGAAATGTATTGTTCACATTCCACAATGTCCAATTAATCATTTTTTTTAATAATTAAACTACAAAAACTTGTTTCCACACACACAAAAATTACTAAAAAAACAAAAAACAAACCACAAACATAAAAAAATAAATAAATACATTTTTTAATGTTCTAAGTACAGCATGAATAAGAATAAAGCTCCCTGTTACTTCTGGTGAGTGCATTGATCCAGTGTTTGATCATCGATATTTCACGTGACTAACCTTTTAAATGAAGGCGCTCCACACAGCTATCTGTCTTCGTCACATTACTATTCTACGCATCAATATGTTAAG
Organism: Silurus asotus; assembly: GCA_024362625.1. NCBI lineage: Eukaryota > Metazoa > Chordata > Actinopteri > Siluriformes > Siluridae > Silurus > Silurus asotus. The sequence goes on from MU551630.1 coordinate 3,004,980, forward strand.
GTAGCGCCAATCACATGATTGTATGTGACGCTGATTGTAGCCCCTATTGGACTGCAGTTTGTTTGTTAATTAAATGGCATCGCTTTGATGGATGCCTGCTATAAATAATGATTTCTTTCTGGCTTTTAAGGTAACACCGGAAGGCAGTAATGGATTAGACAGGAATTGCTGTTTTATGTGGCATGTGGTGGCTTCTTTGGCATCGTCTTAGCAGCAGATTTCTAATTTGGACCTGGATTTATCAGAGTTAACAGGGACTATGATTATTATTATTAAAGTAGTCTCGTCCTGCTCACTTCAACCCCCTTTTAGTCTCCATTTGCTTTTATAATATCCTCCACTCTTCTGGGAAGATGTTCCACTATATCTTGGAGTGTGCTTGTGGAGATTTGCTCATTCAGCCACAAGCGTGTAAATAAAGTAAAGTACTGATGTAGGTGAGGAGGCATGGGGGTGCAATCAGTGTCCACAAAGTGTTGAGGTCAGAGCTTTACAGAAGGCCACTTCAGATCTTCCAATCCAACCCAAGTATAGCATATCTTCATGGGGCTTGTTATGCTAGAGCAGATCTCCAGTTCCAAGTCAAGGGGTAATTGAATGCTACCACCTCTAAAGACCTCCTATACAATTGTGTGCCTCCAACTTCAAGCTAACAGATTGGGGAAGAAGCACATATGGCTGGAAAAGGCAAGTGTCCCAATACTTTTGCTCAAAACCTCAAAAAAAACAATTAGCAACAAAATCCATTTTCGCATTTAAGCTTCCACATAATCGAATTCTCGTATTGCTTTGTGAGCGGTTTTGTTGCATCCTCCTCTTTTCAGAAGCTCGGACAGAAATGCCCTTCAGCGTGTAGACAGGAAGTGGGCGAATCGCCACTCGGAACACAAAGCAGGTGCACATTTTCGATAAGGGGCTTTTCTGCTACGTGTTCCCTTTTGATTTTCCACCGACGCGACACAGATTTATTCCGTCTTGCGTCTGGAGAAGAACAAATGTAGAAGACGTTTCCTCACAACCCCCAGATCAGCCTTCACAATGTGAACAGCATTTGTCAGTTCCTTGAAGCCGTTTTGAAAACTCACAGCGCGTAGCTAATGATGTCTCTAAATCCACGCGCCGTTAAAATCGCACACAAATTCATTTGCCCTCTGAATAACCACTCCTAAAGATAAGACAGGTTATGCAGATCTTCTTCATAAAGGCACATACGGAGTCAACAGCTCCTTTAGAATCAAATTCTGACTTCCTCACACACATAATAACCACATTAATAAAATATTATTCATTTCTAGGGCGGGCATTTTCCCCAGTAAACCTCTTTAATCCTGACAAACTGGAACGCTTGGATTGGATTTTGCTCCAGGTTCAAGAGCAGAACAATATTTCCAGTACTATAATATCTCATTTTCTATGCTTGAACTATCACCAAGAATTTTTTTTTTTTAACAAAACAACAATGCAAACAAGTGCATGTGGCCGGGGGCTAGAAATGTTCAGTTTTTTCATTACCATGTGTTCCATATTTTTACTGTTCCTAATACATATTCAATAGCTGTTATTGTATCAAATCCTTTAAGGTTAAATATGAAACCGGAAAGTCATTGGTTTGGATTGAATGATCTAAATTCAGAATAAAGCAATGAAAAACTGATTTTGTTTCTCTTCAGAGATGCACGCAATGTAAAACGACAACTTTTTATGTTGCAGGATTTATATAATTTCATGGCAGATATGATATTCTAAACTCTCATGCATTACATTTTATATACAGATGTAACAGGTGCACAGACTAAGTGGTTTGAAGCAACATCTGATGGCTTTTAATTGCAGTCGTTCCATGCTAATGTAGCCGAAGAGGGCTTAATTGTACTGAAAGCTAATGAGGCTCATACAAAAAAAAAAAGAGAAAATATAGATCAGTCACAGACTTAGATTGGTGATAAGATTAGATATTTGATTGCAAAGACAAAAGGACTGAAAAACACTCAGGGAAGATTATAATGGGCTGAGAACAGTTCACATTTCAAGCCATAGCATGACTTTGCATTTTTTTTATGTTTATTTTAAAAAAAAAATTATAAAAGATCCAAGCCATAATCAATACTGTTACCTTATATTTACAACCTTTAACCCTTTAATAACCTTACAAGGAAAAAAAGCAATAAATAATAAATGTCCTGCATTATTATGGACATAATAACTGCAAAAACAAACTTTTATTTTGTTTTTTATCAACAGCCTCTACCAAACTGTCTATTAAAATGTCTAGCATTATTATTTTTATTTGGTTTTATTAGATTTCTATCATTAAAAGAAAAATGTGCCTAAGTAATAAATATATGATATATATATATATATTTTTTTTTTTTTTCATATCAAACTGGTTTTGTGATTTGTGCAATGCATAATAATGAACAGAAGATTAACTTCTAAAAAAAATAGATACAAAAAGGTATACAACTCAAAATGAATGAATGGAAATTCCCTCACTAGATAAATGATGTTCTAGAGGAGAGCTAGTCTATTCTGCATTGTGCTCTGAATACAAAAAGCTCTCCATGTTATTTGTGCTTGTAAAAAAGAAAAAAGGACTTGGCTACAAGTAAACTTCTCACATCACCTCGGCTTATAATGCAATGATCCAATAAGCCAGCTCTTGAGAAGGTTTGAGATTGTGGACCTGTTGCTATGAAACCAGGTTGAGCTTTAAAGAACCAAACAATTCAAGATCATGACAAATCTTCAACAATAAAATCCAGCTAATTGAGTAATGCAAGTGTGAAGAATCAGCCCCTGCATACATCTTCGTAAGAAAAGGCATAAGCATGTAATAAGCTCTCATTTTCAATAAGATGCTCCACAAACACTTGAGCAAAACTTGTGTGTGCATTAGCATCCATTTATCCCTAAAACTTTCTGCTTCTCACCAAAGTTCACAAAATTGCTAAGAATCACATTTCCTGCATATTGGATCATCATTGATAAATATTCTCCAATGGTTTATTGACGCTTCATTGTATTCGAATACATTTCCTTGAATTCGAGGTTCTTTAACAATAAAGAAACTGTAATTACTTTTCGAAGCAGGTCCGAGACATAAAAGAGGGATTTGTTGCCCTGTTCGCTTTTTCCCCTCAGCTCAAAACGAGTTCTGTAATGGGCCAAGATCGCAATCACGAAATGGAAGGATTTGGTGTGTAGAGAAGCTCAATTCCACGTTTACTTACAAGTAAGAAAAGAAGAAGAAAAAAACAACATTATAGGGTCAGTGACATAGAATGTTTTTAGTATTGTTGTTATTTAAAGGGGATTCTGCAGCTCAGTAAATTTGCCTCATTAATATTTATTACAGCCACTAGTGTAATTCCTGTGCTCCTATTATTATATTACAGTACATTAAAACCGTGATATTAGTATATGTACCTAATATTTTGTCCAGGGTGCTTGCATTTAATGTAATATATATAAACAAGGGGGGTAAAAGTGACTTTTAGCACTCTAAGATTAGATAGAAAAATGTAAAAATAGCTGCTGTAAGTCTATAGCTTTTTTTTTTAGAGTTTTTTTTAAAAGAGAATGCAGCATCTAGCAGGCCTCCAAAAAATATTCTGCATTTTCACATCCTTTGATTGGATGATGAGAGAACGCACTAGTCAGAGCTTGCAAACTGCATCTGTAGCAAACTGCACAAGATAAAGTATATTTGTATGAATTTATTAGCTGTTTTTTTTTTATTTTTTTATTTCACAATGACTGACTGAGAAGAAGAAACTAATATGGTCACTTAGAAGGACATTTACATGTACTTTTAAAATATAAAGTTAAAAATTTATGAGCAAAGTTCAGACAGAATAGTTCAAAACACTTGTTAAACTTTTACTTGTGTGTTTCTTTCCTGTAGTATTTGCACAAAAACACACAATTTGTCTTTATTTCAAATCCCCAAATGCTCAATGAAAAGATTCCATGTAAGTTGATAGAAGAAATATAAAAATAGCTGCTGTAAGTCTATAGCTTTTTTTTTTTTGAGATTTTCTAAAAGAGAATGTAGCATCTAGCAGGCCTCCAAAAAATATTCTGCATTTTCACATCCTTTGATTGGATGATGAGAGAACGCACTAGTCAGAGCTTGCAAACTGCATCTGTAGCAAACTGCACAAGATAAAGTATATTTGTATGAATTTATTAGCTGTTTTTTTTTTATTTTTTTATTTCACAATGACTGACTGAGAAGAAGAAACTAATATGGTCACTTAGAAGGACATTTACATGTACTTTTAAAATATAAAGTTAAAAATTTATGAGCAAAGTTCAGACAGAATAGTTCAAAACACTTGTTAAACTTTTACTTGTGTGTTTCTTTCCTGTAGTATTTGCACAAAAACACACAATTTGTCTTTATTTCAAATCCCTAAATGCACAAAACTGCGTGTAAAACCCAGGGTCATTATATAAAGTTAATATTAATGCTTCTGCTGGAGATGCAGGAGGTCCAGCTGTGGCTGCAGTGAAAGGAGACTGCTTTAGCAGTTGCATTCATTGACGCTATATGAAAGACCTGTCTGTGATGCAACACTTTGTTATACTGGGTTTTTGTATAATATTGATGTGTTATATAGACATGGCATAATAATGATGGTATTAAGAGATGGATTGATTCAGGTAGGACACCACTAAAGGCCTAGAGTAGGTGTGAAATGCATGGCCCACCACTGCATTTTACAGAAATCTGATATTGATTTAATCACTTTTTTAATTGCTGATCACTATGTACAGTGCCCTGCTAAACCCTATAATGTTATAGTTGCTTCATGTGTTTTAAAAGAGGAACTGGTCCAATGGGGCAGGTATCACCCTGCCCCATGCTTATTCTGTAAATATTTTCAGTGGATAAGATAGAGCAGCCAGGGAAGTAATAACAGGATTGCTACTTTCACAGTTTTTACCTCAAACTGGAATGATTTCACTCCACTGAATTCAAGATCTTGTTTTTTTTAACAAATAATCAATATGAAATGTAAAAAAAAATGACTTGTGTATTATGTACAGTCCATGATATACATATGGGCAAATACGGTATATTTCAAAGTGTGTTTAGAGGGAAAATGGAATTGGGGAGTGGATCCTTTTCATAAACCACAAGCTTACCACAGTGAAAACAATGTCTGAGGAATGAAAATGTAACTCCTTTTTCCAATGCCTGAATTTTACTGCCTAAAGTAAACGTGATAAAATAAATAAAGTAAACGTGATTTAGGAATCTACTTTTCGAATATATGTGTTTAATTTTTTGATTTTATCCTTGTTTTATTAAATCGCCCATTTTGTTTAATCGTCTTGCTTCCAAAATGGTTATAAAACGTACATATTTAATACATTTGGCTTTGCTTTTCGCTTTCGTTGTCATCATGACCTTATTTGGTGGCCAATTCTCTATATGCATGCACCTCATACAACAACTCCATGTGCATTTCCATTCCTAAAATGTCTTCAGCATAAGCACAATAATAGCCTCGAATCCTGATGAAGAACGACATTACTACACTCACTTGGGAGTCAGTTATTAGCTTACCCCAGCAGCTCGAATTTGCCATGAATGAATGATGAATCCATCAGGTGTGTGTTGCCACCAAGGGGCTTTGTTTAATGCGTTTCTGGCATGGAAAGCAGACTGCTCTCTGAGCCTGGGTACATTAGTTATCAAATGGCAGAAATAACTGAGAGTCCCATGAGAATCTTTAAAAACATTTATTCTGGTTTTGGCCTGGGCCAGATATTCACTCTTCATCTAACTAGAAAGCAAGCACCATAGATGAACATATTGTGAAAAATGAAAGGAAATAGATCCCTTTTGTTGTTGTTTTTCAGTATTGTTTGAAGTACCGGTAGATTAATTTTTACATGTAAACCATGGGCCTTAATATTCCACATGTTGTGCATTGTAAGATGCTTTTCTACTCACCACAGAAAAGTCTGTTATCTGACCACACTATTGTAATACCTTATTTTCTCCTTAATCTCATGTTTGAAGTGATTATGAACAAAATCTCTATCAGTGCATTCATTTATATATTGTGATGCTCACACATGATTGGCTGATTGGATAATTGTATGATGAAAAACAGATATATGGTCATGGGTTTCTTGGTAGATGAAGTTTACATAATTTTAGATAATGTGCTGGTTGCAAGTGGGCAAAATGATGCAATAAATATATAATGCTGCTGAATTTATACATTCAAATCTCAACACGATAAAAACGACGTGACTGACGTGACAAAAATCATCAGATTTACCTGAAGAACTTGAAATTGCCGAACAGCATGGGGCTAAGTTATGATATTGTTTAAGACTACATGCCATGTAAAGCTGAGAAACCTTAACCCAATTACAAAGCATAGCAAAGTAATTAAATTAGCCTTGCCAACACAATCGTGGTATATGGCCAGTGTTGACATTAAAAGATCCATTTAACTTAGTTCTTCACTGGGGAAATATCATTAAGTCTCAGTTACATGCTGGCAGCTGGCCCAAAACATGCTTTTTTCTCTGAAATTGTAGAAGTAAAGCACATTAAATGTTGCACTGACCTGGTTGTCCTTATGACTCACAGACCATCGCTTTTAAAAAACTTTTACGTACTCCACATGTAGTAATCAGTGAAAGGGCTACACATATAAGCATGACTGAAATTCTTAATGCGGCAGAGATAAAAAAAAAAAAAAAGGATGCTCTGTAATTGCTTTAATAGTTTTTTGTACACCGTTTTGATGCCATGCTGAAATAAAGAGCTACCTTTGCATTTAGCAGCGGCCTCTCCCTTCTCCTCTGACATTTTACATCTTTTCATGACTAGAAACATGACGGCCTTGACAGCTGGCTGCATTTAGGTGTCAGGTTCCTCTCAGCGAACAAAGCGAGCGAGGATGTAAGTACTGAGGAAAAACGTGCTCAGTAAAAGAAGGTCTTGGTTACTTGGTTACTAATGTTGCAAGGTTTTTTATCTTTTATTAAAGATAACTTGATGTGCATGTTGATATATGGCTAGAAAACCCTAATACAACGATAGAAGAATGTAAGTATTGTTTAGAACTGTTTCATCTTAGACAAACAATTTCCAGTTTAGTAATTTATTCAAGAATGCCAGGTTAAAGAATGGGTCACGAGAGCCATTTCATTATTTCTACACATGTCAATAAATGTGTTCACCTCAGAGGCACATTTTCTGGCCAGAAAGCTTTGGAATATTGAAGGTTGCAATTGTATTGTTGTGTATTTCTATGCACCAGCATTCAACGTGCAAAAAAACTATTGAACTCTCAGAATTGTTCAGATTTTTCTGCAGTACATAACAATGAGTAAAGCTCAATATTTTAATTATTAAAAGATAATTTCCCATGCTTACTGGCAGAATATGTCTATAGTTGTTCATCTGCAAATTCCTTGATTTCTGTCAAAAAGTACTTTTTCCTGTTTACCAAAACCAGATGTAGCAGACTATTCAGCAAAATGTTACTTCCTGGTTCAGCCCTTATGATTTTATATGAAAAGAACATCCTGTTCGGTTTTTACATAATTCTCCAATTAGTGTCATTACCTAAATACTTTGTTTCTTGCTGTACCTTAGAGGAAGCTAAAGTGGTCGACTCTAACATGCTTAGAGAAGGCATTGTGCTCTCGACTGCTTGTGATTAGCTGGTCTGATCAAATGTAAAAAATAAAATGAAAAATAAAATAAAAATAAAAAGCACAAGCTGGCTTTGTGCTTAAGAGTATTGCCAACTTTGTGGCATGTGGTGGGAAAGAACCACACATGGATAGAATAGCTAGGTGTCCCAATTCCTTCAAAAAACAGGTTGACTTTCCAGATAAAATGGAAAATTTACAACATTTTCCTGAATCCCCCGACTTGAGATATATGCCATTACTGGGAGGGTTTCCTCAAGTGATGTTGATTATTTCCGGAGCCTTTTTTTCTAACGTTCCAGCGTTGGCCACATGATCAACAGCTGGGAAACCGACTGGATAATTACAGCTCCTGTCTCATGGGAAACAATGAGCTTTAATTTGCCTTGTTCTTGTTTTCTATACTAACTGTAGAAAAGTCCATTCATCATGTGCTTAATGACTGGGTTTGCCGGCAAAGCACACACACACACACACACACACACACACACACACACACACACACACACACACACACACACACAGTCGCTGTATGCGACAAATTCAACACACACACACACACACACACACACACACACACACACACACACAGTAGCTGTATGTGCCAAATTCACTACCAACCTGTGTAACTGAGAAAAATAATGTGACTCGGTTGGATCAAGTTACAGAGGATTTAAACGCATGAATCATTTGCCTAATAATACACCCTGAACCAGTGGGATGTCTAACTTTATATTTTAAGGAGTGAATAAAGTTAGTTACATTCCTTCCTCCTTCATTTCAAACTTCTGTTAGGTCTGTAACAGAGGTCATATCACATGCAGAAAAGTTTATGATATAATATCATTAAAGACTATGATACTGTATGACATGGCAGCATGTCTACAGTTTATAAAAGTCAATAAAATAAAGATAATGTGCAATTCTTGAAGACAGAAAGAAATTCAATGGTTCAAATAGCCAGTTTATGCCTATGCTAGTCAGAAAACTTGGAGTGTGCTTTGCTAACCATGTGTTCATTCAAATGTACTGATAATGATTTTGCAATTGTATTACACATAAATATAGGAATTGTCCACGATATTTTGTCTACGATATGTGTCTCATTTTCTGTGGAAAATGAAACAGTGGCGCATTAGGTGTACAGTATGAATCAAAAACTCTCTTAAATGCTAGCATTCGGTTGTCAGGCAGCTGGATAGCTAGCAGTTACTGTTATGTAGATATTTTTTGTGTTTTATAAGTGATTAGTATTTTAGGGTTAAACTGCTAAAAAAAATTTAATTAAATATATAAGCAATATTTAACATTGGTTTTGGAGCTAGCTAGTTACTGCTAGTTATGCATGTTTTTGAACAAACCATATAACATGTTTGCTAAGCTGCATATGGAATTGTACCTATTGTGATATTTTTCCCCCATACTCTACATAGTTATAGTCAATAATTACATAATTGTTCTCATTTTTTCATTTACTATAGGAGAGTGTACTAGAACAGTAGAACACGATCTGTTCATTTTTCTTAGCCCATCAAACTGATACAAAGACAGCGACAATTCAATATCAAAATTGTAATTTGATAGCAAAGTTTATACTGGGAGGATATGGGATTTAAAATTTGATGCCACTTTCTGTCTACATGGTAATGGTCTAGTTTCAAATCCAGACATACTGCACAACAATCTGTGATTATGGTTTGTGTATAATTTGATACATCGCCAACCTTGAAAATCAGATACTACACACACCCAAATTTTATGTACATAATTGAATCATATATAGTGCATTGTAAATAATAGGAACAATGTGCCTTTTGCAGGGATGGTATGTCAGAGCAGGCACTTGAAATGACTCCAGATTACAATGCACCTTTTTTAGCACCAAAAAAATCCTGATTTTTTTTTTATCATGACAATGCTCTTTTTTTAGGATCAATCATCTTTCTGAAGATCAGCGCTCCTCGTCCCACTCCTTGCTGTGTCACACTTGACCTTCTTTACCAGACAAGTAGAGCAAGAAGTGCACTTCATCTCTAGTGCACTTCTCCAAGATAAGTACAGGGTGTTAGGAAAGTATTCACAGCACTTCACTTTTTTACATTCTTTTATTTTACAGCTTTATTCCAAAATAAATTAAATAAATGATTTTCCTCTAAATTTTACTACAAACAATACCCCATAATGGCAATGTGAAAATGTGTGTATATATATTTTATATATTTATATGAAGACCCAGGTATATAATACATGTGACTACTAAATAATAAGCCAGAAAGAATATTTTAGCACTCATTTACATCATGTTTAACTGAACAGCTGCATATTATACCATTTATGAACAACGTCTGGAATGTTAAAATATGGAAAACACCAGGTCACCACCCCTGGGACTCTCAACCACTACAATAATGATGAGTTGATTCCTAATTATTCAGTCGAATTTAAACTCATCCCTCACACCGTAGAGTGAAACGTGTTATTGGCAGTGATATGTATAAATGAAGTTTGTCATGAGGGAACAGTTTCCAACGTTTTGCATGAAAATGTTTCATATTAAAAATCTTTATTATTCAGAAAGAATGGAGCTGATTATACAAGGAAATATTTGTCATAGCTTCAGGAATAATTACTGTGATAAAGTGTGCACCAGTTCTAATCCCTTGAGATCTCCTGATAGAAGAGGAGCAGAAATGTTTCACTAATGCAATTGTAAATATAATTAGATTATAGTGTATTGTGCAACCATATCTTCAGTCTTATATCCAAAAATATTTCTTTGAAATCTGAAGTAAATACACTATTAAATTGCTAATCCTCATACCAGAAAGAAGCACAATTATGTCTCAGCATAAAACAATTGCATATTAAATATGGACAAACATTTGTGAACACCTGGTCAGAAGATACCATTCTACATTAACCCCCCATTTCCTCATAATAACCTCCACTCTTCTAGGAAGAGGTTCCACTAAATTTAAAATTGTGCTTCTGGAGATTTGTGCTCATTCATCTGCAAGGGTGTTAGTTAAGACCGATACTGATGTAGATGAGGTGAGGAGGCCTGAGGTACAGTAGGCATTCCAATTCATACCAAAGGAGTTCAGTGAGTTTGAGGGCCAGGACCCTCTAGCAGGCCATGCAAGATCTTCCACTCCACTCTAGTGGTATTGCCATTCTGGAACAGGTTTGGCTCTCCTAGATCAAGTGAAGTACAAATTCAATGCTACCAAAGACATCCTATACAAGTGTGTGCCTCCAACTTTGTAGTACCTTTGTGTAGATTGGGGAAGAACCACATATGGCTGGAAAAACTACGTCCCAAAACTTTTTTTCATATAGTATTTAAATAGAAATAGACTTAATAATAGTATAAAGATGTCATAAATAGGGAAATACAATATAAAATATTACATGGACTAAATCTCATTACAAAACTGTGAATGATTTGTGATCTTCCAGCTAGAAGAGCATTAGTGTGAACAGGCAGTGATGTTGGGTGAGGAACTGAGGGCTCTGTGCATATTTTGGAAAATTATGTGCTTCCAGCTTTTCAGTCCACATCACAATTTGCTGTATGTAGCATAATTTTTATTTCGGGGTAAAAAAAACAGAGCTTGACTGGGACCAGAAATAATTCAAATATTTTCTAACTGTGCATATTTGTGAATCCACATGGTTTCTTCTTTTATTTTATGTATTTATTTACTATATAGAAAAAAATGTTGCCGTGGCATGTATTTACATTTTGACAACCGGTACAAACTGGATAATAACTTGATTTCGATTTATATCTGTTTCAGACTGGAATAGTTTTGCATACGACGCTTTTTTTTCTGTAAATAGTGTATAATCTACAAAATAACGAACATAGTCGATTAATGCATGATGCATCGTTTTAAATATCAAATCAGTTTACCGTCACAAGGACGCAAAGATCAAGTCCATCGAGGCTGATAAGAAAACATTTTCACAAAATATCACTACAATTTACAGTGTGGTCTCAAAATAAACAATAGACAGGATATCTTACAAAAACAGATAAGTGATATCTGGTTTCCCCTCCAACTTCTGCTTATTACCCTAAAATATTCACACTCAGGCCAGTTTAGTGGTAACATCATGATGATAATGGATTTAAAAATTAGGACCACATCTTAATGATCTCATCTCCACACCTTCTCGCTATATGAATTTGTTCACACAAGCATGTCAGGACCTTCTGTCAGGAGGTGCGCTGATATATAGATGTTGCTTTAAATCAGAGCCTGTGCTCTCAGACTTCCAGCTATGAAGCAAGAAAAACCAAATGAAAAACCTTTCAACAAAATGGTTGTAGTTGATTTTGTTGTCTTACAGGAAATTATACTGGCTTATACTTAATTAATTAACCCTTCTTGGGTATCTATTGCATGTGAAATTCAACTCAATATATAAAGTAAATAAAAAAAACAACAATACAGTGTTTTTCTCACAGCAACACTAAATGCACTTGGGCACATCAGTTTGCTTGAGACTTGAATGATATTTCCCTGCTGTGTAGTTCTGTCATTTGTGTCATAAATTCAATCAAATAAAATACAAAAAAGCCAGAAGGGGTGAATGTAAAATTCCCACTGCAATTAAAGTCATATCGCTAAACATTTTCAGATGACCGCAGAGGTAATTAATCTCTCTCGATGTCGAGTGCCAGAGATAACACACTGACACACAGCGCAGCACTCTGCTGGTGGGTCTGTTTGATAGAAAACAACTTGAATAAATGTTTATCCAGTTCAGCACACTTTGGGGTTGGGTTTAAATACTTAAGAATGTTGTCAATGGATATGATAATTAACCTAATCAAACTTATAATAATGATTGATTAGCCATTCTTAAAGTATTAGCCAACAAAGTATGTATGTGTTAGTAACTATACCAAGCACTCAGACTTTGAACCATTCAGGTCATAGAAATACACTTTTTGAACAAAAGTATTGGGACAACTAACTTTTCCAGGCAAGATGGAGGCACACAGTTGTATATACATTTTCCCTTCACGTGAACAAAGAGACCCAAACTTGTTTTAGCTCCATGAAGATATGGTTTACATGGTTTGGAATGGAAAATCTCCTTCTATTGAGCACATTAATTGGAACACTGACCGCACCCCAGTCCTCGTCACCTCACCTACATCAGTACCTGACTTTGACACCACTCTGGTTTCTGAATGAGCAAAAATATCCACAAGCCAATTCCCAAATCTAGTGGAACGTCTCCACTGGAGTGGTAAGTGGTAAAATGGAGGTTATTATAACAATGAATAAAGACTAAATGTAAAACAGGATGCTGAAAAAGCCTATAAAAATCTTATCGTCAGGTGTCCACAAACTTTTGTTCATATATTCCAAGTAACATAGGAAAAAAATTCAAGTCATTTGTCCTCTTAAAGGAATTTTCAGTCGTTTTTGATCAATTCAGTCTCTTCTCATTAATGATCCTGTTAAAGCCAAACCCCCACAACACATGCAAGTGCTGCAGATGAAGATGTAGAGCTTCCTGTATAGACAGGAAGTTATTGATCGGCCACCCTACACTGATTGGTTCCATGTTGACGGTAAACATCAGTGCTCTTTTTTTAACAATTCGTTTACAGTCTGGGTTGCGAACGAGACAATACTCTCGCCAGCCCTTTTACCACATAACAAGTCAATAACGGTTGGGTTACTGCTCACACCAGACAAGTGAATGTGGAAAATATAGTAGTAACCCAATATGGTTTTCTGCAGTCCTGCCGCAAGGTTCGATGTGTTTACGCGCTTTCTGAGACACTTTTCCGAGGGTGTAAAAAGTGGTTATATAAAATACTGTGACCTTCTTGTTCGAACTCAAGCCAGTCTGATCGTTCTCCTCTGATTCTTTTCTGCAAAATATTTTTTTCCACTTATATATCATTGAACCGCTGACATAAAAAGATACAGCAAAACCTGTAGCTGACTAATTAAAAGCCAAACACACAAACAAATACTACTTCCAAAGTTCTAAACAAGACTGAACTGTTCCATGTCTCCATTGTGCATGAGACTGTGTGAGTGTGTGTGTGTGTGTGTGTGTGTGCACATACGCATGCTTCTTTTAAAGCCGAAGCCTTTCAACGTTTTGTAATTTTACGAGCGCGACCTTGTGCTTTTTTTAAGAAGCACATTTTTCATTCCGTCCTGCATTTCAGCTCACGGACGACACTTTCGCGCTATAAACGCTATCGGGAGCGGTATTAAAAGATGAAGAAAGACATTTTGTGCAGATTACCCCAGTCCCTGAATGGAATGCTGATAGAGGAGCACTTAATGAAAACTCACTCCATGGTGTTCATCTTGAAGGAAGCACTCACTTTACTGGAACCTGTATTTATAGAGCACAAATGTTGACACTATGTTATATACCTGTGGTGCACTAAGGGCAAGATTGCACCCGTATAACACTATCAGTGGTGTTTTTAAGCAGTGTTTGTACTTAAATTCAGGGTTGGGACAATTTTGTGAGGTTGCAGAGAGAGAGAACTGTATTGTACTCTATGTGATTTCCAACAGATGATAAATAGTTCGGTCTTAAAATGAACATGTTGGATTTCTGATCAAAAGGACATGAGTTCAATTCCCAGTACCGCCAAGCTGCCACCACCAGCAAGACCCTGCAAGGCTCTGCCAAAATCTAAATGATAGACTACATTCGTAAATGATTACTTTCGGCTTACATCATCAGTCAACGCGATCCAGTCTGCCTCCTAAACACGAAAATATTTCAAGCTGAGCTTGAGGTGATTATAGATTATTCTGTTCATTAGCATGTTTCATTTTTCTTTTCAATAAGATCACTACTGTATTTGTGGCTGTCCTGTGACATACGGTATGTCATCCTCCTATTGGTGGCTTTTACGAATGTTGTAGCAATGATGACACTCTCGAATACTGAAACATAACATTTTGGACACTGCAGAAACTGTCTTCAGATGGCAATGGCACTACATTTGCACATTATGAAAACTTAGAACATGAACTGCAGCTTGCATTACAAGGAATTGGGTGTAGGTGAAACTTAGCTTTCATCACTGGAGAAATCTGGCATCAAATTATTATTTTTTTAATCCCATTATTCTGTTCAATAAAAAGTTTTAAAATCAAGAAAAAAAGTCACACCTAAAGTCACTAATACACTATATGGTCAAATGTAGGGACGGTAAGATTGGCTGATTTGCATCGGTGCACTGCTATAAAAGGTAACGATGTGATGCATCGTTATTAAGTCCAATGTATTATTAAATAATTATGAATCTATATTACATGTAGATTGATTTCTCTTCTCTAAACCGTTTCTCGAGCGCGTTCTCTCAGCACCGCCACTACTACGTGAATATGACGTATCGCAACACTACAGTCGTGTCCTAAGAGTCACATAGAATACAGATTAACATGGCAGAGGTAGAGCTGCAACGTCCTGGAGACAGAACAGGAAAAGAATGAATGGTTTTCTATAATCATTTTCCTTTTTTTCTTGTAATACAAAGGAGTGTTTGTGAAGGAGCCGTACAAGTCAGAAGGCACTTAAGTAAATTGATGATTTGCCGTCTGTCTGAACCAAAGAAATAAAAGTGAACTATCTGCACCATACATACAAAATCGGATCTTACTGTATAGTAATGGTGGGAATCGTATCGCATCGCATCAGTAGCTGCTTCATGTGTATCATTACTGTATCGTATTATTTGCTATGCATTGAGAAGCAAATTGCCTCAATTATGGAAGATTAAAGCATTGCTTTGGGAAAACCTTCTGAAAGCTGTAGCCATGTAATTGTATAGGGAGGACCAAACCAGTATGCCTCCCGTGCAGAAAACCAGCTCCATGAATGTATGGAAGAGTGGAAGAGCACCTTTGAGATAAGTTGGAATGCTGACTGCACCCCAGACTTCCTCACCTTACATCAGTGCTTAAAATTACTAAAAGTCCTGAAGCTGAATGAGCAGCAGTCCCCACAAGTACACAGAACAGCTGCATGGAACATCTGGGAATGAGGACTAAATGTAGAATTAGATGTTTAAAAAGCATATACAAATCATTTGGTCAGGTGTCCACAAACTTGTATCTATATAGTGTATGTCTGATAATACTTAAAACATGATAAGGGTTCATTACTGCGTATAAAAATGTAATTGCCACACATCTAACAAGTAATTAATGTTCTCTGGTTGACAACCAGGGACATCTGCAAAAAACGAGAGCCAATAAAACATAAATATTCATATTCGTGCCTATACTTTCAAAGGCAAGTCATTGTGAAACTTTCATCATAAGCAAATTAGAGCTTCAATTATAAGTGAAGAATGATGATTCGTGCAGATCGTCACAACCCCAAGGGAGTAACGATGATAGAGAAGCCTTTAATGAAAAACCAGTGTGAACATGAAGCCGGGACTGTCAACAAAACCAAAAGAAATGTCTCTATGCACATTGCTTTGATTGACTCTCAGGGTTTTGCTGAAAATTGCAATAATTACACCATGCTTTTATTATATGTAACATCTTTAGCTTTCTAGCTGACTGAATAATTAATGGCTCCACGACAAAGAAACGAAACAAATAATCATTGATTTTTTTCACACTCAAGGGATTATGTTGATCATCCGTATTGTGCGAAGGATCGTTCCAGACACGTGTTTCAGCTCATTTGCTTTTAGTGATGCTCACCAAACGAAAAATTGATGTGCACAAACAGCACAGAGCATGAAATGAGAAATGAGGGTATATGAACACCAGAAGTACAGCTTGAAATGATTTCTACTCACTCAAAGGCAATAAGAATGTCAAATGATAGTTCGATTCAGAAAGTTTGAATTGTCACTCTTACTATATTGTGATATACAGTAACGCAAAATGGCATTCTCCAAATCCTTGGCATGACGTGAAATGCAAAATTACATGATTTTATGAATACCAATTTTACCTTTGTTTTAACACTCATAGAAAAATGAAAAAAAAGCAGGCCTGTTGATTTCAAATGATATATGAAATAAAAATGATATGCTATATGGACAAATGTATTTTGTCTATTTCAGCCATATTTGATTCTTTCCCAAACTGTTACCACAAAAATTGGATGCGCACAATTGTATAAGATGCCTAGAAATGTACCCTTCACTTAAACGTTTAGACCCAAACCTGTTTTAGCATGACAATGTGCACAAAGCCAGCTCCATGAACATATTCTTTACATGGGTTGGAGTGGAACATCTTAGGTGGCCTGCTACAGATCTCTGACATCTACACTACTGAACACCTTTGGGATAAATTGGAACGCTAACTGCATCCCAGGCCTCCTCACCTCACCTCCATCAGTTTCTGTGTGTCTGAATGAGCACAAATCTCCACAAGCACACACCAAAATCTAGTGGAACATCTTCCCAGAAGAGTAGAGGTTATTATAACAGAAAATTGGGACTCAATGTGGAATGAGGAAGTTCAAACAAGACACTTACGGTCAAGTGTCCACAAATCTTTTGGTGAAAAATCCTTAATCTCATAAGAATTTTCATTTTTTTTGTAGAATTTTCTTTAAAAATGATCTGATATCTATAAAATGTCTTTGTATTTATGTGTGTAAGCTGGTAAATAGTGTTTCACCATCTGATTTACATTTACATGCGTAAATTACATTTACACAGAAGGCTAAAAATGGCTAAACTGCCAGAAGGAGGCTCATAAATTTTCCAGTAATGCAACTCGCCCATTGCAGCTTGTCGTATGCTATAGACTTGCGCTAAATCTTCTGTCTATAATGGTCTTGTATATTTAAATTTGACAAAAAAACCCAAACAAAAAACAGATCGGAATTCACTGGAGTGTCGTAAATATCTCAGTCTTGTGTAAACACTCTTGCGAACAAATTGAAGACTCGATCCCTCAAGACTCACCCAAGACTCAAGACTCACCCCAGAATTCAATGTTGCTAACCCTATAATGATTTTATGCAATAACTTCTGATAATGTACACCTGCTCCTAATAACTCACACACTCAAGAAAATTGTTTTCCCAGAAAGATGAATTATATGCTCAGTTTGTCCTTAACTTTACTATGTTGGATTATTAATTTATGAAAGTATCCAGTATGATAAATGAAGCCCAGTGTGTGTAATAAATATTTTAGGCTAATAATGTTGTTTGTTGTTTAGAAAAGGTAAAGATAATAAGAAATATATGTTATTTTGCTGTCAAATGCACTATACATCATTTGGACAAAATGATAAAAATCCCAGTATTGCTAAGCTGCCACTCTTAGACCCTTCAGCACAGCCCTTAACCCTCATTGCTGCATTCTGATCCCAGGTTCCAAACGAGCTAGGATATGCAAAGAAATCATTTCACTGTGCTGTAATGTACATGTGACAAATAATAGCTATTCTATTCTATAAAACTAAAGGAAACTAAATTCTTACAATACAACTAATCACAATTAGATCACCAATGTAGAATTTGCATATTAAAGCTGTTTTGATACTAAAAAATAATTGTGGACAACAAGTTTTCTAGCGTCTTTGAGTCTTGTGGTCTGAATTGAAGATCCATGTGCACAAACTCAGACACACTACATAAGAAAGGTTTGTAGACACCTGACCATAAGCTTCGTATGTCCTTTTTTAAACATCCCATTTTACATCTAGTCCCCATTTGCTGTTATAAAACCCTCCACTCTTCTGGGAAGATGTTCCAGTAAATTTGTGTGGAGATTTGTGCTCATTCATTCAAAAGGGTGTTAGTAAAGTCAGGTAGTGGTGTAGGTGAGGTAAGGAAGCCTCGGGTTCAATTAGTGTTCAATAAGGTTGAGGTCAGAGCTTTAGAGCAGGAGAACTTCCACTCCAAACTCTTGTAATGCAATGCCCTGGCTTTGTGCACAAGCTGGAACAGGTTTGGGTCTCATGGTTCAAGTGAATGGAAAATTTCATGCTAGCACATTCAATTGTTTGATTCCGACTTTGTGGTAAGAGTTTGGGGAAGAACCACATATGGCTGGAAAAGTCCAGGGTCCAAATACTTTTGTTAGTTTTTATAGTCCATGAGTGTCTTCACCTTGTTAGACATCACAGGATAGAACTTCAGGGCTGTTACACTCACTAAAAAAGCTTTCGGTAAAAATGATTAGTATTCTGTGATTGATTCAGACTCAGAATCAGATCATTCTCATTTAGTCTGGATTATTGTTCATGCTTTTCCCTGAAACGCCAACTTCATTTCATCAGAGGTTCACAGTCGTGTTGCGTGTTGAAGCGAAAGCCTGCTGTGTCCTTGTGTTCCTGCGCTGATGCCTCTGACAGGTGTGCATCATGCCGGAGCATTCGTTGCTAAATTTGTCCCGCTGTACATTTCGGCTTTGTCAGTGCATCTAGATCTTGCAAGAACGAGACTCAAGATGTCGGGGCTACTTATTAGAACGTCAGTCAAAGGAGCAACTTCATTCTTCATGCCGCCTCCTCACATTAGACTCCTGACGAGACGGGGCCTGATCGACTCGCAGCTCTTGTTTGTAGGGGTGAGGCCTCTGTGATCATTGGGGTCTTCAGTGACGAGGAGACAGGAAGAGCAAAATCTCAGAAGAGATTGGTGTCACCACAGACAAAAAGCAGGTGGACAGCTACAGAATGAAGGGCAACCTTGCAATGATTGGAAAAGAAGAATATGCTATAAAATGAAACTATGCACATAATGATTGGAATTAAATCAGTTCTTTCCATTCTCTCCCATTCTTATCTATTTTAAATATTAATACTAATATTATTATTATTGATATCCCCAAAAAGATTCTACATTCTACAGGATGAGGAGGAGTGGGCAGTAACTTTTTATTATTATTATTATTCATGTCCTATAGTTTTATCCAGCAGCATAATAATCTAAATGAATTTTAGATGGTGCAATATGAGCAGCTGAAATGGAGAGACAACATTAAAGCAGCAGCTCAGTTGAGAATCGGTTAAATAATTCACTTTAATCCTTCAATGCATGGGCGCTCCAGTAGCTACCGCTACCTATCTAGTACCTCATTTGAAGACTTACCGATCGCCCTTTGGAAAAGTATCAGGACGTCTTATTTTTAGTTTTGGCTGCATAGATTAAAGTTGAAGACCCAAAGGAAAGACATGAACAGCTCTCTTTAAGAGATAAGGATACAGGATTAAAAAGAGTACACACAAAATCAGGTGTAAGAGTTAGCCCAAACATTGCATTTAATAATGTCCTTTAAATGGCGAGTGTATAAAGGCAGAAAAGTGGTGGACGAAGTACGAAGTATAGTAGAGATACACTTGTTAAAGTAAAAGTGTCCCTTTAAACTCTCACTTGAGTAAAAGTACAAAAGTATTTGCTTTCATGTACTTAAGTACCCAAAGTACAATGATTTATTATGACTATAATTTTTGTCACAAGAATCTTCGCTTAATCAACTCAGTTTATGTGCGAAGACTCTGTTACTCTCAGCACATATTAATACCTATTAATAGAATGATATTAATGACTCAAGTGCTGATTGATGTCTATTAAAATAAGCACAAAACCTTTTCAACTACTTCAAAAGATATCACACTAATGAGGACACGTGTGTTGTGTCGAGTTCTGGAGTTTCTTCATCATTTATTCCTCTCTAAATGTTCTGTTTGATGTTAAACTGATGCCGAACTGTATGGTGGTGATCAGTAGATACACCAAGCGCCAATCAAAAACGAGTTCAAACAGAGCGTGCGCTCGATCCTGATTGGTGGATTGCTGCCTGTTTGACCAGTTAAAGTAAAACATTTGACTTTGAAATTAGGTTAAAGGTAAAGTCTCGCGAAATGGAAATACTTATACAGTACAGATACACGAAAAAGCTCCTTAAGTACAGTAACGAATTACATTTACTTCATTACCGTCCACCACTGGAAAAGTGTACGACTTTGACAAAAAAAAGCATTTTGCATTAGGCAAATGAAGGTGATTTGAAGTGTCATCTTTTCGACTGGCTGAATACGAGTTGGAGTATGTGATTCACATGTTTGATGGCCCTCGAACACCCCTCGCTATATGGAAAATGACACAAAACTACGATTCGTGCTCTCGGGAACAATGGCGAATGAGTCATCCCTCCGAGTCGGTCGCTGCTGCGGCTCGTCCTCTTATTCCACATGCTGTAGCGGGTCTCTGCTATTGACACTTGAATAGAAGTCAAGTACTTAAATACAAACAAGGCAGTCGTGATGAGAGAGAGAGAGAAAGAAAGAGAGAGAGAGAGAGAGAGAGAGAGAGAGGGAGAGAGAGAGAGAGAGAGAAGAAAGTTGGCACTCCACAGTGAAACGTCCTACTTTGATTTGTGTCAGCAGAGATCCGTGAGACGGCTCGTATTGCACAAAGGCTGCTTCATATAAATGTTTTGCTAATATTTGGGATTGTCTTAAATGCTTTCGGAGCTCCAACTGTTCTCTCGTTTATAAAAAAAGAAGAAAGGCCCGTTTTTGTTGAGTACACTGCATTCTCAGGAACTCTGTGTGCCTGAAGATGCTACTTCAAGGATTCGATTTATCTGCAACAGTTACTGTGTCACGTTCAATTAGTCGCCTCATTGCTTGTTGAGTCCAGGTGTTTGAAGCCTGCCTGATTTTCTTTAATAAGACGATGCGCTGCTTCGTAATATATTGTGACAACGTGGGGAATTGATTTGTCAATTGTAAACGCTTGAGAACTAAGATTTTCTTTCTGGTTTTTATTGTTTTCTCCGGTACTGATTGTTCATTACTTTCCTGATATTTTAGCAACTTTTAAGTCCATAGCCATCATATGGAGGGTCTAAGATAAATGTGTATTAACGTGTGCTCATGACTTTATAGCATGGCTGTTAGTTGTTGATGTTTAAGCAAAAGCCTGCTGATTTCCTCTGTTATTTACTGATATATCAGGGTTTTAAATATAATGGTGTCATCTGAGGTAAGATTTTTGAATATGGACGTTTCTGTTCGTAAATATGTATTCAATTATTACCAATGGCATATTCTCTTTATTTCATAGAGTCTCGCTTGAGTTTCTATCCAATCAGATTTCAGTCGTCACATCACGTGTTACCAGAGTCGAAGAATCCGCTTCAAGCCTTCAGAATAAACACTGCAGGTACCCTGTAACTTACAACCCATGTTGCTTGAAACTGTTGCTTTAACCAATCGGATTTCAAGTTTGCGGCTTCCAGGCCCATCTAGCAGGTGTACAATAACGTCGGCATTTTCATGTCCTTTGATCGGATGGTCAGAGAGATTACTAGTCAGAGCTCACATCTGTAGCAGAGTGCACAAGCTTGATTATATTGGTAAATAAATATATTTGTGTGGATTTAGCATTTTTTTCATTCCTCAATGGCTAAAAGAGGAGAAGAAATTAATTTGGTCACAGATACACTCACAAGGACACGAAAGAAAAGCTGAACTGTGCAAAAGCTGGACATGGAAAGGTCAGCCAAAGCAGATCAAAACATTTATTAAGCGTTTTCATGAACCATTTACACTTTTGTGTTTTCTTAGTAGAATTTGCACAAAAACACAATTTGCCTTTATTTCACCCCTTTTATCTTATTGCACTGTCAACATGCAAGGAAAACCCAGGGTCATTTTATGAGGTTAATATCGATGCTTCTGCTAGAGATGATGCAGGTGGTGCAGCTGTGGCTTTAGTGAAAGGAGACTTGTTGAATAGTGTTCTGAGGAGAATTGGAGTTCTCATTGTCCAGTGTTTTGTATTATTTTAAGACTATAATCACACTCTTGATGTCACCCAAATGAGGATGGGTTCCCCTTTTGAGTCTGGTTCCTCTCAAGGTTTTCTTCCTCATAACATCTAAGGGAGTTTTTTTCTCGCTACAGTCGCCACGGCTTCTCATCAGGGATAAATACACATCGTTCACCTTCACTGTTAAATTCTGTAAAGCTGCTTTAAAACAATGTTGTGAAAAGCGCTATAGAAATAAACTTGACGTGACTTAACTAGTAATATATTTCATTGTCACTGTATGAGAGATCTCTCTGTGATAGATACATATACTGGGTTTTGTTATAATATTGTTGGTTTTTAGAGCCGTAGCGTCATAATGCGGTGTATTAAAAGGTCGAATGATTCAGGTAGGACACCACTGAAGGCCTTGGTGTGAAAAGCACAGCTCGCAATTGGATTTTTTCCCGGTATGACTCAAGAGCTTTGCACAGCTGCACTTTACAACGCTGCAGCATTTAGTAAACATTTATCAAACCCCTTTTTCAGGCTGATATTCCTATCAAACTGGCACTCATTTCACACTGTAGTGTATTTAGACTTGATGGATTCTTGCCTACTGTTATGTGTTCCATCAAGGATCCTGGATGACCTACAGTTTAGTCCGGCGTAATCGAATTATAATAAGAAGCGACAATACAAGCTAATTTGATGAGAGCAGACTGGTTCATGTTTAATAACTCCTTCCTTAATCATTTTTCAACCGTGGTGAGAAGAAAAGCATGACAAAGCCACACATACAGTAAACCACATCCTATTACACTCAGTAAGGTAAGAACAGGAATCTGAAGCTATAGAAATGTTTTTGGGTCAGCACTGAGATCATCACAGCTGTTCCTTCTGATCCATACAGATTTGTACGGCCAGAAACTGTAATTCATCGGAAACCAATTGATCCGTAAAATAAACAGTATCTTGACAAGATAAAGACAATAAACCCGAACACAAGCTTGTTATCATGGCACACTGATTTCTAGCTGTAATGTGTTCATATAAAGCACACTGATGTTTGAAGTTCTGTCAATTATATCAACAAAATCGCTTGGCGGCTAACAAGGTTTTCTGCTTCAGGAACGTATAATAATTGAGTTAAGGGTTTAGAAAGGAGGCATTATTGATTCCAGCTTTGGATTTGCATGCCTGGAGAACAGCAAGTGACTCCTGAGAATAGCTTAGTCTGTGAAGTTTTCCTGGAAGATAATTATGCTCATGGAGGAATGACTTTTTTGTGTCTTCCAGATGAGGTGGAAAAAAAGGAATGAAGAAGAAACCCAATCAAGAAAGCATTTAATCAATATAATGTACAATTACACACTCTTAATATCCACAGACGGTATGTAAATCACAATACGAGTCCATTCTGTTCTATTCATCATGCAGATCCTCATTTCGGAGACCCTTCATCCTGGATATTGAATTGCTGGTTGGGTTTGCTGGACTCCAGCATCAGCTCGTAAAGCTGCCCCATCTGTTCAGCCTGAAAGTCTCTGAGCTGCTGCTCGCTCAGGTCAGCGCCGAAGACCGACTTTTCTCTTCCAGCCGCCTGTAGGACCTGCGTCTGAAGTGTATCCCTGTAGTCCTGCAGCTCCAAAAAAGACATGGACATCAGAGACGCGGAAAACACATCCCACTTAATAGACGTCATTCATATACAGAATTCAGTACGTGCTGGATGAATTTATTGTGTAATCTATTCCTGCATTAAACTGTAGGAGGAGCTCTTTTCAGCTTTGAAAATTGTTTTCTAAGCAAATGTTCTTACATTTTAATGTCAATAATTACTTTTATACCGGAGTACTTTAAAATTCTCAAATCTGTTTGGCCAGAAAGTGTCATTCACAACGAATATAGTGGATGCGCCATAAAAAAAAAATTTTCTCCAATATAATCATTATGGTCCCCAGTTTCAGCACTTAGCAAAGATCAAATTTAATGCTATGACTTTACATTTCCAGTCATGGAAAAAGTCCTCGAGAACTAATTTGTTCCACAGTCATTTCCACAACATCTAACATACACACCATTCTTTTATAAATTCTTTAATACATTTTATTTAACGAAGGGGTAATGTATCAACATTGGGGGTTACACCAACCACTTCATCACACCACCATGCCGTTGATTAATTTTCCTATACCTACATGACTCAAAGTGTTTTGATCTTTCCTTATTTATTATCTTATGAAGATGGAGCCCAAAAATGGCCAGGTCCTTGGTCCTTGAGAGAAAAATATCAAGACTTTAATAGTCATAACAAACAAATTATTGGTCTGGAAATGACATATCTTGTAGATCACTTCCTGCTCCAACAATCCTGCTTCCATTTATGAGGTGGTAGCTTATTGGTTAAGGCATAGGACTTTAGATCCGAAAATGACGAGTTCAAATCATAGCCATACCAAGCTGCCACTCCCGGGCCCCTGAGCAAGGCCCCAAATCTGCTCAGTGCTAATTTACTGCTCGGTCGTATGATTGAGATAAATGTAAGCTGCTCTGGAAAAGGTCTGTTAAAAATATCGTAAATGTAAAACGTATAAGGCATTTGATGACCTGCATCATAACCATATCTCGGGGTACATGTGGTAGTTTCTTGTGTATTCATTTCACATTACATTTTGGAATCGTTATCATGATGTGGCCTTTACACAAGACGACTACATAAACAAACTTCCCCGTTTCTATTTATTTGCCCCTCAAACACATCAACGAACAAAAATTCAAAGTAATAAATGGTGGCACAGGAGAGTTTTGGGCATAGATTTGTTTGGTTTGTGCACATTTTCTGATTCATGATTTGTTTTTACGACCTTTACAAGCTACATATTTGGGGTTTGACACATTGTTTTTGCCCAGCAGTGTTTACCTACAATACAGAAGTCCAAGCAGAAACCCTTTAAGAATGTGTGGAACTATTTTTCTAAAAAGTATATTGTGGCAGCAGGAGGGGTGAGGCCAGGGGGAGACGAGCGGTAGGAATCACACATCTGATGGGAATGTATCTAATCAGTGATAGAGAAGAGATTGAGACGTGTGTTTTTATTGAGTATGTTCTGCCGAAACTGCTCGCCGGCCCACTGTCCTTCCTTC
Organism: Silurus asotus; assembly: GCA_024362625.1. Lineage (NCBI taxonomy): Eukaryota > Metazoa > Chordata > Actinopteri > Siluriformes > Siluridae > Silurus > Silurus asotus. The sequence continues at coordinate 3,030,564 of MU551630.1, forward strand.
CCATGAACCGTTCGCTTTGCCACATATAGAAATCATGCAGAGTTTGACTGCTGACCGCCAGCAGCGATTAGGAGGTGTAGCCGAGCAAAAAAAAAAAAAAAAAAAAGCTGAAATGGAGACTTAAGTGATTTTGACTTTCCTTCATGTTCTCCAATTATTTTTTCGCGTCAGTTAGCTTTCTGCTCTGTCACTCTGTATTACGTGTAGAACAAATGTAATGCATGTTAATTGACCCCCCCCTCCAACACCCACACACACTAGGGCAGAGTGGTATTGATTTAATTTCTTTAAAACAAAAAAAATCAGTATTTTGGTGTTGGGTTTTTTTTTTAAGTCAAGAAAGGTTCTGACACCATTGAACCGGTCCCACAGTTTAGGAGTTGGAGGACATCTAGAAAAGCGTGTAAAGATCTGGAGTCAAAGCTATAATAGAGGTCGGAACCCACGCGTGACCCGTCTCCCCCACAGTGCGTACTGGATTTGGTTTTGCGATGCAGAAACTTCTTTTTAAATCCGGGAAAGTTCTCCCCGGCACGCCCAGGAGAACTGGACCCAAAGCGGAGGGCGTTATCAGATTGGCAAAGTGACGAAGATATCGGTCGCGTCTCAAGGTATGATGTGTAAATTTGATTGTGTAGGAAAAATGTAATTGTAAATTCTTTGCCTGAACTACGGTAGCGTACGATGAGCTCATTCATAAACATAAATAAGAGAAACTTGGAGTCATCCATCCATTCATGAAACGTTGTAGAAGTTTGGACGCAATTCAATTTCAGGAGCAAGGAGCCATTTGTCTGAGAGGCTTCCTTCCCTGCATAATGTAATTACACTGAACGTTTTGCCAAGCAGCTATATTTTAAAAATCACAAGGATTGTTCAACGGCAGGCTTTTTGGCAGCGTTCAGGTCTAACGCTGGTTGTGATGTCATCAGTCTGGAGTAAACTGGCTTTCCCAAGGACAAAGCACTTAAACAGATCTGTTAAAGAAAAGGGGGGAGGGGGGGGATAAAGTACCACGCACTGAAGTGACTGGTGGTACCAGTCTGCATAATGATTATCGATTCGCAATCTGTCTGTGCGTATATTTCCCTCAGACGCCACCAACCTCATATATACTGTTTGGTATTACAGCCACGTAACAGCGAGTGCTCTTTGAGTTCGTAACTGATGAGAACTGGGAGAAATATGATAAAGTCTCTAGATCAGAGTGCAGTTCAATTTTCGATTCTGATTGGTCAGAAGTTGTTGATGAGTAACAGCGCCATTCCAAGAGCCCTAATCCAGACGAACAGCACAAATTTAGAGAAGTTAAAAAAAGTTTATTAACTAAAAACGAGTCGACGCAAATTCATTTAAACGCCAGTCATTTTATTAACGTGGATTAATGACGTTTCTGTTTGAATATTTAATTTAAAATTAATAAAATAATGAATATAAAATAGGCATATTTTTAGGCCACGATGCAACACACATTTATTCACGTCCTTTCTTTACTCAGATTAAAAAAATAATATAAATAAAATTATTTGTTTTACTGATCAAAATCTACAAAATCTTCCATGATGCACACCTCCGGCAATTAAAATCGTCCGTGTGGAAACATAGCAAAATTATATATATTAATGGTGTAACGGTGCACAAAATTTACGGTTCGGTTGGTACTTCGGTTTTTAAGTCATGGTTCGGTTCAGTTTGGGTACGGTTATGGGGAAGAAATGCAAAATATTACATTTGTCATTTTTTTTTTAAACACAGTTTATTATTATTGACATTTGTGATCAACATTAAAACAGTTTAAATTTTCAAAACAATTTTCAAAAACAAATGCCTGCTTTTGCATAATATAAATAATATATAAATATATATTTTATAATACAAAAAATGTAATCAAATTAATGCAAATTTTTTCATTTTATTATATTGATTCAATTGATCGATTAAATTGAATACACGAATACATGCAGCCGTTTTCAAGGATGGTAACTGAATCTCTTTTGATGTATTTTGAAGTATATTCTATTTTTCTTTCCTCTTATGCATTTGTTATTTAGGAAACCTCTGATCTGAAAGCACTCTTATGTAGCATAATAATAATAATAATACGTTTAAAATTTAAATATTATAACATAATATATTTATTATTCAAATGTATTCATTATATAATTATATTTATTAATATATGCAGATTTATTCCCTTTAGCACATTTCCATAATTTAGTCTGTTTTTTTTTTTATTTTTGCGATAAGGTTCAGCACTATTTTACATGGAGTGTTTGATTAAATGGTAATCGGCAAGTACTTAGACTTAGCTATCGGTAAAATTGGTCGAACTCTAGTTATTAACAGCCTTATTATTTGTGAGTTTAAGTAAGAGGAATGTTTTAATTTTAATAGCAATGAATATAAAAATAATTTCATTATGATAGTAATAATGCTCTTTTGCTAATAGGATGTACAGTATATCTCGAAAAGTAACGCTCATTTGTCTGGACGTTGCCGAACGAAATAATAAACTAATCAACCATTAGGGGGCGTAATATAAATGCAATTAAAATCCTATTAAATCCTTTATAATATTACTGCTAGTCACTAGTCATTTTCTGTTTCAGCCCGACCCGGCCCTCTATTAAAGAAAGGGGAAAAATATGATGTGGTCCTTCCAAAAAACTTAACAGCAACCAATCAGCTAATGATTTTTTTTCAATGCTCTGAAACAGTGACATCACCTCCATTCCAATTCAATCTGTGTGTTAGTGAGCGAGTCCATTTCGGTCAGGTCTTCATTTTCCATACTTCTCTTCCTCAATCTTCTAGATGTCACAATCTCTTTTTTCTTCCTCGCTCTCTTTTATCCTCCTCTCGAGGGGAAGCTTGTATGGTGCAATGTGGCCGATTTATTAGGCGGGGGGGCGGAGAACTCCCTTGTGGCCTTCTGCGCTAATTGGATTAGAGCGAACACTCAGTAACACTCCTAATCGCATTTGGAGACTCGCTCAGCGTCTGTTCCTGGCGCTACCACCGCCCTTCCGGACCTTCACCCCAACCACACACACACACACACACACACACACACACACACACCCTCCCCCCTTTCGTTGGAGTGCTTCTAGAAGGCGAATCTCCTACGGGGTTATGAATGGTGAGGAAAGAGGTGTGGCTCCTCCAGGAGGCTTTTACCACAGTTATACACTACTCTGTTCTCTTTCACTGACCACCTCCGGATAGAACGAACCATATAAACACACACCCTCCCCCCTTGCGTTGGAGTGCTTCTAGAAGGCGAATCTCCTACGGGGTTATGAATGGTGAGGAAAGAGGTGTGGCTCCTCCAGGAGGCTTTTACCACAGTTATACACTACTCTGTTCTCTTTCACTGACCACCTCCGGATAGAACGAACCATATAAAGAATAGTTGCTTCATACCGTATAATTATTTGCTTCAGCTACAGTCGTACTAGTGCAGAAAATAAAACTCCAAGGGCAGCTGTTGGACAATCGGATCGTCCACTGTGTTTTATTCATGAGAAGGAAATATGCCAGAATTCTTCGCTGTAATAAAAATCACGGCACCTCATAAATTAGAAACTATCGTACAGCTACAGCTACGTTTTGCGATAAATGCTTTTTAAAAATTGTTTAAGCCATAAATCATCGTCCAACACTCCTTAAACACGCACAGAAAACAGAATATAGCGAGATGAATTTGGAGTAAATTGGCAGAAATATCCCGTTTATAGTGAGTACTGTAGTACAGTACTGTAGCGTAGATTCTCTGCGTGTTTATTGGTCGGTGTGACCTACGACGTCAAAAAAGGAGTTAAAGATACACGTCATTCGGTATTTTTATTGGTTAAATCCGGTGACTTTGGTCTTTAACTCCGCCCTTTTTTTTTTTAAGATACTACAACCAATAAATAAGCAGGAAACCTACGTTTTTTTGTTTTTTTCTAAACGTTAACAATTTCTTATGATTTTCAGCATCCGCTGAACCCGCGATTTTGTACAACCCGGCGTGTTCTTTGGCTAGTAAATATATGATACAATGTACAATTTTTACGTACGCTTTTACTTTACAATTAATTGTTATATTTTTTTAGGAATTAATGACCTTGTTTTAACATGAAACTCCATAAAAAACATTTTTTATTCGTTTAGATTTTTTTTTCGCGATTTTTCGCATTAAATCTGGACAATTCGCGAAACAAAATAGCTACGATAAAGTCGGGCCGCGTGATTCGAATCCGAGATAAATCGAGGGACGACTGTAATCGGATTGTACTTCTATTCTCCGTCATAGTAAAAACTCTCTTATACGCAACAAAAATAAACATGTCACTGTTTCGGTCAACTGCGTTCTTTTAAGGTTCTGTCCACATCCGGAAATTTCACATTATGACTTACAGTATACGTGTCAGAAAACGGGTTTTCCAGGGACATGTCTGTTTATGTGTTATGATGATACACAGTCTTATTCTCCCTTATAAACTGACTCGTATGTGAACACATTGAATTAGTTGTATTTATTTTTTTTAAACGGAAAGTAGACACGGTTTGTTGACTTTTCCTCGTTTACTCTGACGATCGAGTGGATAATTCTGGGAATTGGACAGCAGACGTTTTAACTTCACGAGTCGCCACATGATTGTGGATCTTCTGCATAAATTGCACCTATGACATGTCTAAAGCATTACTTTAATCTTTCCTGAAGAAAATTAACAAAAGTATTGGGACACCTGACTTTTCTAGCCGGCACGTATTAGTATGTGGTAGCATTAAATTGTCCCTTTTTGAATTAGGAGACCCAAACCATGACAAAGCTAGCTCCATGAAGATCTGCTGTACATGGGTTAGAAATGGTGGAAGACGTAAGAGGCCTAATATAGAGGTCTGAGCTCAACCATATTCACACTCCAAAATCTAGTGGAACATCTTCCCAGAAGAGTGAAGGTTATAAAACAGCTAATAAATACTAAACGTGAATTGGGATGTGCATAAAATCACATAAGAATGTTTACGAAATGACTAAAATGCAAAATTTTTAAGCATCACTCATGAGCTTTCTATAATTTAATCACCTGTAGTGTCTCATATTCAACAGCCCATAATAAGATTTTTTATCTCTCAGCTCTGAACACTTCTGTACAGAATTGAGTGATCTTCACACATTTTCGTAGAGGCAAAGTCACCGTTTAATGTTTACGAGATCCGGCAACATGAGCCAGCGTGACTGGGGAAACTATGTGGGCGTGTCCAATTGTTACCCAACAAAGTTTATGCAAATTTTATGCAAATAAGCAGAGACCCATGTCTGTGAAGAGAGCAGATGAACTGCCACTGATAAACGCATGGGTGTTGAAACGCCTCTCTGTGTGTGAGCAGTAATTTCACCGAACTGATCTGATACTTCTGGGTGGAGTTTTGCTCGATCTTTCCCAAAAACATCTCTATAAATAGATGCAACATCTGCAAACCTGCCCCTGGGACCGACTGTGACTCTGATCAGGATACGATTCTTCCTCAGGATGAATGATCACAAATGGATGAAGCATGGAAACACCTAGTTGAAGATGTTGGGTTTTGTTATGAGGTGGATGGCGCCACCGTGTGGCTAGACTGATTTTTTATTTATTATTTTACCTCCCATTCCTTCATGAAGTGCTGGACTTGCTCTGGAGATGCAGATCTGTGTCTTCTGAATTCGTCCTTCACGTAGTGATCACCCAAAACCTTCAGATCAATGGGCATGAACCTGTGCAGCACGAGGATCCTCTTATACAGAGCTCGGACCCTGGACACGTGGGCTGGACTGGACATGGCAAGTGTGTGTGTGTGTGTGTGTGTGTGTGTGTGTGTGTGTGTGTGTCTTTAATATACTACAGAAATTACAGCACTTGCAACAAATAAAATAGCATTGTTTTCCAAATCAAACACACACGCGTTCAAACTCCCAGTGTCTCAAACCCAAATTAGGCCCCGTATGATATGTAGTGCACTCAAAAGCGTGCATGGTCCAAAATATAACACCCTCACAAAGTGCACCTATGAAGGAAGTAAAGGTCTGTTTGTAATCCACCCAACAACGTCCTTGTAAAACCCGGAAATAGCGCCTGACCCTACGTTAGTGGTTCATCATAACGCAGATTCAAGTCGCTTACTGCCCTCTGCTGGTCAAAGCACGAATTTCCACCTACAGTCTGAGTGAAAAATACAGTAAACAGATCTAAGACTTTTTTTTATGCACACAAAAGGGCTGTTTCTCTCAAAGATTGATCACAATTCTGTCTAAATCTGTGTTAGTGAGCACTTCTCCTTCATCAAGATGATCCATCCACCTCACAGGTGTGGCAGATCAGATGCTGATTAGACAAAATGATTATTACACAGGTGTGTCTCAGGTTGGACAATAAAAGGTCACTCTAAAATGTGCATATAATATTGGGGGGTCCGGGGTGGTCTGAAAACCAATCAGTATCTGGTGTGACCACCATTTGCCTCAAATAGTGCAACACATCTCCTTCACATAGAGTTGATCAGGTTGTTGATTGTGGCCTGTGGAATGTTGGTCCACTATATATATATATATATATATAATATAAAATGATCAGGAAAATACTATAATTTTTTTTTGTGTGTGAGTGTGTGGAGAAAGAGAGAGAGAGAGAGAGAGAGAGAGAGAGACTTCATTTTGCTAAAAAAAGGACAACAATTATACTCTGTTGCTTGAATAAATAAAAAAAAATGTTAGTTGGAAAAACGTTTTGAGGACTTAAACACTGGTTTATTCTGTTAAAAAAAAAGACAAGAAAGTGCAAAGGATCATCACGTGTTACGTCTTGTGTATTAACTCCAAATCACTATACATTTCTTGAGCAAATCTAACAATTTGTTCATTTGTATTTACAGTTCTTAAAAAATAAATGTTTCCTTTACAGTTCAACCAGAGAAAATGTTTCATCTTTTCCCATTTCTTGTATTAAATCCGATAACGTTTTCTGAGGCATGTCACGTTTTCACACAAGCGTCCACGCAGCTCTGCTGTGTATTAAAGCGGTTATTGTTACCGTTGCAACCACCGTACCAGAACTGTGCACAGGCGTTAGCCAAACGATCGTAGTACCACTTCACCTCGTAGCTCCTGCACGGCCCGGGGTCCAGACCCTCGGTACAGCCAACAGCTGCAAACACACATGTACTGTACTGTATTTCTGACATGCTTCAGCAGCAAATACGTCATGTGATATAACTGAGTTTCCAGTGCTGTGAAAAAGTATTACTTTCTTTCTTATCTGTTTCAGATCACAATCATTTTGTCGATCTTTTAGCGTGGGTCACTTCATCAGACACGTTCTGTTGAAGTAATTTCTAGATTTAACAGTTCTGTATTGTTTTAAAGATTTATAATCACACTCTTGATGTCACTCAAATGAGGATGGGTTTCCTTTTGAGTCTGGTTTCTCTTAAAATTTCTTCCTCATAACATCTAAGGTAGTTTTTCCGGGTCACAGTCACCACAGCTGCTCATCAGGGATAAACACACATCGTTCAACTTAACTCTTAACTCTGTAAAGCTGCTTTGAGACAATGTCTGTTGTGAAAAACTCTGTAGAAATAAACTTGACTAAAACAATCTGGTAAATCACAATTAATGCCTGATTTAGCAAGGGGCAATTACTTTTTCACATTGGGTCACAGGTTTGGACAGCCTTTTTCCTCTAATAAATGAAATGATCACAGCATTTCGTATTTACTCAGGAAATCTTTGGGTAATAACAACATTTGCTTGGTGACCTAAATGATTTGTGTGAAATATGCAGATAAATAATCAGGAAAGGGGGCAAAAACTTTTTCACAGCACTGTATATAGAGTATACAATAAATCATGCCATTTATGTCATTTACATTCATTCAAACATATTACTTTATAGTGATGTAGAACAGAGAACTGTACATCACTAAAACGAGTAGTGTATGAGTGTACCTGCTCCTTGGACTGGTGGAGGGTGAATCTGTGAAGGTGAGCTGACCTCGGGGTCAAACAGGACATTTGCAGGAGGTCGTTGTCTCGCCGCGGGTACGGCAGGAGGCTGGAGACTTTTTCCTGCTGTAAAATCATTCGCATCATCTTCGGGTGCTGGCGTTTCATCCGTTTCTGGAACGGGGGTCCTAAAGCCTACTGGAGCTTCAGGCTGGACAGAAAGAGGGAATTTGATATCAGAATCATTGACAAGAGTCAAAAACTCTATGTAGTAATAAACTTAGAGACATGAACCACATTCGGAAACATCATTTGCTTGTTTCGTTGATCATATATGATGATATTGATGTGAAATGCAGTGAATTATGGAAAAATTCCTCTCACCACATTTCCAGCTGGGAAACTAATGATCTTGTTTGAGCTGAAAACCGAGTCGTCGTCCAGCTCACAGATCCGACTCAGTATTTCACTCTCCAAGCCTGTGAAAAAACAAAAACAATACTGTGTGTGATTTACTTAGATTTTTCCCTACATTTCTGATATCTTTAGTCTATAGCAGGGGTCTCCACACATTTTTCTGTGAGGGCCACATATTTTTTCCTTCTGGAGAATTTCTTATAATTTTAAATTTAATTATTTTGTCCCCTAATGCTAGATTAGTGTATTATTTGTTATGCAATGTACAGACAAATGTGCATTACTTTTCAGTATATATATATATATATATCCTATTAAAAAGGCATTATTACTATAATTTTTTTTATATGCATTGCTTTTAAAATAAAGAAATTTACTTGGTTATGCATATGGTTGGTGGGCGAATATAACCAATAATTAGGCTGTTAATAACTAGAGGTTGACCGATTTTACTGATATCGATAGCGAGGCTGGATCGTACTTGCCGATAACCGATTAATCGAACGATAGTTTTAAAATGGATACTGGATAAAAAAAAAAAACAGAACACTCAATGAAAAGTAGTACTAAACTTATTACAAAAAAAAAAACCCTATACTGAATCATGAAAATAAATATGAATATACTCATTAATAAATAAAATGATATGAATAATTAATGTTAAATATTATATATAATATAGTATAAAAACCAACATTGTGCAAATCATTTAAAAATGCTCCACATACTGGACAAGCTCATGAAGTCAGGAATAAGGAAGACGTGCTCTTCATCTGAAGCGATGGATTTCATCTCCCTCTGAAACCTGGTGTAACCTGATTCAGTGCCATTCATTACGCCAATTACAAACATCTCGATCTCGGCCGTGTGCGCTTCTTCTGCGGCAACCTCCAGACGCACCGCATCCCGTCTGTCAGCCTGTCCGTCTGTAAGCAACAGTGCCACCTTCCTCACACCGTGCCGCGAGGCCTGGAATAACCGCGTGGCACTCCGGATAGCACTTCCGGTAAACGTACCCTCACCCAGATAGGGCATGTTGCGTACAGCCGCTTTAATGCTGGTGAGGTCGATCAGCTGCTGAAGGCTGACCACCACCGTGTGGACATGACTATACAATACGACTCCGACACGTGTGGCTTCACGGCTCACAGCCACGCGGTCTATCAGGGCGTTCAGAAAGTCCTTTGTAAGCTCGAAGTTCTCAGGTCCGACACTTTCGGAGCTGTCGATTATGAAAACAAGCTCCAGGGGACTCTCGCTGCACCTCAGGCCACAACCTGGAGACCAGGAGAAATACATAGAAAATACACTGCATACAACTAACAAAATGAGCACCAATCTCCAAAAGCACACTCCAAAATCTAAACTAAACATCTTCCCAGAAGAGTGAAGGATATTATAACAGCTAGTGGTCAGTAAATGCAGGCGGTTCAAACAACATATATGAATCTTATAGTCAGGTGTCCCTTTATAGTCTTGGTTGATGTAGACCTCCACAGGCAAGGTTTTTTTTTTAATCACATCAAGATCAAGAAAATACGACAGAAGAACAACTGTAACTACGAAACAAATCACCCTCCCAAAACAAATGATCAAATATATGTTATTATCAAATGGGCGAGTTGTATTACCACACATTTCTCTGATTATCTTGATCACTTGCTCTCTCTGTTGAAAAAATGAAAGGCATTAGTGTAATCATTTTAAGCACACACACACACACACACACACACACACTTATATATTACATACATGAGGTGGCATCAAAAAGTTTAAAGACTAGCCCTGTTTACCAGAAAGTACTACATTTACACATCATCACCTTTAAAATGCACAGCAATACAACACTTCCAGCCTTCCTGGAACACACTGGAATATGTCCTGTAAGTCAATTTTTTTTGAATGGTGTCAAACAGGGACCTTCTGCTATGCATGCTAAATCTCTGCAATGGTGTCAAAAAGCGTTTGTCCGCAAGAGCCAAATCTGGCGAGTAGGGTGGGCACGGAAGTCAGATCATGTTGTTTCCAGTTAGAAACCCACATGTGAGAGAGCTCGGTGACAGAACGTGGTCAGAATAGCACCGCTCTTGCACAGCTCCAGATGTACACAGTAAGTCTTTTGGCACACTGACTTATGAAGATTGGTGCTCCCTGTGACTGTGCATGCAGCTGTGTGCTGCCATCTGTTGGCGTGTTAGAAAACTAGTCTCCAACCTTTTTGATACCACCTCGTATAAGTAAGCTTTGCACTTACCGAAAGACCAGGACCTCCTTTCTGACCAGGTTTTCCCTACAATAAAAATATTTCATGACTATGACTCATGACAAACAAATGGAGAGAGAGTTTTCACTAAATTAGTTTATTATTCTATTGAAAGCATTGATGAGCATACTGCTGCTCCTAGTTGCCCAGGTGCACCGAAATCTCCGCTGTCTCCTTTTCTCCCACGCTCACCACGTAGACCTCTGTCGCCCTGGAACCAGAGCATATTCAATTTTATATCAAATATATGTTCTGCATTACTTTAATGTTGATATTAAGACTTTATTACTAACCAAAACAAGAAACAACCCTCTCTGCGCCAATAAGTATTAATCTTGTGCACAAAAATGCAGACATCTCATCTTGCTATTCCTTTTTATTTACCTGCCATCCATACAAATCAAAACAACTTGCTTCATTATTTTACAATACAATATATTCTGAGTTTCCAGCACCTTATTTCCTGGAAGACCTTCTCCTGTGAAGCCTCTGGGGCCTGGTATTCCATGGAACCCGGGCTCTCCTTTTGTACCCTGAATGCCTTCACCAGGTGGGCCTGGAGGACCGGGAGGACCTGGATGACCACTCACACCCTATAAGTAAATCCAAGATGACACTTGAACAGAAGAATCTCTTTGTTTCCTATACTCGTCTACGTAAAATTAGCTAAAAGCTTACCTTTGGTCCTGTAAGTCCTATCCCAGTTGGTCCAGGTGGACCAGGAACCCCAGGTGAACCTCTGTCTCCCTATCAATGCAGAACTTTTATTAGCCTTACACAGACAAAGCACATATGCACATTTTTCTAATAAATATAACATGACCTTAGGTCCTGGTAGTCCGGTTCCTTCTGGTCCAATATCTCCTGGTGCTCCAGGCAATCCAGGAAGTCCCTAATTTAAGGATGAAGAAACTTATCTATTACCACCATATTATAGTTGCTTGTTTAAAAAACACCAGAAATGTTGGCACTGAAACTGTGCTTTTGCTAATTGCGATTGGTTCAGTTCTGTATATATATGAACTCCACAGTATCACTGGCTTTAGTTTTCAACCAGTTCTTCTACACATAAACATACACACCTGATGCCCAGGGTAACCTTCTCCCTTCAGCCCCTGTAGTCCTGCTTGTCCAGGTGGTCCTCTGTCACCCTAAAAATGATGCAAGAACATCTATTCCTCAAACATACTGCAGATAGGACTATTTCTTTACATGGTTTATATCCAAAATCATATCACCTTTGGCCCGGTGATTCCAACTCCTGGCTCTCCGATCACTCCCTGAGGACCCACAGGCCCAGGCTCACCCTGATAAAAATACAAAACACAGAAATTCAATATGTCATGACATTATTCACAGACTCACACCAAAACAATTCTCTCTTCTTGGCTCTCTGTAAAAATATAATCTATGCTAATGAAGATATAACAACAGGATGGTTGCTTTTTTGCTTAGGTCATCATATTTTTTTGTGCAGTGATATTTATTTACCTTCGGACCAGTATATCCAAAACCCACCGGCCCAGGCATCCCCAACATCCCAGGACGACCAGGTTCTCCCTAAAATAACGAACCAATGTTTATCCACGGACGTCTAATACATCATTGATACTGTTACCACTACGAAGTTGATCATTTTCCAACAACGCCACATCACATGGCAATTTGTCAGTGATTACATTTTATTATATCATTAAAGAATGAATAAAAATTTACCTTTGCCCCAGATGGTCCTGCAGGTCCTGGAGATCCTGGAAGACCACGAATCCCTCGGTCACCTTGATCACCCTTCAGTGGCATCATACATATTACATCATTTATATCACAGTTTATAATCAGTACAACATTTTTCCGATATAGCAAAAGTTTAATTATTTGTTTGGTTGTTTGTTTATTTATTTGCGTTAGTTTAACTATCGCAGTCCAGATGTACATGCAGCTGTAATTGTTAGCTAGCTTGATAGACACCTCCTAAGGCTTCCTATATTTTGTTTCCTGTGAGGCACTGAATCTAAATTCAGTTCAGATTTATTTGTAAAGCTCTTTTAATAAAGGACATTGTAACAAATATTTTTAATAATATACAATTATAAATTAGTTTATATAGATTTAACCTTAATGAGTGACATTGGCAAACTTTGTGAGACGATAAAGAGGAAGAAACCCTGAGAGGATCCAGACTTAAAAGGGAACCCAGCAACATCTGGGTGACACAGAATGTCCATTAATTATTATTAGTTCACTGATAGACTCTTGAATGCAACATTGTTCATGGCAACTGCAGCCCTCAGCCATTGCAGAAGTCTGTCCCTGTGTTTCCTGTCCCTCTGTAATCTTTCACCAAAGCATTAAGGCTTAACAAGATTGTAGATATTTAGACTACACAAAACTTAGCATAAATATAGCAAATATAGTGTAAACTCAAAATTTTCTATTAACACCATACCCCAGACAGATCAGTGCATAATTATACAAATACAGTCTCACAGTATATTATGATAATTTTTTGACAATTAAATATTAAACAAAATAAAAAATATATATACATATATGATGATTTACCTTTTCTCCTGGAATCCCTATTCCTGGTGCACCATCAGGACCTTGCAGACCCGTTAAACCTTTCTCACCCTAACGTTCCACATGCGCCGATAAACCAAAAGGAACAACAACAGCAACACAACAAAACAAAAAGCTTACAATGTGGTTTATTGACAATTCTAAACAGTTTCATCCAAAAATTCTCTTTTTCAATCCATCTCTTGCATATAATTCACTACACTACGGATTTATTGCTGTATTCAGCTTTTTTTAAGCTGAAAGATAAGCGAGTGGGACAGTTGTTATTAATAAACAATCAAGGATACTCCAAAAAAAAAATCTGGCAACCTCAAGTTTTTAGTTTTAAATTCAGCTTCTTGGATCAATCTGTTCTTGTTGCACTTATGTCCAAAAAATGAACCTCACCTTGGGTCCCACAGCTCCATCTTCTCCTGGGATACCAGGGATTCCCGGCACTCCAACTGATCCCGGCTCCCCCTGGAACATATATAATACACTGTACACAGGCATTATACTTTGGGTCACTGTTACATGTCAGGGATACACATCCACAAGTACAGTTTCTATCAATGGCCATTTCCTTGGAGATTAGCAAATGCTGGTTGCCAAAGTAAGATGAGGAATTGAGAATAAATGCATTGTCTCAGGTGCAGGTGTCCTTGTGTCCTGTCTTTTAAATAACAGGATCCCTCTATTATTCCTGTATTATACGTCATCATTTATTAATAATCATGGTTTAGAAGGATTTCATGTATATTGTTATTAATCTTCTTCATTATACATTGTTGTCAAGACAAAGAGGGGTGATCATAAGGTACTTTTGGTCCAGGTTCTCCTGCGCCTCTTTCTCCTTGAGGTCCGTGTTCACCAGGAAAGCCCTGATCCCCCTGTGAACACAATCAACTTTTAAATTGTACTTTTATTATTGGCACTGAAAAATCCGTTGATGTTACAAGATGATGTTAATGGTGATGGTGATGACCTTCTATAATGACTGATTTGCCTGTATCACAACAGAAAAAGCTGCTTTATGACCCTTTTTTTACTGACACGTCTTCAGGACAGAGGATTTTTCAAGGTTTCTGTTTAAAAAGTACGAAAGTTTTTTATTGGTGTCAAATTACTGTAATGGATAAACAAACTATTGGAAGAAGAATGCTAAGGCTGGAGCCATCAGGAAGGAGGAAAATAGGAAGGCCAAAGATGGACGTTTATGGATGTCGTGAGGAAAGACATGCAGGTGGTTGGTTTGAAAGAGGTAGATGCAGAGCACAGGATGATATCGAGACAGTTGATCTGCTGTGGGGATCTCTAACAGGAGCAGGTGTAAGAAGAAGAAGAAGAAAAAGGGTGGACAGACAGACAGATATCCTAAAGCTCCTTGTGATACACACCCTTGTTTTCCCTCCTACCTTTCCTACTTTCTTGAAGAGAACTTAAAACCTTAAAAGAAATTGTCATTGTATAATGCACTGTTTGTGACACTCACCTTTGGACCTACAATGCCCAGACCAGGAGTTCCTCTAATGCCCGGTGGGCCGAGTGGCCCTTGTTCACCCTGTATAAAAAAAAAAAGTATAAATAAAATTGGTGGGTAGTACAGTGGGTGGGTGGATGGGTGGGTAGGTGGGTGGATGGGTGGGTGAGTCGGATTTAGGTAGGTAAATTATAAAGTGCCTTTTCTCCCTGAATCCCAGATCCAGGAAATCCAATCAGTCCCGGTGGTCCTGGATCTCCAGCGTTCCCCTACAGAAACAGAGAGTTTACAATATCAATGAGAGAATGTCTTTCACATGTTTTTAAAGCCCCCTTTTGTGGATGATGGTGTGTATACAAGAAACAAAATCAGAAACACAATGGAAATAAAAAAACTGGATCATTATCTAGGACTGTAAAGACATTTTAGCCAATTTTCACCAAATAGGGTGATCATAATATAATAATTTTTTAAGCATTATAAAACATGAACAGTGTAAAAATATATAACACAATAAACACCCAAATGGCTCAGTTTTTTTTAATTAAATGTCAAATGAATTGCGAAATCCAATGTACAGATGTTTCACATCATAAGCTATTTGCACCTTTTTTAATTGCAAAAGAATAAAAAAAAAAGATTTTAAATGTTGTTAACTTACAACCACAAACACGGCTATTGACCTGGACTAAAAAATAAAAGCTGATATGTGAACACTTTAAATATGTTAAATAATTAAAAAGTTTCACCTTTTCACCTTTGATGCCTATCCCTTGGGGCCCGGGTACACCTTTCGGACCCTGAAAGCCTCTGTCCCCCTGAAACCAAAGTCAGATAGATGATTTTTCCTATAGAGTTCAATGGAGACCAATGGAGAGGTTTCATTGACACAATGATAGATTGTCTTATAAGATACAGTATAATTCATTTTTATTGCATTTATGATGAAAATAAAATCTAATTATGATTACTGATAAACACTTTACTCCACACATGGACAATTTAGAGTGTAAATAAAAACCTGGAGGATGAAACTGAGGCAGACACTAAAGGTTAAAAGAGACCTCAGCTTGTGTGTAATTGATTACATACCTTAGGTCCTGGTAAACCCTCGCCTGGAAAACCCTGGTTACCTGGCAGTCCTGGTGGTCCAGGTGCTCCCTTCACAAAACAAGGACATTGTTATTGTGGGAACTTTAAAATTTCACCACATGTTCTGTCAGGATGGAAGCCGTCTACCCGACTACTGCAACATTTGTAGTGGTAGGAACATTATTACTAATAGATACAAAGTGCTCATTTTTTCTATGTTGAGAAACATTACAATAACGTTCTGAAGGAAACCTTTATTAAAGTAGATGCTGGGATGCATGTTTGTCATATAAAAACTGTTGAATACAATGTAATAACAGTAAAAAATAATATTGTTGCTTGTGTAGCTTACTGGTGGTCCTGGCTCTCCTATTCCAACAGGTCCAGTAGGGCCCGGTCTGCCCTGGTATCCCTGATCTCCCTAAGAAATATAGTGTATCTTAATCATGATGCTACTGTACACAACATTATAGTGCCAGTTGAATTGTTTGCTAACCTTTGGACCAGGAATGCCAATCCCCTGGTCTCCTGGTGGGCCAGAAGCTCCAGGAGGTCCTCGGTCACCCTGGTGAAAAAAATTTGTTACATAATTATAATTAAATTCTGTTGTTCTGTTCTGTTATAATATTTATAATAAAATGATCCTTAAAGTGGAGAAAGTATATTTACTCACTTTCGGTCCAGCAGGACCTGGTGAACCGTGATCTCCGGGACCACCAATGAGACCCTGAAACACACACACACACACACACACACACACACACACACACACACACACACACACACACACACACACACACAAACAAATCTCTAATACACCTAAGCCATATAGAAAACTGTAGTGAAATATAATATTTAAATATAAGCATAAAAGTAATTCCTTGTGCGCATTTTTTTTATTTGTGTGTGTGTGTGTGTGTGTGTGTGTGTGTGTGTGTGTGTGTGTGTGTGTGTGTGTGTGTGTGAAAAGAATTATCCTCTCAACTCTATTTATTTAATATAATTTTTGGATCAGTTTAATGTGTTTACACTATACAGGCTTTTAAAAAGGAATAAGTTCTGTATGTGTGTGTGTGTGTGTGTGTGTGTGTGTGTGTGTGTGTGTGTGTGTGTGTGTGTGTGTGTGTGTGTGTGTTAATCCTTGTAGATAAACTCCATCACCAGACTGGAACAATTAAAAGAACAACAGACTTGACAGTGGGATTCACTGCTACATCGCTGTCAGGATCACAACTAATCCTGGGATCACATTCCATAAGTGCAGAGACAGAAAAGCTGATTGGGTCATTTTTAGACGTGTGTGTGTGTGTGTGTGTGTGTGTGTGTGTGTGTGTGTGTGTGTGTGTGTGTGTGTGTTTCTCCATGATTCTACAGACTTACAAGTAACACACACACTTCCTAATGCTTGTGTTGCAGTAATAGCACCAGCTGCTGTCGCTTAGCCTGGTTCCTTGATAAATTTGGTAAATGGTTTTGTAAATTCTAACAAAACACTTTGGTATGTGGAGAAAAATACAATTTAATGTTAAATTATTGATTGATTGATTGATTGATTGATTGATTGATTGTATTTATCAACATCAAACTGTTTTTACAAAAGCTATAACTTTTTATTGTTCCTTTTTTTTTACTATGCATTTTAATCATATTTGACTCGATCTAAAAACATGAGGATCACCTGCTCCCCTGGAGGTCCATGTCGTCCCGGTGGTCCTTCTGCACCCTGTGGAAATAAAACAAGTACCAAAAATTCAACCTCTAACAGGCTGGGTGTGAACCAGCGATACAGAATATTATTCACAAAACTTACTTGCTCTCCTTTCAGCCCTGCTGCACCGCACTCGCCTCTCTCACCCTTTAGCAGGGGGCAAATAAAAGAAAGAAAATCAGAGGTGTTAAACTTTATCTTAACGGATCACTGGACTACTTTTGAGATGCTCGTGTTTAGGGTAAGTCCAAATAACTTTCAGTATGATTGATTGATTTGATCGTTTTTCATTAAAAGACATAAATTCTCTAAATAAGGTTACCTTCATATAAAGTTCTGTTAGCCAGTTTAAAAGCTAACAGAAAGGCAACAGTCACTGAAATAGTTACACTTCACAAACATGGTGATCAGAAAAGCGTCTCTAAATGCACGAAACACATTGAACATTTTTCAGTACTATAGGTTCCACTAGAACAGGAAGCTGAGGTTACAGACTGGAGAATTGGCACCTGATCTGCAGAATGCAGACGAAGTGTTTGGTACCAACCAGACAAATCTGTGGACCCAATAAGCCTTGTGTCAAGAGTTCAGGCTGGTGCTGGAAGTCAAACGGTTTGGGGAACCATTTCGTGGCACACATTGATAAGATTCTTTCGGCTTCTCCCGTTAGGGGTCGCCACAGCGGATCCTCCGCACGTTTGATTTGGCACATGTTTTTACGCTGGATGCCCTTCCTAACGCAACCCGGCACTGAGAGTGGCTGGGGTTGGTCCCCTGACCCGGGAATCGAACCCGGGTCGCAGCGGTGGGAGCGCTGCGTCTTAACCACTAGACCACCAGGGGACCTTCTTTCGTGGCACACATTGATAGAGTCCCTTAATAGCTATTAAACATTGTTTGAATGCCAAAGTTTATTGGTTAATATATATAAATATTGGTTAATATTTGGTCATGTCTCTCTCAGAGAAGGTTTGCCTCCTTGCAATATTTTTTTTTTGCTTGTGTATGTGTCACACTGTATATGTAGTCTTGTTCTGTAGTGTCTAAATCTGTCTATTTCCTGCACTGAGATTCTTCCTACAACAAGACTTAAGAAACTTCTAGAGATCTTTGTCCAGTCCTCCAGGTTTTCAGCTGGATACAAATACAAAGACTAAAAAGACCGAACAACCCTTTAGATTCAATTTCAAAGATTTTCAGAACTTTGATTGGTGTTTTAGAAAAAAGTTCAGTGTTTTTCTGCCTCGGCATCCAACCAACAAAGACCAAAGTGTAACCTCATGGCAGAGGTTTGGGGTCAATCACTACAAATGTAGCTCCATGAGACACTAATCTCTCAGGAAATGCTGTGTGTGACATATCTGATAACCAAAGCCACATTCCATTAATAAAAAGGTGATCAAAAACTTTACCTTTTCACCTCTTACTCCCGGTCTTCCCTGTAATGAGAACAGCAAACAGCATAATGATTATATAAACACTCGAAAATGCTTAAAGAATCATTAATAATGGTTTTAATGTGATACCTCACGGCCCTCTATTCCCGGTCGCCCGTTTAAGCCAGGTGCCCCCTGTAATATGAAGGAAACTGATTAGCATAATCTAGGAAAATAAATAAACAAATATATATATAAGATGGGCACTTACTCTAGGTCCTTTGGAACCCGGAAGGCCAGGTTGTCCTGGGTTTCCTGGTTTTCCCTAAAAATTCAGAAGGAATGATAGAATAAAAAATTTATTTCAGTAGTAAAAAAAGATGTCTTACAATTCTTTAAGATAAAAAAGTTTGCTTTTATAGAAAAAATAATAAACAACGAGGTGGGGTAAAGCAACCTGACGCAAAGCATTGTTACTTTTACTACTTATTCCCTAATTACAGAACATTCCTGAAGGACATTCTTTGAATTTCTTCCAATTTGCTAACAATACATTACAAATGCCATTAAAACAAAGACCTGTTATAAGTTTTATCCTAACAAGTGCATTAAATCAAACGGATGATTTGCCATGCAGCCAGAACTATTGTAGGATCTACTGTTTAGTAAATGAATTAAAAGTTTTCTGGCCAATCAGAATTGAGAATCCAGTATACTGTGGTATAAGTATGTACATGTATTTCCCTACTGTATAATATCAGTTCTACTGCAATATAGAAAGAATGATCTGGCTTGAGTGGATTCAACTTGAGTAGACAGAAAGATTCAAGGTCAAGCAACTTGAGATGATGATGATGATGGTGATGATGATAAATGGTGTGTCTCCTCACCGGGTTTCCTGCAGGACCCATCTCTCCTTTATCACACAAACAGTATTTGGGCTGCGGACACTAAAACCAAGAAAAACTGCCATCAGTAGTAATGAATGAGAATCAAAAGCACATATTTTCTTTAGATTAGTACTTACTTCTGTGGTAACCACTGCGCTCTAGAACAAATGTAAAAAAAAACAAAGGATTATATTATTGACAAATAAAATGCTGAGCTCAGCTTTTTTACACATTGCAATCATGATATCTGAAGAAAATTTCTTGCAGGTTTCCAGATTTGTTTTGAGATCTCATGATCAGAATAAGGGATTAAGAATCCGAATTAGAAAGAGCTTTATTCCCAAGTATGTTTGAACTTACAGGTAAAAAAAAATTCCTGATGCAATTGGTTATACTTCTGTTTTGACAGTATTTTCCAAACTATGTGTTTCCTTGTAATTTCATAAAAAAAAGCCACTAACCAACTCTCTGAAAAGCCTCTCGTCGAGAAGATCATCCTCGAGGCTGAAAAGGTGCTGATGAGGTGGAGGGCTGGCGACGGACCTCAACCTGGTGTCACTTTGCACATCTCGTGTCAAGCCAATGACGAAAATGTGTATATTGTTGTTCTTTGCTTCGGCTGCAGCAGCAACGGCGCTCGGGCTGCGTGGATGATCCACTCCGTCCGTCATTAACACGGCGATACGGACACTACTGTCCGTCGTCTCCTGAGTAAAAAGCTGTGTGGCATTCGAGATGGCGTAGGCCAAATACGTGCCATGACCGATGTGGACCATGGACGACACTCGGCTTTGGAAGACGTCCACATCCTGCCATCCTTGGAAGTTGTGTTCCACTGAGACGCTGCTGCTGTACTGCAACACAGCCAGACGTAGACGTAGCCTCCAGCCAGGAGCGTCCAACAAAGACAACCTGGTGCTGAATCGCTTAACGAAGCTGCACTGCTTCTCGAATAGAAGAGCCTTGGATTTCTCAGAGCTGTCCACCAGGAAGGCTACCTCCACTGGACAAATCAGAGCTAAAACAGAAAATGTAAAAAATGGATTAAAAAAACATTTAAAAATCTATTAAATAGGCACAAAGAAATTATGCACTACATAATAATCATACAACTGAACAGCTATGAGGTTAAGGGTCTTGCTCAGGGGCCATGGAGTAGCAGTAGCTAGGATTCAAAGACTTTTGGATCCAAAGTCTGATGCCTTCAACACTAAGCTAACATCTTCCTCAAAAAGATGAAAATACACAATTGTATAGAACGTCTTTGTTTCCTCTCGGTGGGACTAAAATGCCTGAAAAGTGTTCTGATGCTGATGAGGCTGTGCACAAACCGAGCTTCATGAATGCCATGGTGTTGAAAGGTTGGACTGAAAGAACTTAATTCTCGTGCACATCCAATACCTGATCTTCTCAAGTTTTACTAAACACCTTTGAAAAGAACTGGAACCCTGGCTGAACACCAGACCTCTTCACCTCATATCCGTACCTGACCTCACTAATGCTCTTGTCTCCAAAATGACCCAAAATCCCCACAGACACATTCCAAAATCTAGTGGAAATCCTTACGATTGGATCTTATTGTAACAGCAATGGGGAAATCAATTCGGAATGGAATGCACATGTTAGTTTATTTAACCCTTTTATGAGTGTATCATTTCTTTGCAACTGATCCAGAATGCAGCTGCATGACTTATATGAAGCTTCCTAAGTTCTCCCACACCACCCGATTCCTACGCTCCCTCTATAGGCTTTGTGTAGCTGTTCACACCAGATCCTCAACCTTCAATCTTTAAAGCAGCCTTCAAATAATATCAAAAGACCTGCTTCACCCAGCAGAACTTAAGGTAGCACAAAAAAACTTTGCTTTTCTAACTATATCAGAAATGTAAAAGTCATTACCTTTTGTTTCGTTTCGGACCACTAGACTATTTACTTTTTGTCTGCTTCTTCGTCGACTCAGAGCTTTCCCAGAGAAGACCAGCAGCAGCACACACAGCACCAAGACACACTTCATCCTGCATGTGCACACACCTGCAATATACAGACCAGGCAACATTTATGCATTCATTCAATCATTTATTTATTCATTCATTAATCCTTAGTGCCTACCTTTTCTATACCAATCAAGAATAACCTTCTTAAAAAACCATAAGTTCTTCAAGTTATAGTGCATTGGTGTAAAGTATTTATGTGTAATTCGTTACAGTATTTTCTAGATTTTCCAAGTATCAAAGACATAAGCAACTTTACTCTCTACTCATCTACATTTATGATTCAATAAATGTACTTTTAATCTCTATTACATTTTAATTGATGAACGTAACCAATTACATTTTGCACCTCTGTTGAGGAACATCTGCTGCTCTTCTGGGTTTATTTTTATTCCAAATAGAACTAGAATAAATTCCAAAGACTTTGAGAACCAGCTTTTTGTTAAATAAAAACTTTGAGAGCGAGAAATCCCAGTCAGCTCTAAATATTAGTTTTTTATTTGATCTAAAATTATTTATTTAATTTGTTCAATGAATACTAATGTAATTCTTCTACTTTGTGGCATTATATTGTAATTTTATATCTTAATTAAAGACCTTTTTTTAATTTTTTTATAATGATTGCTTGTCTTTTTTTTTTCACCAACATGTTTGATCTTTGTTTCATTCTAGCGTGTTGAAAAGGATATTTGTTGAACTTGTTTAATGCAGTGTTGAGGCGTACAAACTGTTTTGTATTTCAAACCTCAGAAATCGAAAGTTTTAGTTTTTTCACTAACACCCGTCTTGTGGTTGAGGACGAGTGCATCTTTGAGCTTACGTTCAATATGAATAGTACTCAAGTATTATATATAAAAAAAAAGACTTTTACTCAAGTTATATTGGAATTGGTGCCTATTGTAAAGGGAAGGTTTGCAGTAAGGTATCTACACTTTTACCCAAGTATGAATTCATGTTAGTCTTTACACCTTGGTTATGAAAGAATGCCAAACAATCCCAAAATGCCCTGGAATGCATTCATGCTTTATTCAATCCCCAAATCCTAATCAGTAAAATACCTTTGCATTCACACCACCTTCACTTTAATGTATGTCTTAGTGCTGTAGTGGTGTGTATTTCACATCTCAGAACATACAGCTTAATTAAATCACTACAACTATTAATACACCCTGTAGGTGTAAAGAGTTTATACAGTGTAGGAGTTCCATCCTTTTTATAAAAAAAAAAACAGCAATTTTTAAATTGATTTTAAAACCGTAAAAAGCACTATTTTAGATATTTAAAAACAAAAGGATGTTCTTATAGGATTTATAAAACACTCACCTTAGTTGTCCAGGATGATTTTCTTTAAATAAAATGAAGATCCGGTAAGGATCTCGGTGTGCACACAGAGTGACGGTGCGCTCCTCAAAGTGTGTGTGTGTGTGTGTGTGTGTGTGTGTGTCATGTTCAGTTTTCTATGAGTGTGTGTACAGTATTGACTGTCCTCTACTGGTGTACTTCATTTATCAATCACTACTGCATAGCAGGTGGCAAAGCAAATACACAAAACAAATTATATTATTTTTTTTCGGCTTTGTTTAGTCAAAACATAGCACAAGTTTAAATACCAGCCACAACAAGGCACCGCTTATGGGTCCTTAAACAAGGCCCTAAAACAACCCCAAGGTGATCAGTTGTATGAATGAGATAAATAAAATAAGATAAATAAGCCACTCTAGATAAGGGCATCTGCCAAATGCTCTAATTTGTTTATTCTAGGGGGTTTAAAAGTAGAGATGTGGAGTACCATATTAAAATCAACACTGTTATTAGCCTAGTACATGCACTACAGCCAGACTTGCTGAAATTAACACCTTGTGATGGAACAGAATTAATCTGTTGTGTTGTAGTGCAAGTTGAAATACATTGAAATGCATACTGTAAATGACATGGTATGGAATTGTGATACTTAACATCATAAAATCTATAGTTGTACAACATTTCTACAGTTGTATTTCATATTATAGAGGTTCTAATATTTTTCTTATAATTACTAATCATTTGATCATTTTTAATAAAGTTCTTGTCTACATAGTATGCAAGTTTTTAAGTACATCCATCATGCTGAATGACAAATCACCTGGTGGCAATAAAGATTGTGATAGAAGATATGAATCTTCATTAAAGGAGTGCTATTTTTTCTGATAAAAAGATCCCGTGGTAAATGAGGTGCCATCTGCAGTGTAAGTAAACACCAGTTTGAGTTTGTGTGAGTGCCTGGGAGTGGGTTAACAACACGGCATGAGTCGGGTTCCTGTTGTTTCTTATGGTCATGGACTATAGTGTGTTTCTAAAAGGAGAGACAAAAAGTGGCCTGAAGCCAGACAGCTGCCAAATTGCAGGTCCAGACCTGGTGGAGGTACCAGCTCTCAGAATCTTTATCACATTTGTCATCATAAATTATAACTTAATTACATACCTTTTCTAATTTTCTCTAAGAAATGTGTTAGCGTACATGGTATATTTTAAGGGGCCAAGCACAAAAACGTTCACAGGAAAGTTAAGCTATAATTTAAGGATTTAAGAGTGATTTGTAGTTTAATTCAGGATGTGAATGGTTTGACAATGGACAGTAGTGTAATTTTTGAGAAAGATGTCTAGATGAAACAATGGGCGGAAAAGGTGGGATTGCTGTTGTAGCTATTGCTGTAACTTTTCATGTTGTCTGTTATTACTTTGGTGATTGTTTGTGGTTGCTATTGCGCTTACATAGCCCCAAGATTTTGGGTACTGAAGATACCGACTAAGATGTGTGTCAGTGTGGACGATTATGTAAAAGTTATGAAGAGATTCTTTATTTAAATGCATTGCAGAGAGATACCCACACAAGGAAATTGAAGGTTGAACACAAATGGTAAAAGGTATAAGCATTTTAAGCATGTTATTGTAACTTTTGACCATTTGATCGTGTTGCCTTTAAATTGTTTTTTTAACAGTTCTGAGATAGAGGTGTTGCACATGTTAGGTAAACAGATTCAAAAGTTATGCCCATAATAAGGACAAATAGGACCAAATTTCACCTAATGGTGGAGTAAAGTGTTGGCAGCACTTGGACAAAATTTGGTCAGAATGCTTTTCAGAACCTTCTCAATCAGTATACCAAATTTCACAACTTTTTAACAGACAGTTTTACGGACTGCAGTAGACACAAGCCAAAAGATGCAGAAAAATTATATTGAGAAATGTAAAACTATAATGCCTATGAATTTTTCGAGTTTGTAAAATAAAAATATTCGTTATTTTCAGTGGCACATAAAAGGGCATAATTTTTTTTTGTAATAAAATTTGATCCTGTACATGTAATTTGTAAATACATATAAAATATTTCTATATATTTTTAAGGGAAGATTGATTTGCTCCTTACTATTTTACACTCTGGCATGTTTAACAATGTTCAAAGTTGGGAGATTTATGTGTTAAACGAAACTTCAAACCCTTACAGCTCCTTGGAGTAACAGCCCCAGGAAGTAAAACTGTTGAGATCGCTTTCCATGTGTGTTTTCACCTTCACAACTCTGAACTGCTGAACCTCGAGAGATTCAGTTTGCTGGAGGGGAATGTACATGCGGCTGTTTTGTATCTGTGGTATGGAATTTATGGAGAATCTGAGTCTTTACCATGTCACTTTCTCAAAAACCATTTTAGCTGGAAGAGATAAAAAAAAGAGTAAAGAGATGACAGGTGGAGCAAAATACTGGTGTGTTTGGGTCCGGACCTCTGGTGATGGAATAAGCTTTCAGATTTTCTATAAAAAGTAATTTCCATCATTTCTCTGTCAGGCCTGCGATATACACCATTTGATAAGCTTTATTTTATAACTGTTGTGAATAAACTTAAACTGCATTGTCTGAGTAAATTAGTATTTTATTTCAATGAGTTTCTACTGAACATACAGTGGTCCCCCCCCCCCCACGCAAGTTCTGAAAATTTTAGACGCACATCTGCAGCCCCTATGGTACCTTAGTGAATTCATCTAGACATTATGTTATTTATAAAGGTAAATATGGAAAGTATTCAATTAAATACATAGTTTAAAATGTTATTCCTATTTTTGCTGAACATTCGGTCCCGCTGCAGATTCCCACAAATTTTAAGATAATCTGCAACTTGCTTTTAGTGAGGTTCCAAATGATAACCCGCAAATTATCGAACCGGGAATTGTGAGTGGTTGACTGTACTTTTAGTCCCTTTTTGATTTGGTGAATGTTAAAAAATCACTTCACATGCAAATTTTATTAAACTACAAACCAAAAACTGGCTTCTCACTAAGATCTCATTAAGTAATTAAATGAACAGCTTTCCTGTTGAAAACTGGAATTAGTTTCCTAATATCGCCCTGTAATTTTCGTCACACGATTTTTTTCCCAAACCTAATCACCTTCCTTGCTGATAAAAAGCATCTCTATGACACGCTGCTACCACCACCGTGCTTCAATGTTGTGTTTTCAGAGTCTCAAATATTTATTTTTTTAACAAAAGCCCAGCATGTTATTGTTGCGATCATGCAAACAGCTTTTTCTAAAGTAATTGTAGATTTCTCCTTCCGAGTTAGCCTAGCGCTTTCTCAATTGCCTGCCCTCCTTTACGCTGGTGTTTTTACTTTAATAAATAGTGTAATGTTTGTGACATAAAATCCCAATTAATAATTGACCACCAAACATATATTTAACGCTTATATTTTAGTAAATATGTTTTGCAAAAAAAATAAAAAATTAAAACCAGTCCTCTTTTCATGAATGAATTATTTAAATAAAATCTTAATGAAACCTGAGCAAATAGAAATAGGAAACTATTTACCACTCAGCTTTATGATGTAAATATAGCTGACATGTTGGTTGTATGAGGGGAGTAAATTATCTGTAGCTTTTTTTCCCTTTAGGGAAAGGTTTACTTTCTTAACCGACGTTTTAATGAGGTGACATTTTTAGTGTTTAGAAGAATGATATATGGTGCTAAGGTGTTATGTTGGTTATAAAAGCAGCACTCGGTCACTCATTGATGCAATCGGGGCTGTTAACATTTCTACAGTAACCAGTGGTGGCTGAAGTAAACACTTGAGTAAAAGTACAAAAGTATTTGCTTTTAAGTATCCAAAGTACTACGTATCTATTATGTTCCTATTATCATTTGATTGATATCTATAAAAATTATCACAAGCCCAAAACCTTCTTAATCACTTACAAAAAAAAATAAATGCACTGATAAAGCCACGTGTGTTGTGGAGTTCGAGTCTGGAGTTTCTTCATCATTTATTCTTCTCTAAATGTTCTGCTTGTTGTTAAACTGTATGTTGGTGATCAGTAGATACACCAAGCGCCAATCAAAATAAGTTCTAAACAGAGCGTGTGCTCGACCCTGATTGGTGGTTTGCTGCATGTGTGACAATTAAGAGGAAAATCAGGATAAAGCCAATGCAGAAGGAAATTTTTTTTTTTGTATGCTGTGGAAATCAGAGTCTATTTACTTTACAGAATTGATAGTCTTTGGGATAAAAGGGTGGCTTTTAGTTCATCATTCTGACGTTTTTTGTCGCCATCTACAGGCAGCTTTACGGTAGTGTTATTTTTTTTTATGCATTTCATGCAAGTTTGATATTCATAAAATGATAATAAATAGTAAATAATGGAAGAATGGTGACTTCCCATTTTCAGCTCCACAAAATTAAGTTGTGTTTTAATCCTATGACATATTGCTGAATGTTGCACTTAGAACTCTGAAGTTACGTTTACATTTATGGCATGTGGCAGAAGCTCTTTTCCAGAGCAACTTATACATACAATTATGCAGCTATGGGGTTAGGGGCCTTGCTAAGGGGCTCAGGAGTGACAGCTTGGTGTGCCTGGGATTTGAACTCACCACCTTCAGATCCATGATCTTAACCAGCCTTAAAATTAGGCTACCACCTCATTTACACAACTGGAACAAATACGAATTAGTAATAGAGGATTTGCATGAAAATGATGGAGAGACTCACAGTTTAGTCACTGTAATATACATACTGTGAATAAAGAGGTGAGTCGGTTTGAATGAGTAAATCTTTACTTTCATTCAGAGATTTTGTACCATAGATGCTTCATTTCTAGGAATCTTGACTCTGATTTTAGTGAAGTTCTCCTTTGATGTCTCTGAAGACATCCTGTGGTGCCTTTATTTAATAGAAAAAAATCACTGCACACACACATCTCTGTAACCAATTTTAATTTCTTTTTATCTAAAAAATAAAAAGCTTTTCACTCTGAACTGCTTTCAATTATTTACAAGAAACAGAAAACTACATACAAAATAAGAGAAGGAGAACAAATGGACAGAGGTATAGTGCAGCATTTTGCTTTGTTTTACTTGAAGGGGTAAAATTGCGGGAAATCGTTAATGACTTTCAGGGCCTCGTTGTACAGCTCCAAATCTACACAGAGAGATAAAGAGAGAGAAAAACAGCAGACATTTATTCGTAAAATCTTACACTTCTGCATCAAAAACAGATTTATGAAGAATTTTTAAGGTATTTATATATGGTGACAGAGCAGGAGGTCGACTGATTTATTGGTTCAGCTGATTTTGCGGTACCGATGGTTGATCGCTGAAACTATTGGCAAAAATCCATACCGATGGAGTTTTTCCGGGCTACGTTGTAGACGCATTGTTTCTCTGATTTGGAGGATTGTTAAATGCAGGCCCTTTAACTTTCCACCTGAGTTTACCATTGTTCTAGTTATAGATGTATTGCTATTAGTTTACAGCACAGAAACCATCCTGAAGCAGCTCCTATCATGGCTTGGACTGGAACTTAATTTCGTTGTACCCTGTTTAATGACAATAATGAACTATTAACTATACAGCACACAAGAGCGAACTCTAGAGGCGAATCTAAATAAATCGATTTAATTCCTTTTGTTTTGAACAGTTTTTTTGTTTATTTGTGTTACTTTTTGTTTCCATTGAAATGCAGGTCTTATTTTACTTAATATTTATAAACAAAATTAATACAAAAATCATATTTATTTTATTTTGCACATTTTCATGATTCAGTTTATTTCGGTTGATCAATCGGTTATCGGCAAATGTGATTCCGGCCTAGCGATCGGTAAAATCCGCTATTGGTCGACCTCTAGATACAATATATAAATACACTAACCGGCCACATTAATAGGAACAACAGTTTATTTAGAGTGAACATTGTTATGGAACAGATAAGGAGGAGGAACGTGTGTACGCGTGTAAAAATAAATGAAGTGATGCTCATCCAGATTTTGTTTTTTTACGAAAAAACCCACCGAATGAAATTCCTTTCTCCTCCCTGAACACGTGGTACGCTGCAGCCATGATGGTTCCTTTGTTCGACACCATCC
This sequence comes from Silurus asotus, assembly GCA_024362625.1. Taxonomy (NCBI): domain Eukaryota; kingdom Metazoa; phylum Chordata; class Actinopteri; order Siluriformes; family Siluridae; genus Silurus; species Silurus asotus. The sequence goes on from MU551630.1 coordinate 3,059,703, forward strand.
CGAGAACTTCCACTATTCCACTCAACTCTTCCTCCAGCTGTGGAGAAACACGGGACAGTCTAGTCAAAATGATCACAAGTCTATAAAAATAGATCAAAGGTTTTTTGAGCGTTCCGAACGCGTACCGGATCGTTGAGCTCCACAGACGCGTTCTTTCCCTCGCCGTCCGTCAACGTGAACGATTTGCCTGTCGGATGGACCTGTGAAAGAGATAAAAAAAAAAATAGACTGCTCTTAGTTTATCTCCATACCATCACCAAACATTGTTTACAATTATTCATTTGACGAACGCTTTTGTCCAGAGCGACTTGAGGAATACAACAAGCGAGGTCTTTTCATAAGATAGTAATAAAGACGAGAAGAGCTCGCTGTACACGCTTTCAGTCATCGTTCAGAATATTATATTATTATAACGCCACAACAGGAAGGGAAAAAAGGACAATAAGAGGTAGTTTGATGCCCACAGATAAGAGCAGTTGTATTTTGAAGATTGTGAGGGCTGTCAGGATGGAGTTCATCTACAATCCAAACATGTTCGTGCTGCTCTCAGAGTGTGGTGTGTGTGAAAGCTCAGGGTGTCTGCACTATTTTATAATCACAACCCAACATCATCATCAATAGAGACTGCTGTCATTATTCCCTTCTTACAGTCATTCACCTTTGTGACTGGGCAATCAGAGAGATTCCATAAAATATATTTGCTATAAATCTATAAAGAACACACACATCTATATATATATATATATATGAGAATATGAGAGAGAGAGAGAGACATATAGATAGACAGACAGACAGACAGATAGATAGATAGATAGATAGATAGATAGATAGATAGATAGATAGATAGATAGAGACAGACAGACATGCATATAGACTGACAGGCAGACAGACAGGCATATAGACCAATATAGACAGAGAGACAGAGACAGAGATACAAAGAGACTAATATATATATATAAATGTGTGTGTGTGTGTGTGTGAGAATGAGAGAGAGAGAGAGAGAGAGAGAGAGAGAGAGAGAGAGAGAGAGAGAGAGACATATAGACAGACAGACAGTGAGATAGATAGATAGATAGATAGATAGATAGATAGATAGATAGATAGACAGATATAGACAGACAGACAGACAGACATGCATATAGACTGAAAGAAAGACAGAGATACAAAGAGACTAATATATATAGATAGATAGATAGATAGATAGATAGATAGATAGATAGATAGATAGATAGATAGATAGATATGACAAATAGGTAGCTATAGACGGAAAGATAAATAAATAGATAGATTTCATGTTTGTTGAATAAACGTTTGAACTCTTTACCTTCTCCACGCGCCCTATAAAGCACACCGGCCTGCTGGCGAACTGCGGGAGCATCGACGCGTTAATCCTGGGTTTCGAAGCCTCGAACACACCCGACATTTTATACTCCTCTACACTTTACACTTTCCTTTACTGTAAAACTCCAACTGAGTCCAAACCTAGAGGATGAAAAAGAACGCGCCAAAATGAACTCTGACGTATTTCCGATTTGACTGCAGCGTCTACTTCCGTATTGTCCGTTAACTATTAGCTTCCGTGATAAACTAAAATCGCGTTTCTAGTTCCACAACTTGTGGACAGACAGAAAGACAGACTCATGCACACCTGAGAGTCAAATACAAATCTAATACTCAAACATTTATACACTTCCCACAATAGTATCATAGTATTAAATTACAATAACACACTACCTGCATCTTCCCCAAAAATGAAAACAAATACACAAACGTTTATATTGATACATCAACTCAACTTTCACTCACAAGGACTGAATCCAATAATCGTAAACTACACATCATTTAAACTACACACCAAAAGCCCCACTTTCTTTCAGCAAGCATCTATAAAACTATTTATTCATAAGAGGTATTATTACTTATAATTTGATTAATATAGTGTCTTATTTTATTATTATTTTTAAAGGCACATTTTATTTTTGTATTTATGTGCATGGTCATAAACAGCTACTTAGACTTCCAGATTAAATTAAATATTAACAAAAAATAATAAATGTATGTATTGTTTTTTTCTACTAACTGTTACAATAAACATTTATCTGCAACTGTGTACTTCTGGTAGATTCTAAACTGCATTTTGTCGCATCTATCTATCTATCTATCTATCTATCTATCTATCTATCTATCTGTCTGTCTGTCTGGCTGTCTGGCTGTCTATTTATCTATCTATCTATCTGTCTGTCTGTCTGTCTATCTATCTATCTATCTATCTATCTATCTATCTATCTATCTATCTATCTATCTATCTGTCTGTCTGTCTGTATGTTTATCTATCTATCTATCTATCTATCTATCTATCTATCTATCTATCTATCTATCTATCTATCTATCTATCTATCTATCTGTCTGTCTGTCTGTCTGTCTGTCTGTCTGGCTGGCTGTCTATTTATCTATCTATCTGTCTGTCTGTCTATCTATCTATCTATCTATCTATCTATCTATCTATCTATCTATCTATCTATCTATCTGTCTGTCTGTCTGGCTGGCTGGCTGTCTATTTATCTATCTATCTGTCTGTCTATCTATCTATCTATCTATCTATCTATCTATCTGTCTACATATCATTTAGATAGATAGATAGATAGATAGATAGATAGATAGATAGATAGATATGA
>MU551630.1:3062482-3074367 GCA_024362625.1 Silurus asotus
TGTCTATCTATCTATCTATCTATCTATCTATCTATCTATCTATCTATCTATCTATCTGTCTGTCTGTCTGTTTGTCTATCTGTCTGTCTGTCTGTCTGTTTGTCTGTCTGTCTGTCTTGCTCGAGCGGAACCATCGTCGCTCTTTAGTTCCCAGTCGGACTGTAAAAGAAACTACAACACACGCGAGTAACTTCACGCATGCGCAGTGCTAATCAGGGTGACTTGTAAACATTAACTTGAGCTATAAAAGTCCGGGTACGCGCTTTTTTATTTAGACAAAACATGACGAAATGGCGATGTAATTAGGTTTCTTTGGTACAGTTTATGTTATTGCTGTTGCTGAGGGTTTTCGTGTTTGGAGTTTGGTATAAATAGGAAAAAGTCTCCGGTAGGTAAAAACTAAAATAAACGAAATGGGCCAACTGGGGACATGTGACGTCATCGCACCTGATCTGTTTATTATTGAGTTACAGAGATTTTACGTTACAGTTTATTGTTGTCATGTAATGTTTGGGTTTTGTGTTATTAATATTTCAGTTTATCGTATGTTGTTTTAATGCAGCAAGATGCTCAGTTTTTTCGGACTTCGGAAAGACTCTAAAAAGTCTCCATCATCCGACAGAGAGTCTGATGGATTCGTCCTTATTGGTGAGTAGAGAAATTTCAGGTGAAAAACAAGAACATGTTTTCTCTGAAAGAACAATAGAAGTCAGGAAAAACTGGATTCTGTTTTTAAATAATCCTAACAAGATCTGTCTTGTTGCATCAAGAGGAAAGATGATCAACTCAGTAGAAGAAAACTGAATCCAGATGTTTCCATTAAAGTCCAATAGATTTAAATCACTATAAAGTCAGAGGGCTGCTGTTTTTGGATCTAAAGAGGGTTTTATCCAGTGCTTAGTATGTTATGTTTTTATATAAACACATGCATGTTAATTTTGTTTCTATACAACAAACCTTGTCATTTAATGGTATGAAAATTGGCATTGACTGAAAACAAGTAGATAAATATACAGATGTTACATTTCATTTTTATTGAAAAACATTCCCTTAAAATAAATAACAGCTCTACACGGTCTGGGCATCCGGACAGTTAGGACAGTCGTGCCTCTTGTGCCAAAGATGTTCTTCACTGGTTGAAGATTTCATTCTAATCTTGTGATCCAGTTCATCCCAGAGCAGTTTAATAGGATTTATGAGCCGCAGTCCAGATGGAATTGCATGGCGTGTGTGTGTGTGTGTGTGTGTGTGTGTGTGTGTGTATATATATATATATATATATATATATATATACGCCATAACATTCTTCAGCAGTTTGAGCTACAGGAGCTCGTCTGTTGGATCGGACCACACGGACAAGCCTTCGCTCCTCACATACATCTATAGGCCTCGGCCTCACACGACCCTGTCGCTGGTTCACCACTGTTCCTTCCTTGAAGCACTTTTGATAGATACTGACCACTACAGACCAGAACACCACACAAGAGCTGCAGAGTATGGAGATGCTCTGACCCAGACGTCTAGACGTCACAATTGATCAAACCCATTTTTCATGTTTTCAACACGTCAACTTTGAGGACAAAATGTTCACTTCCTGCCTAATAAATCCCACCCGCTATCAGGTGCCATGATGAAGAGATAATCAGTGATATTTACTTTATATAATGTTAAAATGTCATAATATTATTTATATTATTATTAAAATATCACTAAGGATTGATCGATCAGTGATCAGCGATCGATATTACATTTACAAGTTTGATTATAAGGCAGTGATTGAACACTGCACTTGGAGCACAGCAGTAGTTCGTGGTTCTGTATTACAACAGCACTTTTGTTATAGAAACATTGAAGTCTGTTATGATTTCTGTTGTTCCTGCACTTGCACTCGAACGTCCTGTTTTCACGCAATACGCGGCGCTCAAATTTCCTTCCTTCTTTACCCTCGCGCTGCTAAAATCCGATCTTTTGTAATATCCTACGCTCGGCTTTTCTCTCCCGTGTCTCCACACACCTCTGAAATGAAAGTGAAGATGGCCATTATCCTGAAAGCCACAGCTGTGATTCACGTCTTCCCAGTGCAGCTCAGGTTTCATGTAATTGTGTTCAGTCAGACGACGATCCTTGTGTGAGATTCTGTGCATCAATCAGACCATCGTTGTTTAAAGGAGCCCTTTGAATAAAATGTTGAACGAGCCGGACTTTTCTGCGCCGCTACCTCGGCTGCTTTCGTTCGTTCGACATGACATTCCGCCACTGCTGCAATCGCTACTCGCTTCTGGTTCCGTTCAGGTGAAACGGGATCGAACAAGCCGGTCGTTGCCGTAGCGATGACTCAGATTCACAGTCGGGGTTTTCATCTTTGTGGCAGCGCCATAGAGACCGTTGAAGCCGTGTCTCTCCAGACTCCAGCATACTCCCGGGTCTATTGTTTTTCATCGTGTGCGAGTCCTTGTTGAGTTTCAGGTGTGCAGTGGAACAGGCTGAACAGACTGGAGCAGGATGGAATAGAATACAGAGAAAAGAATTCAGAGGTTTTCTAGAATTTAGTTGAGAGTTTAATATAGAGTTAAATAAATTTTGGGCAGAAACAAACAATGATGGATTCATCACAATAGAGAGATTTTGTGGATTTTGTTAGAACGCAGTTGATTTAGATGAAAACAGTGTTCAATCCGTGTCGAACTGAATAGAGTTGAAAAAGAAAATGGAATGGATGAGTATAGAATGTCGTTCTAATAGAAGAGTTTTACCCGAATAGAATAGCTAAAAAACAGAATTCTGATGAGATCGTTTCACTACAATAGAGTAGAGCAGAATAGAGTTGTAATTGAACGACATTTTTTTCAGAATAGAAATCGAATTTGAAATTTGACAAAATAGATTTCTAATTGAATTAAATTTTTCACCAGAATCTGATAGCTGGGAAGAGAACAGGGTTATAAATGGAATAATTTAGCTGCAATTAAAAAGCAGAGAATAGAATACAATAGAATTGCAGAGAACCGGTTAGAATATAGAGCCAATCGAACGATCTTAGTACAACAGAAAAGCAGAGGATAGAATACGATCGTGTTGCTGAGAATCTAGAATAGAAATCTAAAAATCTAGGATTTCAGAGAATAGAATACAGATCGGTTAGTAGAATTTCACTACGATAAAAAGAAAAAAGCATAGAATAGAACTTCTAATAGAATTTAGTTCTACCAGGATAGAATGGAATAGCTGAGAATAGAAAAAATCAAATAACAGAATTTTACTAGAATAGATTAATAGAGAATTAAGCAAAGTAGAATTTCAGAAATAGAAGTGTGTGTGTGTGTGTGTGTGTGTGTGTGTGTGTGTGTGTGTGTGTGTGTGTGTGTGTGTGTGTGATAAGATTTATTGAAAACTACAGCTAATATTTTTGGACGATTTTTGGACTTTTCCTCTCTTTGGGACTTCCACCTCTTCACAGAAGTACTTCAGTACGTGACATGGGTTCTGCTGCATCCACCAAGCTGACGTCTGCGAGAGGCGAGTAACAGACACCAGCACCCCCCGAGGGCGTGTCTTTGACCTCGGTGCTCTCTGTGGTCCCGATGAAGGACGTGATCTCAGACCTGTGTGTGTTTGATGTTTGCAATTTTTTTACCCCACCAGCTTGATTTGCTGTAATGTGGGGTACGGGAGCGTTAATCCCCGTGTCTCAACACTGATTTTAGCTTCATTTAGAAACAAAACGTTCTGTACGCTGGTGAAACACTGACCTGGTGGAAGAAAGGTCTGCAGAATGACGCAGTATCTGTAGCTGAGACGTTGGAGACCAGCAGCCGGATGGATATTTGTATATAATTATTTATATACCATTATACTTCTTATTTATATTTCTTATTATTCACCACACTTGTGTTTCTCGCCCATTTGCATCTTGCCCTTTTTTACGGCTACCTGGCGTCTGGTTCAAAACCGTCGTCCCGCGGCGTTAAGTGCTTGTCCAATACTCCTGGGAGACCCCGTGGCTGTGTGCTTCCTCCACACAGCTTTTTGTCCATTTCTGCAGCCATGGACACCAAAGTCTCGTGAGATGGAGTGCTGTGAAGTGCCGGTGTTGAGATCATCGCGTTGGGTCTGTGAATCAGTGTGTGTGTGTGTGTGTGTGTGAAGCCTCTAGAGGCCGAGGTCTGTCTGGGGGAAAACCGAGTCTGTAGTAACGGAGAGTCTCATTTCATCCTTCATGAAGATTTACATGGAAGATCTTAAGTTGCCTGTTTGGGATGATCTTGGAATGAATGTGAACTGCACCCCAGGCCTTCTCACCTCACCTACATCAGTACCTGACTTTACTGAATTAGTACAAATCTCCACAAAATCTAGTGGAACATCTTCCCAGAACAACGGATATTCGAACAGCAAAACAGGAACTAAACGTGAGATGGGACGTTTAAAAAGCACAATCTTATGGTTAGGTGTCTGCTTTCCTATACGCCGAAAATAAGGCGTTTGTTGGCTTTATGCAGTGTCATGAGTGTAACCCATCAACTGTAGGTCTGCTATACGGCAGCTATATTGAAGCTAGAATGAAGAAAGAAGCGCGTAAGGTTTCTGCTAGAAAAAGAAATGAACACGACCCAAACTGCTGGATTTTCCTAATATTTGCTTACTGTCTCTCGTCCTGCAGGAGAGTCGGCAGAGGAACAGGGAGCGAAACGACAAGCCAGAAACACGGCTCAGTTTTCCACCAATGTCATCGTACAACCTTCAAAAGTGAGTTGTGTATATTTTCCCCAAGTGAATGCCAGTTTTCCATCGAGATTTGTATTTTGATCGTCTTCTAGCATTGTTATTGCGACATGCATATAATACATAGTCACATGGAACAGATTCAAATTAAACAAACCTTTGAATTGTTTTATCAAAAAGCTTTGATTTTAGGTTTCGAATTTGACAGTTTTTAAAAAATATATATATAATTATGGTATGTTTAAGTATCTTTCTTTTATTGTCTTTGTTTTATACTTTTTGCAAAATTCATTAAAGGTTGAAATCAACGGTCTCCAGTGGTGGACACAAACCATGTATTTACTGTAATTTCCGGACTATTAAGCGCACCCATATATAAGCCACACCCACTGAATTTGACAAAGATTTTTATTTTGAACATAAATACGCCGCACCTGTCTATAAGCCGCACCTGTCTATAAGCCTCAAGTGCTTACACTGAACCTAATAAACTTTACACAGGCTTTAATGAAAGACAGTGTCTGTTACACGGCTTGTATCTAAACAGTCGCCTAACAAGAAAGTCATTGTTCACTGTCTTCCTCCTTCCTTTCACAACTATATCTCTCGGGGGTTTTTCTTTTGGCATCGTCGTGCGTTTAAAAATGAAGTGAAGCTTTTCTCCCGATGCCGTGCAGCTCAGAACACAGGTGAAGTGCGTTTTTCATGCCCGGTTGTTTTCAGTGTGAAGAATGATTCGCATTTCCTGTAGACGGTCTGAGTGAGCGGCAGGTCAAACGTCAGAGGAACATCATCCATATTTATGATGTGGTGCGGCCCGATTTAGTGGGAGCGCATCTGATTTAATATAAAGAGTTTCATTGGTTCACCTGAACCTTCGGTAATTTAATTGGTCTAATGTTAAGGTGCTCAATGTGTGAACAAAGTCGTAATTACAAGAATACAGTGAAAATATTTAGAGGATAAAGTCATAGCAATACTAGAATAAAGCGGTAATATTTTGAGAAAAATCACCGAATTGGTGAGAAACGTTTCGCTGTTGTGCATAATATGGATGTTTAGGATTTGGATCGTACTTTAGCTCAGGATTGAACTCCAAATCAGCACAGGGTTCTGATTAGTAAACGGACACTGCAGAGGTTATGTAGGAAACTTCAGCAGAAAAAAAACAACAAACGGACATTGAGGAAATTGGCGATGTTGTGCAGTCTGAAGGATATGGTGCTATTCGAAGACAACGAGGAAATCGACCCTGAAGGAGTTAAACGCCTGAGCGCTCCATTCTTATAATCTTAGATATCATTTTTATGGTGCCATAAAATGATGCCTTTTTCCCCACAGGGGGTTTTCCCCCAGTTAGAGTTCCATAGCTGATGATTAGGATTTCATCCTGGTGTTTAAACAAAATTAAAGGCGTCGCCAAGCAGCTCATGTGGATTCCATACGTTTCAATATTTCAGAAGAGAATTCAGTCAGTCTGGAGGACTGGTCAGGTGTGTACACATGCTGAATGATGACACGCACTTCCTGTTCGAGAGAGAAGGCCATGTTTGTTTTGAGACATGAGCAGCAGGTGCCTGGTTACAGACCTGAAACCATGGCATCGGTTTTCCTCACGCTGTGCCAAAGGCCATATCGCTGATATAAAAGAGTCACATGCTTTTATACTGTATAGTGAGGGAGGTGTCTGGATTGGGCAAATGATAATGGTTTTAATGGTAGCCAAGATGCTGTAGAGCAGGAGTGTGTGAGTGTGTGTGTGTGTTTGTGTGTGTGTGTGTTTGTGTGTGTGTGTGTGTGTGTGGGTGGGTGGTTGCTTGGCAGCGTAACACGAACCAGACCAGATTGCACACCGCAGAATGATGAGGAAGAGGGGAAACTTATCAAAGCAACGTTTTTATTTTTGAGTATTTTTTTAAACCCGTGTCACGTGACCAGCTCAAACACTCACACAGAATCATTCCCTTTTACTATAATTGTTGTCGTCAACAGACACGATGATACTATTTTGCGCCTATTTCAGCATTTCTACATTCCGGTTTTTTTTATGTTTATATATACGGAACATCTGCAAAACTCAGTTCCTGTTTTCACTTGCGCTATAGCAGCTATAAAAGATATTTCCCTCAGCACGGCTTCTCTTTTTTCACTCTTGAAGTTAATAAGCTTGTACTTAGACTGAGCAAAAAAAAAAGGCCTGAAGCCTTTGGAAAATCCATTACAAAACTCTGAGACTGGAGACTCCTTCCAAAAAAAAACCCAAACAAAATTTATTCAACTTCCCACAGAGTTTCCAGCAGCACAATGTATTAGTGTTACGCCGAGGGTCCATTTTTACAAATCGATAGAGTAACAGCAGCTTTTGTATTTTTGTAATACATTATATTGCCAAAAGTTTGCGGACACCTGGCTTTAATTGTTGGTATGTGCTTTTCGAGCATCGCAGTCCACTTTCAGTCCATGTTTCCTCCTATAATGCTCTCCACTCCTCTGGGAAGATTTTTCCTCTAGATTTGTGCTCGTTCATCCACAATGGTGTTGGTAAAGTCAGGTACTGATGTGGGTGAGGAGGCCTGGGGCGCAGTAGGCGTTTAGATTCTTTCCAAAAGTGTTCAAGTGGATGGAGCTGGAGATCTTGGGAAAGATTTGGGTTTGGGAAAATTTCCAGCTCCGTCCAGTTTTGCGATAACAGTTTGGAAGAAGAGTAACATATGGCTGGAAAAGTCTGGTGTTCCACTACTTTTGTCAGTGTATATAGAATTAGATTTCTTTTTCAATTACAGTGGAAGCTCAGGACACGAACAATTCGGAAATGCGGCAATGTTTTCGGATCTGTTTACGAATTCAGGATACGAATCATTGGAAACTCGCGGCCGAAATTTCGAGGGGACGTCGGTTCTTAATTAAAATCGTAACCCGAGGTACCACCGTATACCTCATCTTTTTTTCGTACTCTGACTCAGTCTCTGGCAAGAGAATCTTCTTCAGGATTAATCTTATGCTAACAAGCGTTTTTCGATACCAGGACACAAACATCGTGCACTACGATGTCGTATATAATCCCGATAGCCTCGAGAGAATCACTGCTTGTGTGCACTGTGAACGTTTCCTGTAACATCTTGTGTGCATTTAGTTTCATATCAGTTCATTCCATGCAGAATAAATCCACAGCTTCAGAACTCCAAGTGCACTACAAAATACTGAGTAGACGGAGTTGGAAATAAGTAAATTTATTTTTAACCCAAAGACTCCCAAAAAGTGCACATTTCAATTCTGTTGAAAACTAACGCATCATCTGTCCCTATTTGTTTTGTGTATTTATGTAAAAATAGAAACAATTCCCATAACAAAGTTTTAGGCTTAAAGTTTGCAACCTCGTGAAATCAGGTTTCTGTGTAAATTTAACAAACAAAAATTCAGGCCTTAAAAAGTCTTAAATTCAATGTTCTGGGTCTTAAATAGTTTTAAACTGGTCTTAATTTCTTACGATGTCCATGTAACTTCCTCTAAAGCGCATCGAAACGCTCCTGCAGCACTTTAGAACGTGTTTGTTTTCATTGCGTTCTTAGTTTTTTTTTCCATCGCCAGTCCAAATCTAATTCGCTGTATTACGACTACGAATGAGACCAACAGCCAATCAGCTTCCTGTAATTGCCCCGATTCTCTCTCGGGTTGTTGCACAGACGTGAAACGGATTTTATTTTTCAGTTATTGGGAAGATTATCGATTCTTGGCTTTAAAAAAAAAAAGAAAAAAAGAAAGTGGGAGTCTTAAAAAGTCTTAAATTTGATTCGCCGAAACTCGGGCATCCGTTGATCGAGACGTACGTGGCGCTGGATAAAAACATCCGCTAAACGTTGTAAGTGGAAATGTTGCTAACCATCCCATCGTCACTGCGAACCCATAAATACACACCAGAACGATTTTTATCTCTCGTTCCAGTTCATGTACACACTGAACCTGACTCATAGAGTTCGTCTATTTCTGTTATCGCACTAACATCCAGTTAACGAGGACAGTCATGACATCACTTCCCTGCACGCTCGCCCGTTCATCTTCTCGACATCCTTTTTGAAAGTAACAACGCTACAAACTCGGATGCTGCTTCATTAGAATCATCAGAGGGTCCCGGTTTTTCTTTGTAGAGACTTTTTTTTTTTTTGCTTTTAAGTTTTAATTCAATTCGATTCGAATTTTATATTTCAAGAAATACAATAAGATTACAAAAAAATCGAAGTAACGGAAAAATGTCTAAAATAAACTATAACAAAATATAATCTGACTATAAAGAATGCAAAGGTTAAGTATTATATATATTAATAGGATTGTACTTTTTGCTGGAAAAACAATAAACAATTCGACTTTATCACCGTCATCAGGACTCTTGGAAAAGCACTGACGTACTGAGTGATTGGTGGGTTTGTTCGTTTGATTAAGTGATTGTTTGATTCAAATTTTTGCAAAAAATTAAATTATCTGATTATACAAGGAGCTTCAGATTAAAACAAAACGCAAACAAAGCAGTCTGAAAAACATGAGGCGGTTTGTTGACTGGTTTTCTTGGCCATGAAAGTTACATTTAGTTTTTATATACATGATTTACTTTAAAAAAAAAGAAAAAAAAATCACACACACAAGCTTCCTAAAGAATTCAGTGAATCCTATTATATTTTATTCTTCCTTGTCAAATTGTTCAAACACAATCAGCATTTTTATATATATATATACACACACACACAGAGAAGAAAGGAAGGGGGGGGATTATATCACAGCACCTCAGGTCATGTCTTGAGCCACCAAGACCTCATTTAAGTCCACTGAATGGGGACGTGGATGAGGGAACGTTTAATAAAGTATTGGAACGGAGCCAGAAACTGTCCAGCTGCCCTGCAAGATTTATCATCACTACAGCACAAAAATGAACTGATTCACTGTGTAAGATTGTTTTATGGCTCCTTTTCACTCTCTGTGTAGTCCAGAAGTTCCTCAGCATGTTTACAGAACATTTGTACCTACTTTAGCTGTAAAGAGGCAGAAAAATCTGAAACGTATTGAACATCAGCTTTCTACATGTTTACAGTTGAAATCCTCGATGCACTCTTTGGTTTGACACCTGAATTTTTGAACACTTTCCAAACATTTAGTCCACATTTGCTGTACCCTTTTCTGGGAAGATGTTCCTCAAGATTTTTTGGAGATTTGTGCTCATTCGGCTACAAGGGTTTTAGTAAAGTCAGGTGATGATGTAGGTGTTGGTGAGGAGGCTTTGTGGTGCTTAGGGTTGAGCTCAGAGCTCTAGAGGAGGCCACTCAAGAGCTTCCATCGTATGCAAGCCATGTAAAGCAGATCTTCATGGAGCTGGCTTTGTGCACAGGGGTATTGTCACGCTGGAACAGGTTTGGGTCTCCTTGTTCATGTGAAGGGGAAAAAAAAAGTTGGCTTTTGATTTAGTTAACAGATAAAAGTAGGTGATGTGTCTAGAAGATTTTATGTGCATTGAATCTCAACAAACATGGACCAGCGATGAAGTTATGAATTGAATCAGAATACAAAAATGGATTTGCTGATAATCTTCACAATCCCCACCATTTTCTTTCCAGACGTCCCAACCAGCACCTTCCAAATCCCCCGAAGCCGTCCAGTCCTCTCCAGCGCCCCCTACCTCAGGACCCTCAGCAGAACCGGCGAACACAGACAGCGTCCCCGGTCACACGGAGCTCCTCGGAGACATCCCCTTCACCCTGGCGCCTCACATCCTCGCCATGCAGTCCGGCCTGCCTCGTCTCCCCGACTTCACCCTGCCCAGAGACATCAACGAGAACCTGGCCAACTTCTGCTACGACTTCACGCTGGAGAACTCGGTGCTGTGCGAGCTGTAACCTCTGATCTTAAATAAAAAAAAACACAGTTTACAAGGCAGGAATACGTGCTAATACGCCAAGCGGGAACTGATATTCCACAGAGTTTCTGGTGAACCTCTCAGGAACGTTTGTAGCATGTTGTCCAATGCGAAACGGTGCATTTGCAATTATACTCGCTTTTTTTTTTGTTTGTTTTTTTTTTCTCTACGTGTCATACTGTAATTTACTTTGAATACTAGAAATTACACGTTGCACACACTGCATGTCTGGAACATTACATGGGTAACTAGAGTGTGTAAAAAAAATTAATTGAAAAAGGTTTTGTTTCTATGCAATAAACCTAAGTAAAAAAAACACGCAAGAATTGAACAATTAATGACTGGAAGAAAGTTCTGTGGACAGACGAGTCCAAATTTGACCTTCGTTGCTCCAATGAACAGGGGAGGAGATGTTATCAGACTGCCTCACACCTACAATCAAACATCGAGGTGAAAGCTTAACGGTTTGGGTGAAAAAACAACAACATGGCAACCATTCCATACTTCAACACTATACAGTACCGTCTGGACTGCAGATAATTGGAACCAAATTTCACCAAAGTGCTGTGTTCTTCAGAGAGCTATTGAATTGCTCTGGGATGAACTGGATCACAAGGTCAGAAAGAAAATTCCAACTTCTGAAGAACATCTTTGACGATTTTTTGCCAGGAGTGTGTAAAGATGCCATTTATGCAAATTGAGGATCAACATCTGTGCATTCATGAATTCGTTTTCACTCAATCTTCATTACTTATAATGATGGAGTTTGTTGCATTGAAACAAAAGGAGCTTGTGCTTCCCAAAAAAGAAGGCACTGGATTTAGTGGGTTTAATGGTTCGGGTTTGTGGTGTTCGTTTCTTATTTAACGCGTCTGTGCCTTTTTATTTTTTTGCTGTTTGACATTTTCATATTCAACTTTTCAATTATTGTGTTTCGATGATAAAACTGCATAAATAAATATTATATTATATTGAAAATATGGTTGTTGTGTTTCACATTTTAAAGAAAAGTTTAGCCAGATTTTAATTTAATAATATAAATATATATAAAAAAAAGATAGAATTTTTTTTTTGGAAAAAATTTTGTCTCTATAATTTGTTTAATACCAAATTTAGGAGGCTAAAATATTTTCGAAATATTAGAATGACCTTAAACTTTTATGAGTAATAAAGAATTGAATGTCGGAGGAATGACGGAGTGCAGATGGAGGATTTTTTTTTTTTTTTTTAACCTCCAAAAGCGCCGTTGTGTTTTGGTTTTTAG
>MU551630.1:3075158-3118028 GCA_024362625.1 Silurus asotus
TATATATATATATGTGTGTGTGTGTGTGTGTGAAAGTATTTGCCCCCTCCCTTGCATATTTGTCACTTCAATGATTCAGATCAAGTAAATATTTAAATAAACACAAAGATAATCTGAAAATGCAAAATGAACGCAAAATGAAAAAACCCTGCTAATTAATATTGCACTGCAGAGTAAAATGAACTGTTTAATTTTATTAATAATAATAATAATAATAATAATAATAATAATAATAATAATATTATGTAAAACTGTAATCTTCTTGACTTAGAGTACAATTTATAAATCGATTTAATACGTGTGCCACAGGCGCGTCGACATCATCAGCATCACGTAAATAAAACCTAAGTCACACTCAGACTAATCTGCAAATATTTACATGTACATTCGCATGGTGGGATTATAGCTCCAGTACTGAGCTGTGTACAAAACCAAGTGGATTTAAGACTTGTTACGGTTCAGGTGTATCACAGTACATACGCATTTCATCCTGTCCTTACAGAATCACGTGTCCTTCAACTCTTTCATTGTGTTTTTATTACTCTACTATTATTATTCTTACTACTGAATGTATTATTAATGTATTATTACTAGGGTAAAATTTGATAGATAGATAGATAGATAGATAGATAGATAGATAGATAGATAGATAGATAAACTTAATAAGCCTAAATGATTCACACACTAAAAAAATACAAATATACTAAAAAAAATAAACAACAACTCAATTTTTCCTTTGACAATAAAGCCACGCCCATTTGCTCTATATAAAGCAGCGCCACGCCCACTCCGCTCTATACATGGCAAAGCCCCGCCCACCGGCTCTCAGCTTTCTTGTTTGTAGTTGCCGCTATAGTTTCTGTCACTTGCAGCAACTTCAACTGCAAGCAAGTCGAGCCTGAGAGATTTATTCTTCTTTCTCCTATAGACATAAACATTATTTATATTTTATTATATTCATCTAACTTCAGGATCACTAACATTTAGAACTTTTTACCTACTTTTTTATTCCTTCGGATTTTATTCTAGTAAGCAATCAAGAACGCGTGAGAGAGAGAAAGAGAGAAAGAAAGAGAGAGAGAAAGAGAGGAACCGGACATCAGTAAAAAAAAAAAAAAACACGCACATGAGCCGAACTTCAGCGGATTTTATTTATTTATATTTCATTTATTTTTTTATATATTGTATATTTTTGTATTGTAAATAAATCTAGAATATAAATATATATATTTTATAATATTATCTGTGAAACTACACGCGTTTAATTTACAGCAGAAAAGGAAAAAAAAACATTATAAACATTATATTTATGTAGATTTTTTTTTTTACAAGAAGAACCTCTGAGTGCAGGATCATCTTCATCATGTCATCATCATCATCATCATCATCATGCAACTCGACTCATCAGCAGCAACAGAGGTCTAAAGGCAGCACGGGATCCCCTACCATCATCCCATCTTCATCTTCATCATCATCATCATCATCATCATCGTCAGTGGTTAACGGCGCGAGCCGGTTGCTGCAGCCAGTCCGCGCCACGGTGCCGTACCAACTGCTGCGAGGGGGCCGCCGCTCCTCTCCCTCCTCCTCCTCCTCCTCCTCTTCCTCCTCGTGTGCGTCAGCCGGGGGCGACGTCGCAGCACCGAGAGCGCCCGGTGCCTCCGCCGCGAGCCCGACGCGAGTAGTGACGCCGCTCGCGCGCGCGCCTGCACACGGAAGCGGCCACGGCACCGCGGACTGCGCCGGCGGGCTGAACGCGCGCACCCCGCCGCCTGACCACAAGGGCTCACCGGAGCGGCACCTCGAGTCACCTGCTTCCCGAGGTACAACCTTCATCCTCATGATCCTACATCTTTTTTATTTATTTATTTATTTATTATGATTTAGCTGTTTATATAAATAAATAATATCCGTCACGAGCGCGCGCCCCGATTTTGCGCGTGCCCGTCTCCCCATAGTGTATTATTATCATTATTGTTGTTATTATTATTGTTATTATTATTTAAGTGCGTCTTTTTTTTTATTTTTTATTTTTTTATCCTCATCACCTCATTCCTGGGAATTCCGTGCCAGTGCATTAACGACAGGGCAAAAACAAAACACCCAAGAAACCCTCTCTCCTCTATAAAGCGTGCACGAGCAATTATTATTATGTATCGGTGTTTGTTTGTTTATTATTCGCGCATTTCCGGTCACGAAGGCCTCACACGCTCGTGCATCGCATCAGCGCGCGCGCCTTCGAAAGCCCCGAGAGCTCGTGCCCGCGTCAATGCCTGCCTTTCCATATTCCACAGCCTGGCTAAGCTAGCTTAGCGTTAGCCATGTAAACATTAGCAAGCTTTGCTGAGTAATTATTGCAAAAAAAAAAAAAAAAGAACAAATAAAGGGACAGCTAATGAAACCGGACCCGAACCGTGAGTCTGCATCCGAACCCAGCAGTGCACGCGACAAATCCGATTCGGTAGGATTTCTTTTAAATTTTGGGAATGACATAAAAACATACAGCATGTAATAATAAAATAATAATAATAATAATAATAACAATAATAATAATAATGCAAGCCCAGGGCGCGTGCTGCATATTGCATATTGCATGCAACCTAGAAAAAGAAACCATCCTGGCCTTATGGTGTGAGGGTGTGTTTATTTTCTCACAGCAGCAGTCTTAAACATTATCAGTGCTCAAAATATGAACTGGCTTTTCATTTCCTTTTCTTTTTCCTTTCATTTGAAGCTCTTTGTGCCAGCTGCCCTGATGATACAGGGTTCAGCTCCTGTGAAAGGTGAACTGAGAGTGTGACATCATCCTCCATCAAATCCCAAAATAACCCACTAGCTGAACTGCATGCATGTTTATGTAACAGCATGGTGTTTTTATTTATTTATTTATTAGTAAGGGCTTCTAGATGCCGGGCCTCAATATTTCTTTCCCATGTGTTGGCTGACATGCAGATGATTGTGCTGTGTGTTGTGTTAAAGCATCAGGAGGGATTTTATTCACTAAGCACTAGAAACTAATAACTAAACACTAAACAGGGGCCATTATGCATTAAACATTAAGCACTAAGCAGTAGACTCTAAAGACTAATGCAACGCATTAAACACTAAGCACTAGACACTAAGGACTGAGCACTAAATACTATGCACTAAACACTGTGAACTAGTTTCTAGACAATAAGGACTAAGCACTGGACTCTAAGGATTAGTTACCAGACACTAAAGACTATGCGACTGGACACGGAATACTAAGCACTAGATACCAAACACTAAATACTAAGCACTAGACACTAAATACTTAGCACTAAACACCAAGGACTAGCTTCTAGACACTTAGGACTAAGCACTAGACACTGAGTACTAAGCACTAGACACTATGGACTAGTTACTAGACACAGAGTACTAAGCAGAGTACTAAGCACTAGACACTGAGGACTAAGCACTACACACTGAGGACTAAGCACTAGACACTAAATACTGAGCACTAAACACTAAGGACTAAGCAAAGCACTAGACACTAAGGACTAAGCATTAGACACTCAATACTAAGCACTAAGGACTAAGCACTAGACACTGAGGACTAAGCACTAGACACTGAGGACTAAGCACTAGACACTGAGTACTAAGCACTAGACACTGAGGACTAAGCACTAGACACTGAGTACTAAGCACTAGACACTGAGTACTAAGCACTAGACACTAAGGACTAAGCATTAGACACTCAATACTAAGCACTAAGGACTAAGCACTATACACTGAGGACTAAGCACTAGACACTGAGGACTAAGCACTAGACACTGAGTACTAAGCACTAGACACTGTAAGCACTAGACACTGAGTACTAAGCACTAGACACTGAGTACTAAGCACTAGACACTGAGGACTAAGCATTAGACAATCAATACTAAGTACTAAGGACTAAGCACTATACACTAAATACTAAGCACTAGACACTGAGGACTAAGTACTAGACACTGAGGACTAAGTACTAGACACTGAGGACTAAGTACTAGACACTGAGGACTAAGCACTAGACACTGAGGACTAAGTACTAGACACTGAAGACTAAGCACTAGACACTGAAGACTAAGCACTAGACACTGAGGACTAAGCAATAGACACTGAGGACTAAGCACTAGACACTGAGGACTAAGCACTAGACACTGAAGACTTAGCACTAGACACTGAAGACTTAGCACTAGACACTGAGGACTAAGAAGTAGACACTGAGGACTAAGCACTAGACACTTAATACTGAGCACTAAACACTAAGGACTAAGCACTAGACACTAAATACTACACACTAGACACAAAGTACTAAGCAATAGACATTGAGAACTAAACACTGAGGAATAGACACTTAACACTAAATACTAGAATCTAAGACTAAGACATTAAGCCTTAAACACTAAACACTAAACAGTATTTCTTGGCAGCATGAGCTTAAACCTGGTGTTGGTTTACACACACGTTTCTCAGTGGTGTTTTTTGTGTGCGTTTTGAATGTTCAGAATAAATAAGTTGCCTGTTCCGATCCTGCTTTTGTGACGAGTAGCGAAATAATCTGATGTTGTGATTGGACAGAATCTGGTGAATTCATCAGGCTGTAAAGCAGATCGCAGGTTGATTTTACATCAAGGTTGAATACATGATCATTTGTGTGCTGAGAGATTATAAAGGGTTTTAGATGCTGAGCATGAAGAAGAGCGTCAGTGCTTCGGGTTGTGCGCTCATGTACCTTTTGTGTTTCGCTGGATTTTTATTAACGTTGTTTATTTTTCACGTGAGAGAAAAAGAACTAACAGCAAGTCACGGATTATCTTACAAGTCGTGGGAATCCGAAGCGGGAACGAATATTCAGGAGCGTTAGGAATAACATTATATACGATGTTTTTACTAACAAACTTCATACATTAAAAAAAAAAACATATTATTGTATTAAAGTGACAATAACGTCTCGATATTTATTAATGATATAAATCATTATTTAGTCATGATTATTTATGATCAATTAATATATGCATACATTATGCTAATTAGTCTATGCATACATTAAAATAATTAATCTATGCATACATTTTATGATAAAATTGTATTTATATATATATATATAAATTAGAATTTAATTAAAAAGTTCACACACACACACACACACACTACTATATAATAATAATACAATAAACCACAATTAAAGGTTAGTTAATCATACTGGTAGGAAGCTGTTATCTTTGGTACGTGACCGTGAGGGTCAGCCGGCCGTGAGACGCTCCCACACAGCGCTGCAGTCGTCGCTGTTCCGTCACGTGGCCTACCGAGGTGACCTCATCCGAAACGGCAGCCACACACAGCATCAGATCGGCCTCTCACACAGTCGATATCTTTCACTCCGAGCTCCCCGTGGGCTTCAGGCCGCGTTTCAGCGGAAAACAGATTAGTCTGGATTCGCTCTGAACGTGTTAGGTTCTCATTGTGAGGTCGTATTTGCCTGATTGGTGCCATTATACACTTTACTCAAGGACTGTTTTGTGCTCTTCCTGTCTTCACACAGTGCGAGTTAATCTGCAATTCCCCCCCGAAGGAAACTTTCTAAACGTACTAAACTGTACTTTTCCAAGCCACTTTTTACCTTCAGCATGTTTTCCGAGCCGTTTTTTTTTTCCCAGGATTTAGGGAACATACTTGCACCATATTACCTTTTGTACTGCTTTAAAGGTGCAGGTGTTCAAGGTAAAACATAAACACTACATGTAGAAAAGCTGTACAGTTAAGAAGTACCACCTCAGAAACAAAAATTTAAAAGAATAAACCACTTACTGTACAAAATCCTAATCTTTATTCACTAAATAGTAGACACTAAGCATTAAACACTAAGAAATAAACCTAAAAATTTAAACACCAAGCAGTGCGGGAAAGCTTTCCAAAAGCACAAAACTGTAAACATCAAGCGTTAAACTCTGAACACCAAACACAAAATAATAAACTCATTAAACAGTAAAGATTAAAAACCAAGCATTCAAGAGCACACAGTAACCAGTTATCACTTATCAATAGACTCTAAACATTACACACTAAATACTACGCTCTAGACACTAAACACTAAGGAGTTAACACCAAGTACTGGACACTAATCACTAAACACTAAGGTTCAGACACTAAACACCAATGACTTAACACCAATCTATAAATACTAAACCACAACCAGCAAATGCCAGGCAGTAATCACTAGACACTAAACACTAGACCCTTAGCACTAGACACCAAACACTAAGCACTAAGCACTAAATACCAAGCAGTAATCACTAGACACTAAGCACTATACAACAAACACCAAGCACTACAAACTAAGCAATAAATAACAAGCAGTAATCACTAGACACTAAGCACTAAACACTAAATACTAAACACTAAGCACTAAATACCAGGCAGTAATCACAAGACACTGAGCACTATACAGCAAACACTAAGCACTAAACACCAAGCACTAAATACTAAGCACTAAACACTAGATACTAAGCACTAGACAGCAAAAACCACACACTAAACACCAAGCAGTAATCACTAGACACTGAGCACTATACAGCAAACACCAAGCACTAGATACCAAGCACTAAACACCAAGCAGTAATCACTAGACACTAAGCACTAGACAGCAAACACTAAGCACTAAACACAAAGCACTAGATACTAAGCACTAAATACCAAGCAGTAAGCACTAGACACTAAGCACTAGACACCACACACTAAACACCAAGCACTAAATACTAAACACTAAACACTAAATACCAAGCAGTAATCACTAGACACTGAGCACTAGACACCACGCACTAAACACCAAGCACTAGATACTAAACACTAAATAACAAGCAGTAATCACTAGACACCACACAAAGCACCAAACAGTAAGCACTAGATGTTAAGCACTATGCACTAGACACTAAACACTAATTAAGTAATAAACACTAAGCACTAAACACTAGCCAATAAACACTAAGCACTAATCACCCAGCAATAAACACTAATCCGTAAACAGTAAATGTTGAGGAGTAAACAGTAAACCCTAAGCAGTACACAGTAGACTCTCCGCTCTGCCGTGTCAGCCTGAAACTCATGCCATCACGTCACGCCCTCTCTTCCATCAGGTAACTAATGTTCCTCTGCACTTGTACAACGATTTTTCCCGAGCCTGCGCTCATGCATGAGGTCATTAAACTATAAATCCCTCAGCAGCAGCTCTTCTCGGCTGTTCCCTCCAGCCAGCCGAGCGATCGAGCCGCACGCACTCGTCATATCGTTTTCCCATGCGCAGGCCTGCTGGATAATAAGGGCAGAATCGATGAGCACCACAAGCATGGTGAAGCTAATAGGGTGTAATTGATCAGGCCTGGTGCATTAGCATGCTTCGCTTTCGGATTCAAGATTCTTTCGGGCAGAAACGATCGAAGGCACACGAGGTAGGAAAGAAGAACCGTACGTGGCACGTAATGAAGATGTTTTTCGAAGATTAGGGGGTGAAAGCGCTGAACAGAGAAAGGATTAAAGCTCCGCTGCATCGCTCTGAAACCTGGATGAGAACAATTAGAATCTGGCACCACAACGCCATCGTGGGCCGAGGTGGAAATGGAAAAATACAGCTAGCATACGATAAAAACTACAAATTATTCAAATAATACCAGAAAAATTGCCATCTCAGAAATACAGGAAGCAGGAGCATAATTATTGAGGAGAAGGAGCTTATTAAAATATGTATATATTACTTATAAATATGGAGGATCTGTCAGTATAGTATATAAGGCTGAGGAATATGATGATGTAATTGCCAAAATGTGGACATTTTCTACAGAATATGTTCCCTGTTCTTTATATTTTTATTGCTGGATGGATGGATGGATGGATGGATAGATGTTCAGCATGTAATATATAAGTGGATGAAACTACAGCAAATAAATATGTATGGCAGTGAAAAATGTAAGAAGAAATAAATATAAAGGTAAAATGTGCAGGATCTGTCAGCAAGTACACTAAAAATATATCTAAACTTGTATATGAACATATGTAAGAAGTTATATTAGTGCAAGATGTGTGTAAGGCAAAGAATGTGAAATATAAATATTTAGAATATGGGAAGTGTATGTACAACTGGCAAATTTATACACGGGTGTATTTACATTTATTTACATATATTTACATATTTTATATTTATATAAAATTGTGTTGAAATTTTCCACATGAATGACTCCCAAATTGCCTTTTATTTTCCTCCACATAGATGTAAATGTATATTGTGGCTAATAAGCCTCTAGTAAAACAGTTGCATTGCATTTTTCAGCATGTCAACAAATTTACATATTTAAATTCAAAAGTAAAAGTTTATAGAAAGATATTTTAGACAGGAAAAGATTTCTTTTTACATTCTTTTCTACATTTTTATATTATTCACACAATTTTACCATGAACCCTTTAAGCCAGGTGTAATTATCAAGTCAAGTCCAGAAGCTTTACACACTGAAATGAAACAACGTTCCTCCTGAACCCTGGTGCTACACACAACAACAATCACAGAAAGCACAGAGCTGAGGACTAGTGTCCTCACCACATAACGTGCATCGTGTGCAACCTGGTGCAAACAGTGCAAAGACAATGCAAGACAAATACACAAAACAGCGATTATGTCAATAGATATTGTATTAAAGCTAACAGAAAAGTGATGCAGTTGATGATTGAGATCATATTTTTCCAGCACTGTTCAGTACACAAGCTCATAGAAAGTCCTAACAGGGTCAGCCTCATTATTTGCTGAGGATTTACACGGCCGTTTCTCCTTCACACGCTTGTTTTCTCTTTGTGCTAACAGATTCTTGTACGTGCTGATTCACTGGTGGGCTCGAACGCAGCGATAACTCTTTATATCTGCGTGTCAACAGCAATGCGAGAGCGAGGCGACAAAAGGGCGACTCTGCACTGAACTGTTATCACACCCACTCCAGACTGAGGTTACGGTTAACATTCTCAGCAAGTGCGCTGGGGGTCTATGAGTTCAGATCCCAGCAGTGATCCTCAGGCAGGTTCATCATCTCCAGAGTTAAATATATATGACCATCTTATTAGCCGGATCATTAGGTCGGGATCCTGTGTCAGTTCGATAAAGGCAACTGAAAAAAAGAGTGTGAATGTGTTGTAGCACGATACAAAACATTTTGCCCTTCCAGCTTCGACTTGTTACTCAATCTGGATTTAACTCCTAATGAAGAATTACATTTTGGTATTTTTTTTGTTTAAGCAGTTGAAATATTTTCTGATATTATTTAGTATTATTTTAACAATAAATTATATTAGTTTATTAATAATCGAATAATATTATCACCCTGATATTTAATGTAATAATGATTATTTATTATTCTATATATTATATAGAATTTATTCTTCTTCTCGTTTGTTATTATAATTTTAAAATAAGTACAATAAGAAACAATCCAGTTTATTGTGTAGTAGAATTCAGTGTCTAATCCAAATATCAGTGATCTCTAATGTGACACATGAAGCCGAACCTTATTTTTTATACATTTTTTATTATTCTTTTTTTAAATGCCACAAACCCCCAATTCCCCCCCTCCTTTTTTTTTTCTTCTTTTCTCTTTCTAATATATGGCATGGCCAAATCAGAGATCACAGGCCCGACGTTTCTGCACTATATGGACTAAAGTATTGGGACACCTGACTTTTCCTCTCATGTGGGTCTTCCTCAAAACTGTTACCACAAAGTTGGCAAAAGTTTGTATAGAATGCTTTTGGATGTGCTCGCATGACATTTTCCCCCATGACGTTGCCCCCGAACGCACAGCCAGCTGCATGAAGATACAGTATCGTTTAACACGCTCATATCAAATCTTTCGGGTTTTCAGTTCAGTAACTTTGTTCAACGATTTAAAAACAAAAAAAACATCAACAAAAATTCTACTTACAATTGACAAGACAATTTTTTGGTTTATTTTTTATGTTAATTAAAATTTTTTATAATATTTAAAAAAGAAAGAAAGAATAATGTCTTTTTGTTGTTTATAATATTATTAAGTCTAAATATTGAATTCTAAAATATATGTATTTCTTTAATTAGCTCTCTCTCTCTCTTTTTGCCATTTTGACAAAATGATCAGAACACCGTGGGCTCCTTGTTGATAAACTGCTGAGTATGTAGATTTCTACACTGCAATGCTTGTACAGTTGACCAGAAGGTCAGAACAGGCAATTATATCGCAGTTACGTCATCGTGATAACGTTTATAATAAATAACTCGTCAGACAGCTAAAATATCATCACTGTGGCAGGTCTGAGAGTGAATGAAACACTGGATAGACTTTTTTGTGAACGATACGTGCAGTGTTCTTTGAGATTGGTTTCTGATGAGTAATGGGTGTCCTGTTGAAGAAGAAAAAAATCCACAACAGCTTGATGTACCCGTGTGATGTAACAGCATGAGGCCTGAAGTGAAGCTACTGATACCTGAAGATTTTCATTTTCCTTTAACTGATTGTCAGAAAGTTTTTTTTTTTTGCAGTTTCAATGTAATTTTTTACTATGTAATATTTGATTACATTTTATCCAATTATAGTTACATATAGATTTTTTGGAATGCCAGTAAAACTAGTTACCTCCAAGATAACAAGTAGCACGTTGTATCTTGCTTTGGTGCGGCTTAAAAAAAAAAAAAAGAGAAAAAGCTCCACCATCTTTCCTGTGGTGATTTAGAAACAAACAATGCAGCTTGTCAAGTTACATCTAGATCTCTAGATCTTTGCTGTGCTGGAAAGCAGTTACAGTTGTGCATTTGACTGTGACAAAGTTGTGACTCCTTCCATAAATGTCCTTCCAAAGACTTTCACCGTATTGACACCATATCACACGAGCTATTTACGTTAATATATTTATGTCCAGGCTCATGGACTAGAAGTGGTGCTCTGTCCTGGTTTAATTCTGTCACATGAACTTGCAAATAATATTACTGAAAGTAGTAGTGAAGCCACACATGGGTTCAGCTCCCACAGAGTTAGGTGTCAGACACACATCTAAAAACAGTTCAGAAATGTGTTGTGTTTTGGTTTTTAGTGTGATATTTGGCTTCAATATATATTTTTAATGTATACTGCATATATGGTTAACACAAAGATATTTAAGAAGATCCCATGCACCAAAGTAAAGTCAAGTTCATTTCTATAGCACTTTTCACAACAGCACATTGTCTCAAAGCAGCTTTACAGAAATCAACAGTGAAGGTGAATGATGTGTATTTATCCCTGATGAGCAGCCGTGGCGACTGTGACCCGAATAAACTCCCTTAGATGTTTTGAGGAAGAAACCTTGAGAGGAACCAGACTCAAAAGGGAACCCATCCTCATTTGGTTGACATCAAGAGTTTGATCATTAATCTTTCAACAATACAGAACACTGGAGAGTGAGAACTAACATGAGCACTGGAGTGTAGGATTATAAGTAAATGTTCTTTCTGCAGTCTTTGGTATAAAAGTAGGAGCTACTGTATGGGGAGGTTTTAGTGGTTGAGACATTGTACTTTGGATCTGAAGGTTGGGAGTTCAAATCCCAGCCAGACCAAGATTCCACCCCTGGACCCTGCGTGGCCCATTACTGCCCATTAACACAAGCAACTGCCAAATAATGCAAACAAACTGTAAATGGTCAGGTGTAAACATCTCTCCTTTACACCTGTATGTACTTGTTGAACATCTAATTCCACATTTATTCCCCTTTGCAGTTGTAGTAAATCTCTACTCTTCTAGTAAACCTTTTTTGGTTGTTGTTGTTTTTTTTTTTTTTAAGTCAATCAGCTACAAGATATTGTGATATTTGGTGAACCAAGGAAGCTCCACTTCTTGTTCATCTAAAAAGTGTTTATCAGGGTTGAGAAGGTCATGGCTTTGATCATGCCACTCCAGTTCTTCCATTTCTACCTTCACAACATATCTTCATGGTTCACGCTTTGTGCAATGGAGCATTGTCATGCTGGTATGGTGTTTTTTGGGGCGTGTTAGTCCCATGGAAAGGACGTTGTAATGCTACAGCACACAGAGACAATGCATACAGCTGTGTGATTTTGTATTGGTAGGAAAAACTACGTAATGTTTAAATAATGCAATCGGTGTAATCTTTTCTGTGGATTTTTATTATTTTTTTTTGATAATATGTAAAGGAAAAAAAAACACTGTTACTTCAGAAATTGTTATATTTGCTTTTACTGTAGACAGAAAGATTGGCTGTTATTATAGACTTTTATTGTTATCTATAGTTAGAACTGCTAGTTAAAGAACCAATCGGAATCTTGACCAATCGGAATCGCGGATTCTGCATTGTAAGGATGTATACACACGCAGGCTTTTTTTTTTGCGACTGAAACAGTAGAGCAATGACTAGCTCATG
Organism: Silurus asotus; assembly: GCA_024362625.1. Lineage (NCBI taxonomy): Eukaryota > Metazoa > Chordata > Actinopteri > Siluriformes > Siluridae > Silurus > Silurus asotus. The sequence goes on from MU551630.1 coordinate 3,087,582, forward strand.
AACCCAGAGATCACATGCTGGTGATGCAAATTCTCCTGACGTGAACCTGCGGCAGAGGCACGCACATGCTCGGAGTGACACGTTAATCCAATTGAGTAACCCTTAAACGTGTCGACGTTTGGACCCGCATCAGACTGCGTGCTGAGATTAGCCGCATTGTGTAGAGTTTATCAGTAGTGTTGACACGGCTTTAAAGAAAAAGCCCGAGAGCTCACTGTGCGTTGCCATGGCTGTTATTTTGCTGCGTGGCCTAATTAACGCGAGCTCTCAGGCCCTGCACAATCCCTGAATCGACAGTCATAACAAGCTGTTTGTGTTGGCATGATGCTGAACAGGGACATGAACACATTTTAAATGGCTTGTGAAGTTCCTTCAGCTTCCACTTTCAGGTTTTGTCTTAATTTTTGGTGCTTGTTCTGCTTAACATGTAATAAGTGTTCACTTCTGCTTCAGGATTTTTTTAAATAGTTGCAGTCACTACGTTTCTCTGATTTGTTTGATGTACCAAACGAAATCTATTAGATATGGTAATGAACGCTTCTATTTAGTTTTTGGCCAGAGGATATTTTCATTAGGGTAAAAAATATGTATACAGATTAGTCATTTCCAGTTATTACATGTCCTTGTTGTGCTCTCTTTCTATCTTTCTCTTTCGCTCTCTCTCTCTCTCTCTTGCTCGCTCTCTTTGGGGTTAACGCTACCAAATTTGACTACTGATTTTAATCACACACTCTAGTATCATATCATGTTACTGTATTGAAAACTGTGTAATCATGGTTATATTATACACTATCTGAACAAAGGTATATGGAAAACCTGACCATAAGCTTGGTATGTGTTTTGTAAACATCTCATTCCACCTTTGCTGTTATAATAAGCTCCACTTTTCTGGGAAGATGTTCAACTGGATTATGGATTGTTTGTGAAATCAGTCAGCGTTCACATTCATCCCGAAGGTGCTCGATAGGGTTAAGATGTAGAACTCTATAGCAGGCCACTTAAGATCTTAAGATGCGCTAGCATTCAATTTTCCCTTCACTTAAACTTAGACACCGCTTTCGTGGCAGTTTGGGATACAACCACACTTGGCTTGAAATATCAACATGGTTCCAATACATTTGTCTATAGAATGCATATTGTTTGATGTTTTTTTTATTGTGGGAAATATATTAGCTAAAAACCTGGCAACTTTTTAAAATGTTAGCTAGCTTGAAAGAAAAGCTATAGAATGGTTTCTTTTACATACAATAACAATGAGCCAAATTTACATAGCTCATTTTTTTTTTTTTACATTGCATCATCCAACTCGATAGAGAAGTTGACCACTTTGTTCAATTACATAATGTAATGTTATCTATACTAACAATTTGGCTACTTACCGCATTTTTCGGACTATAAGCCGCTACTTTTTTCCCACGTTTTGAACCCCGCGGTTTAAACAACGAAGCGGCTAGTTTATGGATTTTTCCTGGGTTTTTCCCGGTTTCACAAACTTCAAGCCGAAAAACCGAAACCCATAACATTAGACCAATTGAATTTCCGAACGGAAACGAAAAAACACACTTGCAAACATGGTCTTGCAAACATGCAGTAATACTGGAAAAATGCAGCGGCAGGTTATTCCCAAAATACCGCTATGCTCTTAAAGGAAGCACAACATATTTCACCCATTACACCGTGTAACAGACACTGTGTTTCGTAAAGCCTGTGTAAAGTTCATTAGTTTCAGTGTAGACACTTATAGGCTTATAGACAGGTGTGGCTTATTTATGTTCAAAATAAAAATCTTTGTCAAATTCAGTGGGCGTGGCTTATATATAGGTGCGCTTTATAGTCCGAAAATGACGGTACTTAATAACAACTAATACTTACTATACTAACATCGCTCAGCTAGATTTACATGTCCGTAAACATCCGCTTTTTCATAACACGTTGTCGGATTTATCAGGAAACTGCAAAGCATTTTAGTATTTACAATTAAGCATTTTAACACTATTGACTTGTGAGGTGTTTAATTTATTGAATTTCTGCTGTCAGATACTAATACAAAGCAAATGTGACTCATATGCTGATTTAACAGATGAAAAGTGTGTAGGATTTGAGACTTGGTTCTTCATCACAAGAACTGAAGAATTCAGACTGTAGTATTTATATGTCAGTGGATCAGATTAGAACATGCCGCAATGCTGACATATCAGACCGTTCCTGGCAGTGCATTGTGGGTTACAGCATTTACTCTCCTTGTGAAAGTTGTTTTTTTCCCCCACTTTTGAATTTTGCAGAAGTAAACTATGTGTTGTGTCGTACTGTCCGAAACCGGCCGAGCTGGTTCGCGTGCTGGAAGACTGCGCAATGTTTTCGAGGGCAATAGTTCACATTTGCATGTTGCTTAATGATCAAAACAGCCTGTCCTACTTTCCAGATCCACTTCCCGAAACGTGACCATACTCTCATGTTAGTAAAACCTTGCAGATTTTAAAGCAATGATAACTATGCTAATAGTCATGTATAGTCACCTAAAGCAGAACCAACAATTTGTATCCAGAAAACACTTCAAGTTCATGGATCCAGATTCCTTTTTTGGACATGATTGAAACGTGTACAGTAAATTACATGTTATTTTTATCCAGAGCCACTTACAATTATCTCATTTATACAAATGAGTTGTTGATGGTTAAAGGCCTTGCTCAAAGCTCCAGGAGTGGGATTTTTTGTAATGCTGGGATTTGAACTCACAGCCTTCTAGTCAGAAAGCAAACATCTTACCTACTGAGCTACCACAATAAAATTTATCCTATTTATTTCAGATAATGGGTTTTGTATTCTGATATATTTTCAATAACAGAACCCATTCAGTCTTAGCTGACATTATTCACTATTCTTTTATGTTTTGACCATTCAATTCAAGTGACCAATTAAACTACAGTTCAATAGTTCAATAACTGAATAATAATAAGAACCATTTCCACCACTGTAATCCATCATCATGCAGTTCTGCTCTACTCTGCACACTCTATATCTTTCTGTCACATTGTATATCTCAGATTATCCTCATATCTATGTACGCTATATTGCCAAAAGTTTCCAGACACCTGGTTATAAGTATGGTATGTGCTTTTTGAGCATCACATTCCACATTTTAGTCTAAATTTCATCTTAAAATTCTGCTCAACCCTTCTGGAAAGAGGTTACTCTAGATTTTGGAGTGTGGACGTTTGTGCTCATTCAGACACCAGCTTGTTGGTAAAGTCAGGTAGTGATGTAGGTGAGGTGAACAGGCCTGGGGGTGCAGTCAGTGTATATATTTATCCTGAAGGTGTTCAGTAGGGATGAAAGCAGAGCTCTAAAGCATTAGATCTTCCACTCCAACCCATGCAAAGCATTTCTTCATGGAGTGTGCTTTGTGCACAGGAGCAGTGTCATGCCCCTTAGCTCACCAGCTTATGCACATTCATGCTGTGCATATATTTGCATATTTGTCTGCACTTGTCAATTTGCACTTCTGGTAGAAGCTAAACTGCATTTCGTTGCCGTGTACCTGCACCATTCAGTAACTATAAAGTTGTATCTATGTATCTATGAATCTATAAATACATGTAAAATAAGTAAATCTGCCATCCTAGCGGTACGTCTCAACACTATTATTGGATCAGTCCTATAGTAAAGAACAATTGCCTTTTGTTTCACAGCTAACGATCATTTCGATTGCCTATAAATAGGCACAATTGAGTTTCTGTGAGCGCTAATCTGCTAAAAAGCTACGTTGTTTTTGTTCGAGGTGTGAATAACCACGCGATCAAATGCCGCAGGGCCATCTAGCACTCTGCTCACCCACGCTCTCTCTTTCTGTTTGCCTGGGCACAGATCTACTTAAATGTCACCCGCCTCACATTATAACCCCAGTACAGTGTGTGCAAACCTACTTACGACAGAAATGTGAGACACTGCACTTTCCACAGAGGAGTCCTGGCAGGGACATGTGTCTCCATCTGCTCTCAGGACAAAAAAAAAAAAGGTCTGTAGTGAAAAAGAGCCAGCACTGAAGCTTAGGTACCAAATGTCATGCGTGTTCATGACCAGTTTGACTCAAGTCTACAACTCAAACATGCGGTTTCACCATTTCCCTGAAACCAGATTCATCCAATTCATTTTGATGTTACGTGAGTTCCAAAAAAATCTGATGTAATGCACGTTTTACCAACTGTCTGGGATTCATTCCTGACCATGTTTTAATTGAATTTACTACAAATCCCCAACATTATTATGGGCGTCAATTAAGCCTGACTGAAAGGTGGTGTGTAACAGGATCCAGAGTTTGAGTGCATGTCGTGACACATGCTGTCATTCCAAATTTGCTCCTTCTGGCAGTGTTTATCGCATTATGTCTGGAATGAGACGGCATAGGTAAAGGCATTTATAAAGAGATGACGTCTAACACACTCTACACTAGGGGTGTACCAGTACACGCAATCGTACCGCTTTGGTACAAGGGCTTTCGTTTCGGTGCACATGTTCAGGAACGTATTAAGTGGCGGACAGCAAGTTTGTTTAGTCTCCACCTCGCACTTCAGGTGCAGTGTCCCTGTGTGTTTAAAAATAATAATAATTTTTAGTATTATTCAACTTGAAAACATACACAGCAATGCTACGGGGTATAAAAACGAACTAAAGTTAGCGCAGTGTCACTGCTACTCACTGCATACTGGAAATACGATTTGTAGTATGTTCTAAAATTCTGATTTTGTTTTTAACGCTAGTTTAGCTATTTTTAGGATTTTTTAGCGTTTTATCTCCAGCTTCAAGAATTTCTCTTAAAAGGAGAAAATCCTGACAATTCTGCATATTGAGGAAGTAAATGAATGAAGGATAGCAAGAATAAAGACATTTGTTAGCAAGTATGCTAAAAAATAAATAATGCAGTTAGGTAGATACATTTTTTTTTTTAGAAAATTTCATCTTAAATGTAAAACACACACTTACATACACATCTGTAGTACCCAAATATGGTCCAACAAATGTAAACTGTTTAATTCAATTTTTTTCATATATTTAATTGTATTTCATCCAATTAATTTGTGCCAATTTAATCAATATAATAAAAAGTACATTGCATTCATTAGATTTGTTTTATTTTAATATATTTTATTTGTATAAAAATTGTATTTCATATAATTTTATATATTACTTAACCAAGCATCTTATTGAAAGTGTTTTAACCATGTAACCAGTTGTGCACAAATGTTAATAATAATCTGCGTTAATAACGCGAGTATCAAAAATCGAACCGATTTGTTACTTAAAAACCGAGGTACATACCGAAGCATGAATTTTGTGTAGCGTTACACCCCTACTGTACTGTTCTTCAGTGACCCCTAACGTTCTTGCCATGTAATGGTGGCCTGATCAGCTTTTGATATGAAAACTGCGATGTGTATATGCACGTTATTGTATCACTTTTTGTGTGAAATAATGCAGTTTTCATTATTGTTCGGAGTGGTAATTGTGAATATCGCTATCAGACTCTGTGATCTGACAGATTGGATGTGGCCTGATATTGATTGACGGTTGAAGTTGTTTAACCTTTACCCTTACCTTACTGACGTGGTCTCCTGGTCATAAGCCTTAATGTTTGATATGTTGTCCATTCTGAGCTGCTTTTCTGCTCAGCACTGTTGTAAAATGAAGCTGTTTGAGTTACTATAAACTGCTTGCCAGCTCAAATCAGTGTGGCCATTCTCCTCTGACCTCTTTCAAGCAACTAGCCTTGGCTTGGTGAGTGTAAAAATCCTGCCAGACTTGTCCAGAATCAGCCCTGCCCACATTACATGAAAAGGAGAGGGACTTCAAGACATTTTAAGTTTTGTCTTATTTAATATTTTGGGCAACAATTTCGATGTATATTTTGATATATACTATATATTGAAAGAGTGGTCATTTAGGCTCTATTAAACAAACTGAAACATCTACACGTTTCTAAACACGTGTGATCATCTCAGGCTAGTCAGTACTGTGGAAAATACATAACAGAATCGCACCGTTCAGCAGTTGCTAGTAAAATTGGTTCCCGACAAAGAATTGTTTTTTTCATAACCACCAAGATGGAAAATGTCTCCAAAATAATTCTAAAAAACACAAAAGTCGCTCGAGGTCGTCATGGAAACACTCTAATTTGTATGCTGTGTCATAAAGTCACACGTCGACCTTTCAGACTGTAAGTGTGTCTCAGTTTTCAGCTTAAATTATGCTTTTTTTTGCTTCTCAAATGGCCACTGTTTAAAGAACTCTAATGATGGAATGCATATGGAGCTAATAAAGATTAGCCTGATTATGCCTGCATGCTTATTGGACTGATTGAGTTTTGGATTATGCACGTTGAATTTTGGAAGAGTCTTATTGCACAGAGAGTTCTTGTTATTCATTAAGAGCCAAATGGGTAGAAAACTTAATGGAATGTATTCAAGAATCCACAATCCACAAGGGTGCTGTATGTAAAACTGTCACTGCTTCTCTCTTTGCTCTCAGAAAGAGAGATGGTTTTAAAACTCCCACTATCCCCTTCTGAATGCAGCTGCACTATGATTTTGTATAATGAGCGCCCAGCGGCGGAGTTCACACGCCAAAAAACGTAACAACAATGGGATAATTGCAGTGGGAAGGCGATGCTGAGAAGACAGAAGGACATTGAGCTTAAAACAGCCTGCATTGTCAGACTACAGTGAGATCTGTGATGTAATTCAACAGTCAACAGGGGGATATGAAGAGGGTCAAAACAAAAGGCTTTATTTAGCATTGCGCCTTCAGCAGTTGGCCAGACGTTTACTGGAACTAAAGTACAGGTCACGAGGCTACACCACTCTGAATATGACTGACAGAGACATAGGCCATGCCCCCTTTTTAAATCTACTGACAAACACACAAAGACCACACCTATTTAAGTCACCTGACAGGCACAAGGACTATAATTGTATAAAGTGACTGACAGACACAGGGGCTGCACCCCCTTTAAAGTGACCTACAGGCACAGAGGCTACATACTGTTTAATGCTACTGACAGGCACAGAGGCCACCTTTAATGTGACTGGTGGGCATACAGTCTGCACCTCCTTTAACTCTACTGACAGGCACAGAGGCTACACCACCTTTAATGTGACTGGTGGGCATACAGTCTACACCTCCTTTAACACTACTGACAGGCACAGAGGCTACACCACCTTTAATGTGATTGGTGGGCATACAGTCTACACCTCCTTTAACACTACTGAGGGGCACAGAGGCTACACCACCTTTAATGTGACTGATGGGCATACAGTCTTCACCTCCTTTAACACTACTGACAGGCACAGAGGCTACACCACCTTTAATGTGACTGATGGGCATACAGTTTTCACCTCCTTCAACACTACTGAGGGGCACAGAGGCTACACCACCTTTTATGTGATTGGTGGGCATACAGTCTACATCTCTTTTAACACTACTGACAGGCACAGAGGCTACAGCACCTTTAATGTGATTGGTGGGCATACAGTCTACACCTCCTTAAACACTACTGACAGGCACAGAGGCTACACCATCTTTAATGTAACTGATGGGCATACAGTCTACACCTCCTTTAACACTACTGAGGGGCACAGAGGCTATACCACCTTTAATGTGACTGATGGGCATACAGTCTACATATTCTTTACTGGAGATCTTTTATATAGCTTTGGGACTGACAGGCACAGAACCCTTATCTCCCTTGTGCAACTGACATGCACAGAGGCCAGGCCTTCTTTAAAGTGTACTGCCATCAACACAGACCTCATATTTTTGAATGGAACATGCAGCCGTAATTATTAATAATAAAACCAATTTTCTATTAGATCTTGTGTCAATTTGTTAACGCACATGCCTTAAGCAGAATGTGAAACGGGGGAATCGGGGCAGAATTGCATAAATATTAAATATTCTCATTTCCAAAGAGGTACGTTTGTACATTTGGGTTGCCTCCTTGACCTATTTCACCCCCATGCGCCTATGGATTTGACGGGGTTGAGTTGCTTCAGGTGGAGATGTACTTTTGCTCATAGAGTCTGAGTGGGCATCTTCAGTTCTTTAGTGTTTATCTTAAAAGACATTGTGTTCAGTCAACGCAAGTGTGAGGTATTCAATATTATTAACAGGTATTAGGGCTTTAATGGTAGGTATTAATGATTAATTGCCTAACCTTTTATCATTCATTATGGTATTATCATGGAATTGTGTTTTTCAAAAAGTTACTTCGTTACTACATCTTAGTTCAACAGCTTGGATTATAACAGAACTAAGCTGTAAAGGTTACGATGTTTGTGTTAATGTGCTTTTTGAACAACTCATTCCACATTTAGTCCCCATTTGCTGTTATAATAACCTCCACTTTTCTGGGAGGATGTTCCACAAAGTTTTGGGGTGTTCTTGTGGAGACTTGTGTTCATTCAGCTACAAAAGTATTAGTAAAGTCAGATCCTGTGGTAGGTGAGTTGAGGAGACCTGGGGTGCAGTCAGCATTGTGTTCAACAGGGAGGAGGTCAAAGCTCCATAGCAGGCCACTCAAGATTTTCTATTTTAAAAGTAAAAAATATTTTCATGAAGTCAAGAAATCTTGTTCAAGCCACTGCAAAAACACTGTCTCCAAATTTGTGGTGACGGTTTGTTGAAGAACCACAATCGGGTGAAAGAGTTAGGAATCACAGACCTTTTGTCTACGTGGTGTATCTATCTAGTTCCTTCAGGTTCTCTAAAACAAAACATCATGGGCGACTTCAGGTGCGAATGAGTGCATGTGGTGTTTCAAACAGCGTTCCCTCCTCATACGCTTCATATTCAGGATAATTCAAATATTGTATGCATTTAAATTTGTCCAAAAGTGAAAACCGTCTTCTCCTGAATTTGATGAGGACTAGTGACGTTAGGGTGAAATGTCTACACTGACTTTATTGTACATGGTTATTATATTGTGTATATCTAGTTGAACTATTATAGGAAGTTCACACGATTGGATTAGATTAGATTAGATTGGATTAGATTAAACTTTATTGTAGCACATGGAATTCCCAGGCAGCCTCCAATCCAAGTGCTAACCAGGCCCGACCCTGCTTAGCTTCTAAGATCGGACGAGATTAGGCATTCTCAAAATGGTATTGCCATAAGCAATAGAAATAATATACAGTGTAATAGAAATTGAGTTTATGTCTATAGATTTGAGGTAAATATGCTAAAAGTGTTAACAAATTTACCGTTTGTGATAAAGTTTTATCTGTTGCACCTGTCGGATTAACGATTAACAGCAGTGTTGTAAACAGGACACAATTTAAACACAGTCGGCCCAATAAAAGGGTGATATCGCTGTTCTTTTATAATACCACTCCTTTTGGTTCATATCCTTCCACCTGTCCTCTGACTGCTTTCTCTTTTCATTTCTCTGACAGTTGAAAGGTCAAAAGGCCAGCAGGCGTGGATCAGACGGACTTCCTCTCTAGGCGCCATCACTGCTCCGTACCTGACCGGCCAGTGGCCCCGTGATCCCTCTGCCCTCTACCCATCGTGCATGAAAGACAAATCCACACAGGTAGAATCACTGCACAAGCTGCGTCAAATGCTCTCTGCCTGCGTTTGTCTCTGAGGCTTGACTAGAAGGCTATGTGCTCTCCTTGGCATGTGCTCCAGCATGTGTCTTGATGAGGTTTAGAGCTCAAGGATGTTCTGCATTCAGACTTTAAAATAGTTACGGCCTTGAGAGCATCCCAACCTCAGTAATAAGTAAGGCAGACCATTTAGATAAGGGAGGAATTGCACAGAATGACACAGAACTGTCAGGAAAATAAACATTTCCCTCAGATGTATTAGCAAATTGCTAATGCAAGGTTCCGTATGAATAAATCTATTAAGAACCATCATCATTACAACTCATGACGTAAATTTCACCCACTGTAGTGGTGAGTGACACCAAAAAAAATGGGATATTTCAGTGCAGCTTGTTTTTTAGGCCAAAAGGACGATTTTGAGTAACACTAAGCAAAGAATTATACTTTTGATTCAATTCAAGTGGATATACAGTATATAGACAAATAATACAATGTTCCTCTAGGACCAAGGTGCTACATTTAAACTAAAAAACAGCATTATTCAACCCAGGATACTACAGAAAATGCTAGAACAAACAGACCAATACAGTACATGGGACATTACATAAAGTGCATGTGTGTGCAAACACTGTTTAGTGCAACAACACAACATAAGAACGTTGTAACAATGCAAGCGCCAATCAATACGCAGTGAGACAATAAATACTGTACATGTAAAGGTATAGTGATGATTCAGCAAAAAAAGTGTGTGTGCGCCTCTATGTCAGTCTTAAGTTTGTTGGTTTGCGGGAACTAACTGTTGGACCATATGTTGTGGGGGATTTTTTTTCAGTTAGCAGAAAGGTGAAGTAAGTGTGGGTGTGTGTGTGTGTGTGTGTGTGTGTGTGTGTGTGTGTGTGTGTGTGTGGGTGTGTGTGTGTGTGTGTGGGTGTGTGTGTGTGAGACTTATTGTAAATGTTTTTTGTAATCGACAGTAAGCATAAAAAATACAGTTTAAGTTGTTTAATTATGAAATAATGTGTAATTGTAATGCAAAAAGCAAATCATAGTTGAGAAATCTGACAAAAATAAAATAAAAAATAAGACCAAAAATATACAAATTATATATGGAAATAATGTAAAAGCATTTAAACACACTGAATGTCAGCTTCTTTATTTTTTTTTTTATATTTCTTTGTGGATGAGAAACAGGGCTTTTAAAATTGCCTCGTTTACAGTGGACCAGACACAAGAACTTTATCTGACCTATCTTAAATGAGGACCATGATTAGGTCTAATATCAGTGTGGCTTTGGCTTTGATCGAGTAATATCTGATCACGAGTATCTCACTGACGGATTCGTGCACTATTTAGCATTTTATCTAGATGACTCATGGGAGCGTGGGGTTTCGGTGCACGCATGCCAGCGTTTAGAGGCATCCTACATGGTGTAGCGTCGATCCGATGAACAAAGAGTCACCTGAACTGGGCGTGTCTGACCCAGCATGACACACGGTAAAAGGCTTCGTCAACAGCATACAAGTAGGCGAGTGTTCATCAGAGGACAGCCGACTCGGCATTTAAATAGTCAAATTTGCTCTTGTGATCGTCTCACGAAACTGTTGCAAAATGACTTTTATGTTTCGACGGTTACACAGTCGGCATTTGAGGTGCCACGTGTTTTTTTTTACAGACCACAGATTAAAATACGTAACTCTTTAACGTGACTTTCCGAAGAACAGTTGCGTCCCTGAGATACACATCAACCCAATGTCTCACCCGTCATCTGATTCCTCAGCTTCAGGGCGAGATTTATCACCTGCTGGAGACACGCTGATCCTGCAGGCCTTATGCTCTCCTAGTTGGCTTCTTCCTCTAACACACAATGATATTTAGACTTCTTGGTGTATGTGTGTGCATCTGCATCATATTGCAGAAAACGGTGCACTTCATATCGCGGCTTTAAATTAGGAACGCGATTTGTCCTAAGATTGAGTGCATACAGTATCACGTTACTATCACACTGCACAGTGTCACGATGAGCCGGAAAGTGATAAGTGAGTGTTTGGCATCTGTTTAAAGGTATTCACTTGATGACTCATTCTGAATACGGTATGAAGGCAGATATCACCACACACATCCTGATGTGTTTTCTTTTTTTTGTTTTGTTTTTTAGAGCTATCTGTATTACCTTTTTTTTTTCATTGTAATAAAGACATCAAATCATTGCTATACAGTTTTCAAACAACCCTAGTTTTTTTTATGGATGTTAAGAGACGTGGGCAATTTAACGGCATCCATTTTCAACAGACTGTCGCCTTAGGCAACAACAGTATTTTGGATGAATTTTGGATGAAATTCATGTAGCTGTCATGTTCCACTTGACAAGTTTCTGTTTATATTTGGAGAACGTTCAGTTGGAGAACATTTTAACTATATATACATGTAGGTTAAATAAGGAAAGGAATACCGAACCAACATTGCTACAATTCCATACTTCAGCGCCATGTAATTCCATCTGAACTGTTCAATCACCAAACTTCACCATAAAACAAGGAAGCAAAGAAACTAAAAACCTGAAGCATTCATTCAATCTCTGTAAACGTTATTTAAGGAGCAAACAGTCAGCAGGAGTATTTATCATGGAACAACAGCACATTGTCTCAAAGCAGCTTTACAGAAATCAACAGTGAAGGTGAACAATGTGTATTTATCCCTGATGAGTAGCCATGGCGACTGTAACCCGGAAAAACTCCCTTAGATGTTTTTAAGAAGAATACTTGAGAGGAACCAGACTCAAAAGGGAACCCATCCTCATTTGGGTGACATCATATAGTCTTTAAACAATACAGAACACTGGAGAGTGAGAACTAACATGAGTACTGGAGTGTACAATTATAAGTAAATGTTCTTTCTACAGTCATTATGGTTATAAAACTAGGAGCTGCTGAGCATTTGTGATCATCACAGATCCAGCACCAGCTTCTCCATGCCAGAGCCTTTAAACACTCCAAGAGGAATCCTATTAAACTGCTCTGGGATTAACTGGATGAAGTTTCCAACTATTGAGGAACACTTTTGGAAAGTTTTATAGTAGGCAAAGGATTTCAGCTGAACATTTAGAGAAATTCAATGTCCCAAGTTTTATTATTCATGCTAAGGGAGGATTTTTGCAATGAAAAGAATCCATATAATTTGTACATTTTAAATGTTTCTTTTGAGTCAAAGTCAATCCTTATACAATTAAATTACCTTTTGTTGCATAGAAACAAAATAAACATGCATAAAAGACTTTCCAAACTGTCAGTCATGATTAAATCCTGTTCTTTGGAAAAAGGCAATTAACATATCCAGTAGCTATAACTTGTGTTAGAAAGAAAATCAGGTGAATCAAGTTTTTTATCCTGACGTCTGGTGACATTCATATGAAACCAGGTTGTGGGAATTGGGGCTGTTTGTCTCAGCTGATATTGTGCATGTAGGCGGAAATGCTAGTTTAGGTTTTAGGCTTTTTTTGCACCGAGGGCAGATTTTTAAATATTCCTGCACATACAGGTTTTAATATGTGACCCACATCCATGGCGAAACTTGAATTTGTTCGTATAACATAGACTACATTTATGTTCAAATATTCACTCGTTACTTATTTTCGAGAAATTGTTATTAAACATTATGTTGCCAGTTTCATCGCAATTACAGCTGTATTCAGTAACGTTGCATCCATCTATCTCTGAAGTGAAAACAATCTAGATTTTATTGTACTACGTTGAAATTTTAACTCGGTTTGGATTTGACAGCAAAAAATAGAAATAAAATAAACTCAACCTTAAATGTCCTCAAAATAATTAATGTTCGGGTGTTGTCGCCTGATCTGCGCGTGTCTCATCATGCCCGATTTCAGGCGAACTGGAGTTTTGCATGACTCCTTCTCTGAGAACCCGTCTTATATTCGTAAACCTTAAGCTCGAATTTCTGTGCTCTACTTCTGCTGTTTATTAAAAAACGCAACGTGTGATCAAAAACAGGTCCTACACTGCAGCCTGGCAGTAGTCTCAGCTTGTCGAATTTTAGATCGGAAACCCTTTATTTTTAATACACCAGGCGTTCTTTCGGTTATTTTTAGTGTTGTTTTAAGACACCCGGTTCCACTTGATCACCCAGATTATAAAGCCAGTAGAGGAGTCACTCGCCGAACTTTCACATGATCTCGCATGCATCCTGTTTTCACTGCAGCACGCACAAACCAAAGCCACACAGGATCTCTGCTCAGCTCACACACACACACACACACATACACACTCCTACAAAGCTGCACATCTACCCAGCATGCAAATCGACCCTGTTTTGCTGCTCCTTTGTTGTGAATATTTTGTAAAGAGCCTGCGTTGCGGTTTAAGTCTGCGGTTTAAACAAGAACCGGGACAAAAATTGTTCGCTTTATCGCAGTGGACAAATGGCAAATACCGTTGCTAGGACGCCAGGGCACTGGAGTTTTCATTGTGTAGGCATTTATTTCAAAAGTGGTAGGAATGTACAGCAAGGTATTTGCCCTGAATAGTGCAATTAATACAAACTAATCTCAATGAACTAAAAGTCATCAATGGTGTTGGGTCTCACATATCAAATCAAATATTCATGCATATTCTAACTTGGCTACTTGGTTTTCTTTGTGTTTAACCACAAGGTGTTTTGTGTGCTTATGTGCTAGCAGAAAAAATATATATAAAGGCTTTGCCGTATACTTTATTTTGCTTAGATTAGTCCTCAGGTCTCTGGAAACCCTTGTTGTTCAGTGGTTTCATGGATCTTAAAGATGTAGATGAGGAAAAATTCCCAGCTGCACAGAGTGGTCTCAATTTAGAAGTACTCAATCCAGAGGTAGAACATCAGGATAATGCAGGCAGATCTGAAGAGAAGAAAGGACTGGAACACTGGTCACTGGAACCTCAGGTGCACTTGAATATGTGACAAATGGAAGGTTCCAAACAAAAAAAAAACACACTCTTACTCTTTGGGTAACTTCTTAAACTGCAACTGCATCTGACTGAGCCTTCGTTATTACATACATGCGGTTTCTGATTCCAAAACGACCATCTGACATCCCTACATCAGATAAAATCATCTTACTAGAAATCATTCTATCGTCATATGTGATGTGTGTGGTGAAGCAGAAGATGGGATTGCACACTTGATTACACACGATTTTTTTATTATGGACCGGTTGTTTATTTCAAACACTTTTAAAACTTTTAACATTTTTTATTTTTATTTTTTTTCTGAATGTTGGACTTACAGAAAACTACAACAAAAACCCAGACACAAGACCTGCTGATTTGTCCATTGGTGTGGATGTAAATATGTTGTTTATTTTCAGAATCAGAACGCTTTATTGATCTGCTAGGGAAATTGTTCGGTTGCAGTTGCACACAGAAAAAAAAAATAAGAACATGTAAATAAATATTTATATTAGGTTATATATTAAGTGAAAGTAAATGTGTTGCAGCAGTAAAAACAGATGTCAGAAAAGTCAGACTACAATAATAATTATAAAAGTTATTGCACATTAAATAATAACTATTATGCTTGCACATAATTGACAAAGGTTTTAAAAAATGATATGTGTGGCATGAAAATCTGTGCTATTTTCATATAGTCTATAAAACTATACCTATTTCTATATTGTCTATATCATGGACCAAAAATGGATGCAAAGATTTTAAATGGAAAAATTGAGATTTTTTTTATTTTTATTATTGTGTTTCTAAACAAATCTTGATGTCTTAAGATATTCTGAACTTGAGTTGTATTGGTACATTGTTATTTGTTCAGTCAAGCTTAGTTCCAGGCCTTCATTCATTTAGTACATTTATAATCTTACATACAACAATCGCAGCCCTTCAAAAGAGATGTGATAAACTTTCTTCCCAAAATGCAAGTTTTTGTTTGTACAATTTTAATTACAAAGCTGGAATGAAGAAACAAGCTAGAAGCTGTGTGTATGTTAATGGCCAATATGTTTGTCAGTTAGAAGGTTTTGTTTAGCTCCTCTTAGCAAAACTGTCAGTGCATATGAGTTATGCATATCTCACACCTCTGCACAACTATGCTGATTTTTCATGTTTCCTAGAATTGCTTTTGAAGCGTGTGAGGTATAGATCACACGTAGGCTGGGAACTAAATGTATGCAAATTTGTCTTATGTCTACATTCACAGGCAAAAATATCCAACCTGCAAATCCGATAGAACTATAAAATAGTGAATATTTTCTCGATAGACCGTGCATTTGAAATAACTGGAGGTGAAGTATATTTTTCAATTTGTGTTGTTGAATACGGCTGCTCTTGCCTAGCCTGAGCATGGTCCTGAAGATATCTATCAAGTTTTGTGTCAGTGTGCAAAGTTGCTGAAATGTAGGCTGAATCGTTTCCTGTTCAGCAGCTTCTTTGCTTTTATTTGCTTTTGTTGGCAAATCATGGATAAACTGTTTGGAGTATTAAAAATCTTTCATCCAAAAAAGGTTTCATCCAGGTGGCTCTAAAGAATATGTGGGTGAAATTTGGAGTTGTTCAAATATATATTGGCTGATACAAGCATTTTAAGCCTCTTATTGTAACCTTTGACTAGTAGCTGTCATGAAATGTGTTGTAAAACCTCAGGCCATGTTCTTAAACATGTTTACCAAGTTTTGTGTCAGTGTCCACAAAAGTTGCTAAGATACAATCTTACTTCTGTTTAACAAGTTCTTTGTCAGATTTATTAGCATATTGTAGGAAATATTTATTAAATGGGGCACTGAAATTTTCTACTATTAGGGAAAAAGGCGATGCCTTTTAAGGTTTCATGGTTCAAAGGTTATGACTATGCACATGCTTCCAAATTAGGCCAATATTTGACCCAATGGTGGCACTAGAGCGTGTGCAGCATTTGGACCAATTTTGGTAAGAATTTTTTATTAAATCTCCTCAATCAGTGTGCCAAATTTCAGAACTTTTTATTTGACCGTTCTAATGGCTGCAGTAGACATGCTAGCCAGAAAATTATGATGCTAAAGAAAAGGTAGAATAACAATAGGATGCTGACACACATTCAATGCTTAGCCCACTTATAAGTATACAAAGAATTCAAAGAAGAAGAAAAAAGAAACTTTTTCATTTATGTTGCTGTATGAAAAAATCTTTGGTAAAAGTGAAAAAAAAAATTGATAAAATTAAACAAATTGAACAAATTAAATGAAATGCAAAAATGATAAAACATTTAAATAAAGTTAACAAAAATAAAAATCCAGTTAGGAAAGTGATGAAAAAACTCAACACTGCTACTATAACTAACTAAATATCTCAGCAAACAAGTAAATAAAAAGTTTTTTGTTTACTTAGACTGATAATTATTTATTAGCAATATTTAATTGTAATGTCATTCATTTGATATTTTTAGCATTAAGATATGTGTAAAAATCAATGGACTGTAGAAAAAAAAGTTCACTTACATACACTACATAGACAAAGGTTTGTGGACACCTGACCATAAAAATGGCATGTGCATTTTGAACATCCCATTGCGCATTACTTCAGGGTAGTGTGCTTGTGGAGATTGTGTGCCTATTCAACTATAAGTGTGTTAGTAAAGTCAGGAATTAATGTAGGTGAGTACTCCTCTTATCCCAGAGGTGTTTAGTAGGGTTGAGAGGTAGAGCTCTATAGGAGTCCACTCAATATATTCCACTCCAACTAATGTAAATCATGTCTTAATAGAGCTGGCTTTGTGCACAGGGCCGCTGTCATGTTGGGACAGGTTTGGACCGGTGTGCCTCCGAGGTTTTGGTAATAGTTTGGGAAAGAACCACATATGTTTGGGGGAAAGTCAGGTGTTTCAATAGTTTTGTCCATATGGTGTATTTCCCTCTATAAGGTACAGAAATAAAACTGTTAGGAAATAACAGCAGTCTAAAGCCCTGTCTTATTATAATATTAAATCAGCAGTAAAATATACATGCGTACCAACTCTTTCGACTTTTCTGAGTCTCTCTTTAATCCTGGAGCTGTGACAGCTGTGGTGTGGCTTTACTGTGCTGGGAAACACACACAGGCAGGTGGTGAAAAGACTTGGCAACATTTGTGCTCTCTTGGCTCTTTTTTAATGGAAAGACTGCGAGATTGCCTTCAAAGCCTCGCTGAGTTTCCTCAGCTCTGGAGCTGATCTATCTATAAAAGGCCTGTCTTTGAAATGCGACTTCATCTTCTGGATGAATGGAGTCTTCTGTGAGACCTGCTACAGCTGTGAGAGCTCCAGGAGCTTGGCCTGTTGATGTTTTTTATGCTCTCCTCGATATATTTTGCTCCACAAGCCAGAAACGTAGCAACACACTCAGGAATGCTGTTAGAACAGATGTGATGTGCTGGCTGCCCATGATTCTGACACGTCTGGGAAGAAAATAAACCTTTTTTTTTCCCTGTTTCCTGCTACTTCTCTTGCCTGTGCAAACGTCACCAAGAAAGATGGGGGGCTTCTTTTTATAGCTTTGTAATAACTTATTAACCACTCTGGGGCAGAGCGTAGCTACTTGTTATTTCCTTTTCAAGCTCGTTCCAGTCCAGTTTATTTATTTATTTTTTTAAAGATGGTGCTGATTAAGGTGTTTAGCCCAATGCTTAGTCACAGAGTTCATGCTAGCTCCTGCTAATTGGATGAAATAATAGCGATTACCCAAGTGATGTGTGATGGGTTTTTCCCTCCTACACCCTCAGGGGCTCATTTTACTTGCACATCTGGTAGAGGACTTTGCTCCAAAACATGTTGTTTCTCTAAAAATATTGGATACTTCACTTAACGTTTGGTGCATCTACAATAATCATTGAATTTTGGACCAGATTCTTTTTCTTCCACATTATTTGTTGCATATATGAATAATGCTTACTTGTAGGTCAGCTAATATTTCTGATCTCAATATTAACACATTTTGAAGGCCATGGGGTTTGTTGAAGGAGATATTTAAAAGAGCAGCATTGAAGTCAACCCTGAAAACAATGGAAAGTATACGGTGCAATACGGGCCATGATGCTTCCACCACCATGCTTTAACGTAGCTGTAATGGTGCTATCACTGTGATGAGTATGACTGGATTCTTTGCTAATCCTTTTTGTTTTAACCTCTGTTTGTGTGTGTGTGTGTGTGTGTGTGTCATGTCAGACTCCTGGATGCTGGAGTGAAGATTTGTCAGAGGGAGAGCTGAGGAACACTCATCAGCGTTCGGCGTCCTGGGGCTGCGCCGACCAGCTTAAAGAGGTAACACACACACACACACACACACACACACACACACACACACATTTTATATATATAAAATACATACATATGCTACTTTGTGGTCATTGTACCCCCTGCAGGGAGCTATCGCGGTCATGAAACTGCTGAGTTAGCACTTTATCGCCTTGTGATAATCAGGTGAATAAAACAGCTGCGTGAGAGAGGAGAGGTCAGATATAAAAGCCCTTAACCCCACTCCGCACAGGTTCTAAAAAAAAAATGCATGTGCATGACTTCCTTTGTGGCTTTTACGTCGCTTCCTGCTCCGCTACCGCTGCGTTAGCAGCAGCATCACCCACAGTGGTGGCAGCATCATCTGGGCTTCTCCACCCTCATCTGTGTGTAGTCAGATAAAGCAAGGTTTCTCGTGTACTAAGCCGCTTCCTGTTCAAGCTTTGGCCATGCAGTTTCAAAACCCCAAAATAAATAACAACCGGTAAGCAGTGTATATCTGTGTGTGTTTGTGTGTGTGTTTGTGTGTGTGTGTGTGTGTGTTTGTGTGTACAATTGTGCATTAATAAGTATTTGCATGACAAGTACTTTTGTTTACTAATTCGCTTTCTGTCATGTGTGTGTGTGTGTGTGTGTGTGTGGCCTTCACAGAGACCCATTAGCATGTGACAATGTCTGTGTGTGTTCATAAATATGTGGGTGTATGTTTGTGTGCAAAGCATTTGTGTGTAATGTGTATATTCAAATGGTGATGTATTTACATGTATAGACTTAAGTGTGATTGTGCGCACACGTGCAGTTTACACTTTCTAATTTGTTTTTGGTTTCGTGTAATGACCACAAAAACTGACTATACAAAGTATACACACATACACAGTGTCTCACACAGTACACACCTTACATTTCATAAACCTTTTCATTATTTCTTCTCAAGGGACAATACTATAGAAATGAAACTTGGATATATTTTAGAGTAGTCAATATGCAAAGTCTTCCTCCTCTTCTTCTCCTTCTTCGGGCAACAGAAGACAAATTTCCAACGGTACCCTGTTGGCAGTTAGTGGTAACCCGGGCCTTGACGGATCCGGTATGAATTGCTGATTCGTGATCCGCATTTTTGATTTGGCACATGATAACACATGATAACACAACCCTCCACAATTATACGGGCTTGGGACCTGCACTAAGAGTGCACTAGCTTGTGCACCATAATGGTGGGGTTTTACACACACACACACACACACACACACACACACACACACACACATATATCATTATATATGTGTATGTGTGTCTATGGTTCAACTGACTATGAATATACCTTGTCGGAACAGTCTGTACTATCTGTGTGTGTGTGTGTGTGTGTGTGTGTGTGTTTGCATGTTTTGTCTTTTATTCTGTCTCACTATGTCTCAGTTTTTCTGCTCGTAATATGTCACCTCGAGCCTTTTGAAGTGGCTTGAGCTGTGTTAGAATTTTTCCCTTTTTTTTTCTTCTTTTTTTTTTTTAAAGCATGTGCTGTTAAATGCTTATAGTGTATATAGTCCATAATATTTCTTTCACAGATGCATCAACCTATAGATAAAGGTGATTGAGTAGGCATCTCCTGTGACAAATTCTGTAATTACAAATTATTCCCTCAGTGTTGTGATGCAATTAAAATATAACCAGCAACTGCAATCAGTGAGGGAATCATTTATGCTTTGTGAAATGCCACCCATGCAAAACTGTACAATGGCCTGTGGTTGACCTGCAAAATGCAAGAGCAACCATTTTCCCCTCAAGTAACAGAGTTTCTCATGACAACACTCATCACCAAGATCTCCATTTTTGTAACCTTAAACACTGTATAACCAGTAGGTAATCAGGAAGATTAGCATAACCTGCTAGAAAAAAAAATGCCAGAGCGGCATTTTTGGAGGATAAGTTGCTAAGAGCAGCACCAAAGCTGTCTTCACACTTTTTTTGTATTGAAAAAGTGCTACTGGAGAGCATTTTGTGCTGATGTGATGTGTCGCACATTGTAACTATAACAACGCTGCTAGATAGTTAGTCACGTATATATAAAAGCAAGAGCTTGTTTAGGCCCATTATAAAAGCATCACTCTGCTAAATACATTTCTATTGAGCAGCTCTGAATGTGGAAACATCTTGAAAATCAGTTTAAGGATGACAGGAATTCAGATAATCACTCTGTGCAGCCGTGCTGAGCTGAAAAAAGCAGCTCCGAATGTACAGTCTTGACGCAGATGAGCTACAAGAGCCTATGTGGAGAGACTGGAAAAAGTTCTCCATTGTCCAGAACTCTGTCCCATCATTAACGCTTTCCGTCCCACAAAACCGGCGTATTAACTCTTATTTCATGTGAGCGCACCGAACGTCTCTGCTACAACTGCAGCCGCTCCGTGTGTTTCCAATTACCGTGGAGATAAAAGTCCTGATTTTCCCTCAGCAGCACAGAACACACATGAATTCTCAGCCTGCTGTGGGAAACCACAGTGCACAAATGTTAGCGATTTGCAGCGCACATGGTACCGCTGATGATTTTGCTTCGAGTTTGCTTCTTTAAAAAAAAGATTTCCTGTTAGCGTTGCGTGCTGTGTTACTATAGTGAAGTGACCAAGTATTCGAACAACAAGACATTTCTATGATTAGCATAAGAACACAGAACCTGCCCAGACTTGTCCTGGTGTGTCTGTACAGTATGTCGTTTGTTTGCTTTTACTGCTCCTGGTGGAGTTTATATAATCATATGAGTTTAAGATTAGGATTGTAAACATGGGGTGGTAGTGTGTGTGTGTGTGTGAGGACACACTAAGGGGACATTGTTTAATAATGTAGGTGACGAGTTTTTTTGGTTGTTCGTTTTTATAAAATGGCAAAGTGAAGATTGAAATCGAGACCAAATTGTATTAAATCTGCATAAAATGCGGTGAAATTCGGGGAGGCGAGAAACCCTAAACCTCTAGTCCTGAAAATATCCATATTAGCCTTGAAACACTTCGCAAAACAAAATGTCCCCTCTACAGGAAGACAAAAGTGAGACCTCTACTAAAGACAGTAAAAGAAAACAAAAAATAATACTCTAACGAAACTCAGTATTTATTTCTTTTAATTAATTAAGTGTATTTTAAGGCAAGGGCCTCTATTATACGACTGCATGTTACTGTGTAAGTCGAGATTTGTTATCAGGTTATTATCAGACAGTGTAAGTAGCACCCCAGTAACACAAATAAAGATAAAAGATTAAAGAATATAAAGTGGTCTAGATTGGCTTTTTTTTTAAATGATACATATATTCCAGATTCACCGTTTTTCAGTAAATACAATTCACTTATTCACTCATTTATTGCTGTACAATGAATACAGGAGTTCAGAAACTTTAATAGAAATTGATATCAAATCATCTTATCTTTCAGTTCAAATAGTTTGTTGCAAATCTTTAATGCTAACCATCGAGGCTGCACCAGTGGCTTTTGAAATCTGTGGAATTATACTGCATATTGCAATTTTTAGTATGAAAATCTTAATATTCTCCAATAATATTCCACGTTTTTGGCTTCCAGTGAGTGTAATAATTGTACAACATGCATCCGTCCATCCCTCCATCCATCCATGAATCTATTCATCCACTTTCTATATCATTTATCCCACAGGCCACAATTTTACAAACTACAGACATTTAAAAATATATATATATTTTCTACAGTGCATGTCTTTGCACTGGCAGAGGGAACTGGAATACCTGAAGGAAACCCTGAAGCAACGGGGAAAAATCTCTATAGTTAGAGATGAGGCAGAATCTTGAACCCCCCCCCCCCCCCCCCCCCTCCCCGCAAAGGTGTGAGGCAAACCAGCTCATCGCTAATGCTTTAGTCACAGTGTGCTATTGCTTTAGAAACACTGGATATGTATAGGAATGACCTATGATACAATATACAGCATGTTCTGTGTAAGTCGAGATACCACAAAGCTGTATTGCATAAAACAGGATGCTGCGACACTGCCATAGTCAGTACTTTCTTACTTTCTGTTGGTCACACTTCTTCATGTGGTACAAATTTACAGGTTCGAGTCACCAAACTTGAACTTTGGAACTGAGAAACGTTGTTTCAGGTCTTCATGCTTATGAATAGAAGTCAGTGGAGTGAAAAGTGGAGTGGGACCGAGGCCTAAACGGCCATAAAATTAATTAAATAAATAAATAAATAAAACAATATAACCAATAAAATTATACAAGAAAATGTCTGTTTTCTTCATTCTGTTCATATGTATTTAGATTTTATTCGTGCCTACATTTCCTATATATTAGCTGCCATTAATTTCCTTGTTAAATGATCCTGTATTGTCCATATTGTGATACAAAAGAAGAACTAGATCACATGCTGGACACTCTGATGCTCTGTCGTGTTCCTCATACATTTTGACTTTCCCATATTCAGTTTTTTCAGTTTTTCTATCAACGATATTTATGTAATTCATCAAATCAATACGAAACATCTGATCGTTAAAAAAAAAAAACATTCATCTTATCCTCGACTGTATATCTTTTGATGCAAAACAGGAAGCTCAGAGTTTATTACAGTATGTAAGATGAAAAAGATAAAAAGAAATAAATAGATTGTATGTATAACTGTTCAGGGCTTGTTTATACAAAACCCAATGTGTAACCACACCAGAAAGTTATTGGAGATTATGATACATTCATAATGCGTGAAGTTTTCGTGGGAAAAAAAAGTGCTAGAATCATAGCATAGATGAGATTAATGATGCATGAGTAAAAAATTTTTTTTGAACAATTTAGTAGAAATTAATAAACTGCTATGCTGCAAATCTGCTCATATACGGTGTGTGTGTGTGTGTGTGTGTGTGTGTGTGTGTGTGTGTGTGTATATAATATATATATACACATACATATATATTCATAAACTATATAACACTTATTTCCAAAAAGTGTGTGTGTGTGTGTGTGTGTGTGTGTGTGTGTGTTGAATTCTGTGGTTTATAAGCTGCCTGTTTTTATTTTTTTGTTAAATAATTAATTGTTAATCATTTCAGATTCATAAAGTATTTAATACATTTGCTCATATTCAAGATATGTTAATTTAAATATGTTAATTTATTCATATTTTTATTTGTATAGCTCAGGTGGTGCAGAGGATTTTCTCTGTCATGATATGTTTCGGTATTTTCAGGTATTCTAAGGGAACTGGCCATTAAGATGATGTTATGCAATTACGCATAACATTGTTTTCCCCTTATGTACAGTAATTACTTAGAAAAAACTTTTAAACAAAAAAATACAATCCATGTATGCAACTGCATACTCACCCCCCTGATCTAAACTTATACTAAATATACAATCTACAATCAATTTTAATGAGGCAGTATTAAAACCATGAGGTTTCTCTAAACAATAATGTCCTGTACATGTTTTTTATAATTAAGGCCACGCAGTTAACCAATTTACTAATGCACTCTAAGTACATTCACATAAATATGTAACAGGCTAGACACTGAATTTAATACAAAGCATTGATGTAATGAAAAACGTCATATATGCACATATATATATATATATAAATATATATAAAATGACTTGTGTATGTATGTGTGTATGTGTGTGTGTGTGTGTGTGTGTGTGTGTGTGTGTGTGTGTGTGTGTGTGTGTGTGTGTTTATTTATTGTCTTATATTTTTTCACTTCTAGACGTGCTGCAGGAGGATGTTATAATTCTCACCAAAACTAAATCTGAACAAAAAAATAGCAAAGAAAAACATCATATAATTTGCATATGGCTTGGATCTAAAATGTTGCAACAATGCTGCTTTAAAGCTCTTCCTCTTGTGTTACATTTTCCCCACAGTACTCTGTAGTGCCCCTTTGTGGCATAACTGAGAAAAAGCAGTTAAAATTATTCTTACATTAGTCTGAGCCTTCTCTGTCTCTCTGTCTCTCTGTCTCTCTGTCTCTCTCTCTCTCTCTCTCTCTCTCTCTCTCTCTCTCTCTGTATCAGATTGCTAAGCTCCGCCTGCAGCTCCAGCGCACTAAGCAGGGAGGAATTCGGCATATTAAGGACAGCAGGGAGCTTCTGTCTCCCCTCCACTGCTGCATCTTCACCACCACACACACTACCAGCAGTATGTCCAGCCAAGCCACGGTGAGCACACACACACACGCGCCCGCACACGCACACACTCGCACACCAACACACTTACTACCAGCAGCATGTCCAACCAAGCCACGGTGAGCACACACACACACACACACACTCACTCACACACTTACTACCAGCATTATGTCAAGCCAAGCCATGGTGAGCGTACACAGACACACATACACTCACACACTCACTACCAGCAGTTTAACCAGCCAAGCCACCGTGAGCACACACACACACACACACACACACACACACACACACACACACACACACACACAATCATCAGTATGTCCAGCAAAGCCACAGTGAGCACACACACACACACACACACACACACACACACACACACACACACTCACTCACTACCAGCAGCATGTCCAGCCGAGCCACGGTGAGCACACACACGCGCACACACACACTCACACACTTACTACCAGCAGCATGTCCAACCAAGCCACGGTGAGCATACACACACACACACACACACACACACACACACACTCACACACTTACTACCAGCAGTATAACCAGCCAAGCCACCGTGAGCGCACAAATACACACACACACTACCATCAGTATGCCCAGCCAAGCCACAATGAACACACACACACACACACACACACACACACACACACACAATCAGCCGTATGTCCAGCGAAGCCACAGTGAGCACACACACACACACACACACACACACACACACACACTCACTCACTCACTCACTCACTTTCAGCAGTATGTCCAGCCAAGCCACTGCAAGCACACACAAAAACACACAAACACATTAGCAGCAACATGTCAAGCTAAGCCAAGGTGAGCTCTCATAGAGACACACACATACTGTACAAACACGCATACACACACTACCAGCAGCATGTCCAGTCAAGCCACTGTCAGTGATATCACACACACACACACACACACACACACACACACACACTCTACCAGCAGCATATCTATTCGAGCCACTGTCAGTGATATCGCACACACACAAACACTACCAGCAGCCTGTCCATTCGATCCACTCTCCGTGATATCACACACACACACACACACACACACCAGTAGGATGTCCAGCCAAGCCATCACACATAGAGAAGTGTAATGTGCAAGTCCTTCGATAAGGAAATGTATCTGTAATGTTAGATTTATCTAATCATGCATAAAGCTTTGATGAAACCCTTTGTGTTCTGTCTGCTCAGTGATGAGTAAAACGTTGAATTATGACGGAACTGTTGGAGCTTCTGTAAAACAAGCAGAAGAACAGTGCTGTTTTATTTCTAGGTGATGTAGAATTAATATTGTAGTACATGCTCTCTAGTCTCCCATGTCGAAGCCGGCACAGATGACCCTGCCCAACATCACTGTACCGAAACCGTCCATCTCACGCGTGCCCAGCAGCATGGAGGGCATCAATCACGAGCTGGAGAAAGTCTTTATTAAAGATAACGGAGAGAAGGAGGAACTGAAGGTATCTATATGGCACATGAGATACAGTCTGATGATTAAAGATATATTTAAAGTAAAAGTTTGGTGAAAGGTTGTTGTGGTACAGAGGCCACACCTCCCTTACTGGGACTGTGGGTACAGGGGCCACACCTTCCTTACTGGGACTGACTGATACAGTGGCCATGCCTCCTTTACTGGGACTGAGGGGACTGAGGCCCCACCTTTTTTTTGGGGGACTGAGGGTACAGAGGCCATGCCTCCTTTACTAGGACTGAGGGTACTGAGGCCACACCTCTTTTGTTGGGACTGACTGATACAGTCGCCATGCCTCCTTTACTGAGACTGAGGGTACAGAGGCTACACCTCCCTTACTGTGACTGTGGGTACAGGGGCCACACCTTCCTTACTGGAACTATGGTTACAGTGGCCATGCCACTTTTACTGGGACTGAGGGTACAGAGGCCACACCTCTTTTGTTGGGACTGAGGGTACAGAGGCCATGCCTCCTTTACTGAAACTGAAGGTACAGAGGCCAAACCTCCTTTGTTAAGACTGAGGGTACAAAGACCATACCTCCTTTACTGGGACTGACAGTGGCCACACCTTCTTTACTTGGACTGAGGGTACAGAGGCAACGCCTCCTTTACTTGAATTTTCAGATACAGATGCTACGCATTCTTTACTGGGATTAATGAGTACAGAGTCTACACCTCTTTTATGTTCTTTACTGGCAGTAAAAGTCACATCTCAATCACACTTTCCTTTTTTAATGCCTAACAGCCACAGATCTGCCTCTGTCTTTCACCCACTCTCAATGTCTTTCTTTGTATTTCTTTCCTCTGCCTTTCCTTTTCTGCTCTCCCCCTCTTTCTGAAAGGCATTGGAGGTGCCTGATGGACGCCGTGCCCCATTTCCTCCTCAGCAGCGGAGCAGCAGCAGTACGTGCGGTTTGGACTCTCAGACCCCGGCAGTACTCGGCCGCTCCAGCAGTTGCTCCAGCGCATCGCCATGTCCGGTAGGATCGCACGACGGCAGCCCTTACTCTAACGACGAACTCCTCGAGGACCGAGACAAAGGTTAGGGGGACACATCTATTCATAATTATCTGTTAATATTTACATTGATTCTGTGCAGAAGTGTAATATGTGTCCTGGGATTGCACTTTTTTTACAGATAGCGGCAGCAGCTCTCCTCTCCCCAAGTTTGCCTCTTCACCCAAACCTAACAACAGCTACATGTTTAAGCGGGAGCCTCCTGAAGGCTGCGAGAAGATCAAAGTGTTTGAAGAAACGACGTGAGTGTAACCTCATTTTTTAAGCCTGTAGGTAGAGTATTTCTAAAATACTCTACCTACTTGGCATGAATTCTGCATAAGAAAGTGATAAAAGTGAGTTTATCTCACAACAAACAAAGGTTACAAATATAAAAAAAAGCCCTGTATAAGAACTATAATGTGGGAGCATGGCCTGAAAGAATGTGAGCCAAAGTATTATTTCTTTCAGGTCGAGACAGTCTTCTACCACTCCCCTCTTCTCCTGCCCCGACAAAAACAAGGTGAACTTCAACCCCACTGGCTCGGCTTTCTGCCGTGTCAGAATGCCTGGCTCTCTGCTTCAGCACTCAGCCTCCCAAGCTGAAGAAGTAGAGGAGGAGGAGGAGGAGGAGGGAGGACACCCCAGTGTTGTGACCTCCTCGGGCATGCACTCCCTGCTCCACCCCACTCAGGTCTCCATCAGCACCAGCACAGAAGATCCGCCAGAATCAGATGCCGCATCTCCGTCCCAACAAGAGGCCCCACACACAAACTCAGAACTTTGCAGTTAGCTCGAGTTGCCCAGAGCTGGTCTCTGTGGCACTTTGTGCCCCTCATAGGGTGATTAGATGCCCTCATTCCCCTTCTCTATCTGGACTCAAACTTCACCGTCTGCATGTCGATGTGACACACAAGGTTCCGAACACAAGAAAACCGCTCCACTTCAATCTGTCATCACGTCTGCCCCGTTTTCTTACGCACTGTTACTGACAGGGACTAAAAGGCTGAAAGGCTTTTAATGTGCGAGTGTGCAGGCTGTTTTTGGAACAGCACCACAGAAGCTGGTAGGAGATTATATATAAATATATAAAATATACTATTAATATTAAAATAAAGGTTGTGAGGGTTTTATGGACCACAAAATATGCAAACGTAGGTTCATTGTTAACCTTAAAACGAAAGAAAGAAGAGTGGGCTGTCATTTTTTTTTCCCTCACAGAAGTCCCAAGAGGCTGTATTCTTTTCACTCTATCCACGAAATTAAAACACTGTTTTGTGCATTAAAAGAAACTATTTTGATTAGCTTTATTTTGTAGGAATAACAGATCGTTGCCTCAATGGAACTACTTTTGAGAGGAAAAATTGAGTCAAAATGTCAACAACAAAAAAAAAAAAGATGTGGATAAAAACTGTTGAAGGTTTCATACCACTGACCAAGTTTGGAAACAGACCACAGAGAACTATGCTAGCTAGCTAACTAACTACCCATTAGCTGTGCTTTGTGTCTTTTAAAAAAAGGTTTTATTAAATATCTCAGCAATCTATCTGACATGAGGATTTTCAAAGCAAAGTAATTCAGAAATCTTGTCAGGTTAGCTCAAATTAGCTAGTCATTTTATTAGAGACATTCATGATCACGCCTGTCAGAAATCCTCCCAGATTTTATGTTAGCTGGTTAGTTAGTAGTAATTAGCCACAACGATTATGAACAAAATTCAAAATTATGTAAAATTCCTGTCAGAAAATCCTGTCAGGTTAGGTCATATTAACTAGTTGGATTCGTTAACAATGAAAACGATAATTATGAATTGTCAGAAATCTGTTTCACAGTAGCTTTTTTTTTTTTGTTGTGAGCTAGCTAATCTTGAAAGTTTAGAAAAGGTTATGGATGTTGAATGATTGTAACTGAAAAATCCCTTCAGATATCCGGCCAGACTATTTTATATAATCTATCCAGTTAGCGTTATCTTTGGATATTATGAATGCTTAGATGTGACTTAAAGTTCCTGCTAGGTCAGCTAGGTAGCTAGCTACTTATGACACAAAATCCTTTCCCATAGCCTGTTAGCTGAAGGTACCTAGCCAGTTAGAGGTAGCAATGAAAATCCTGAACATTTCATTTAAAGATCTGGTCAGATTAGCTCATGCTAGCTAGTTGTCAAGCATTAGCAGTGTTAAATCTAGAGATATAAACTATAAAAACAAAATTCCTGTCAGAAATCCGTGATTCGTGATTATTAACTTAGTAAGGAATGAAAAAGATGAACATTAACAATCATTATAACGATCTTACTAAATGATCAGGCCTCCATAAAGGACTTTACATTTAACTTGCAAAGTCAAGATACTAAGAAAGTGATGTAATAACCAACAACCTCTTGGGACTTTTGGGTTCTTAATTCTTATTTTATTTATACAGTTTAGCTGAGTTCTGGTCACAGGCTTTGGATTCGCCGCCTTCTTTTTTTTTTTTTCGGTGTGATAAATTTTTTCACTGAATGTGGACCTGAACGATTGCACAACATTGCTTTCTGTTAGGTGAGTGAAATTCAAGCAAATAGCTGCGTAACTTAAAAGCGGGATTTTTTTTGGCTGCAACCCGGTATCGAGTAAAGAAAACGTTCATGAAGGCTTCATGAAGGGTTTAAAACGTTCGGATGCATGTAACTGAAAGTGATCATATACGCTGATGATTACAGTGTCATGTCTGTTTTTCTTTTCTTTTTTTTTTTTGTACATCCACAGTATGAATAAGCTCTCTCTATCTATATCTATATATAAATCTATATCTATATAGATATATTAATATCTATATATAAACAAAGATAAAAGCTTGTTTGAGTTGAGAACTGTTTATTGCTTTATGCTTGTTATAGAGGAAAAAGTGTGATCTGCTCTTTGAGATTATGTTTACAGTTTGTTCGGGTTTTGTTTCGTTCAAGACCTTAGATATATGTGTGTGTATG
>MU551630.1:3118065-3155294 GCA_024362625.1 Silurus asotus
AACAAAATCAAACAAACGAAAAACGCTATAGTATTGCACAGTATCTGTTTATAGCCCAGCTTCAGGTGTGAGTTTAAACTCAGGTAATTTGCACTCTATTGTGTGTCCATTTCCCAAAACTGAACTCCTACCACCCTTCGCCATACACACACACACACCTGAAAACACACACTCCCCCACCACAGTCCAACGTGAATCAACTTTTTAGTTCATAACTATTCCTTGTGAGATTTTGTGTCCCTTTGGCGTGTATGTTAAAAGCTGCCGATCCACTGGCTAAATCCTGAGGCCAAAACGTTCAAGATGCGCGACAGAGTGATTTATAAGCAACTAATTTGTAGCAACAGTAAAATAATGTCTCTGCATCGATTCCGGAGGTCGTAAGCGTGCGCCGTGACCATCGGATCTCAAAGATCGTCCGTTTTAAGAGCTTCAAATAAGTTAGAATAACGCACATATGAAGTATGCTTGCTTGGGTGTTCCTACTTTACAAGTTGTATGGTTCAGCAGGTACATTTTTTCCGATTGTTGTTTTTTTTTTTTTTTTTTTTTTGTTTCGGCAATACATCAATTGTAACCAACTCTTTAATTTCATGATCGCATTGACGACCTACATAATTACTATTTGCTATATATTTTTTAAATATTGTCTACTGACGCAAAATCTGTAATATATCAGCTGCCACAGCTGCCATGGCTCAAAAATACTAGCTTCCTGCTAGAGTTTTGATATTGATAGAATGGTAATGTCTCATTTTAAATTAGTGATATATTTGACAGAACTGGAAGGGCCAGACCTACCTGCTTGTTATTGGATGGATGTTTGGGTGGACGTTAGTGGTATTTTCCTTGGAGAACCACAGAGCATGCTGAAGTTTCTCCAGAAGATTTATTGACACTGGAGGAGCTTTTTGGCAAAATTTTACCAAATTTACCAAAAGCACCGAATTTTTTTATAGTAGAAGCAACTTTTCTCCACCCGCCTACTCATTTTTCTATCTCAAATAAATCTGAATTAGGATTAAAAATTATTGAATTATAGAAACTATGGAAATAATTTATTCCATAAATAAATGCCCCCTAGACTCTACTTAGAAACATCACTCAGTCATTAATTAATTTAATGTAATTGTTTTTGTTGTCGTTTATTACATCTCCTTTTAGAGTTGAGGGTAAAAGGCCTCACTGAGATCCCACATTGCACTTTGATATTTGAGCTGCTGTGAGTTTGCATGGATCCATCACTGTTTGCACCTTGTAGGTAATATTATTTTGTATTTTATGAACGTGTGTTTGGGATTTTGTTTTCTATTTATTTCAGTCACATTGACAAAAGCACATTGCTGGGGATACTAGCAGCCCTGGGGAAAAGAAAAAGAAAAAAAAAACAGGTGATGTGGTACAATTTACCATGTTTAACACAATGTTGCCATGGCAACCTTTTAGGAAAAACAATGGGGAAAAAAAATATTTAAGTGCTTGATATAAAAAAAAATGGATAAAAAATTTTATTTATAAATTCTAAATCCGATTCCGAGTGGCATCATCGTCATCTTCATCATTCAAAATTTCAATATTCTGCGTTGATGACTGGCATTTTTAGATCACTATAAACACTTTACTTTGTTTATACTTTATTCTTTATGATGGTATCAGTAGGCTATTGAATGAATGGTACTGCTATTTCAGTGTGTAAAATCTGTGCAATAATAGTGATTTGAGTAATCTTCTGCTATCTGCTAGGGAAAAGGAATTGCTTTAAACGCCTTACATTAGAGGAGAATAAAAATCTCCACTCCAACCCACAGTGTTTGATAATAGATCTGACCGAGCTCAGTTCTGACATCATTTCATTTCATAGTGCATTTTTTCATACATGTCAGGAACACGTTTTATTGAAGAAAAAACAACACAATCAGGGGTGACCGAGTGTCGTCCGAATGATCTTCCACCCTGGAGAGTTTACTTCAAACACACCTGGCTCTAATGTTGGGTTCATCCTTACCAGGAATCTAACACTCCAGGGCTGTAGATCAAGAGAACCGAGTTTGTGCACTACTGTTACTCCCATTATCACATCTGGAACACGTGGTGCTTTGGCTTTGGCTACTAAGTGTATCTGCATCATTCCAGTGTCAGGTTTCCACTCATGCACACGGCTCATGGTTCCCGGTTAGAACGTTGAAGAAGTGACGAAGCAGAATCGCAGGAAGAGAAGAAATCCGCACGCGAACGCTCTGAACACGCTTTCTTTTCTGAACGACAATAGGGTTGTAGCTTCGACTTTATTGTAGCCATGCAGTGTCATATCGCTCCAGCTGTCGAGCTTGTTGCGTAACGTTGCCGTACATATCCGAGTTTCATATATGGTCCACCATCTCAAACGATGGTACAGAAAAATCATGTGTGTTCTTCAGTCTGAATTTCATTTCTTTCCTTTTGTTTTGTTCTCCCTGTAAAATAGAGATT
Organism: Silurus asotus; assembly: GCA_024362625.1. Lineage (NCBI taxonomy): Eukaryota > Metazoa > Chordata > Actinopteri > Siluriformes > Siluridae > Silurus > Silurus asotus. The sequence goes on from MU551630.1 coordinate 3,120,535, forward strand.
TTTTGTCTTATTTAAATAAAGTTATTAGCAGAAATGATGCATATATTGTCCTTCTGTGGCTGTTCTACAATCAATATCTTACTGGGGCAATAAATCTATAATCCTTTTTTTGTGGACTATTGTTATTATCATTATTATTGTATGTTAATTAATACTACATTCACTCATAAATTAAGACCATGAGTCTAGAGAAGAATGTTATGTTGGAATGGTATAGTACACTGTAAACACTTTTGGACTTTAATACAGGGGTCTCCAATCTTTTCCAGAAAGGGCCTGTGTTTCCAACCGGGTTTTTATTCCAACCAAGCAAGTCCACACCAAATTCTACCTGTTCAAATCTAATGATCTTTTTCAATGACTATCAGGTGTGACCATTGATTGGTTGGAATGAAAACCTGCACCCACACTGGCCCTTTTTGGAAAAGATTGGAGACCCCTGCTTTAATAGGAAAATAATCAATAACAGGATGAGGGAAAGGAGTTACTGTCACCTTCCTGTGTTTAGGATCACACAAGTCTTTCAAATCTTTACTTCTTTTACACCATAGCAACATTCATGATAAACATTGGTTGCTGTGGTAACGGTCTAATAACTAATATAACTACATGTTTACTTATAACTCTACACCACAACATGAGCAGCGAACGAGATCGAATGTTTGTCTGTGGGACTTCAATTTGCAGGAGGAAGAAGGAAACGAGTATGTACGAGGTGTATGATGAGACGAGCTACGCGGTTTCCTGTGATACATGTGCACTATAGTAATAGTACAGTACGTGCTTTTATATTTGTATTGCTGTAGAATGGTCAGAGGTGTGATCAGGGGTCATGTCTGGCATGGTGAGGAGATTCGCACTACATAGTTTCACAAGGCCAGGATTTACTGAGCTATCTTTGCTAAAACCTCCTTGCTGATGTAGCGCTCGATTATGGTATATTAAGTAAATCTAATTTAGAGTATAGAGAGTTGAGACCATGCCCCCTTCACTAAATCTAATGCAGAGACCTCATCACCTGCCCAGTGTCCCAAGATTTATTAATCTACCCCTTCGCCAATCTCCCTGCCAGAACACTCCAGATTTACATTTGCGGCGATTGGCAGACGCCGGTGTCCAGAGCGACAAGTGCTTCTGATCTCTAGCAATGAATACATCTACACTAGATTACAGACTTAAGATAAATCCGACTACAACTCTTAATTTTTTTGACGCTAAGTGCTAATTTAAGTGTTTTCGGAAGGGGAGGGTCTTCAGCCGTCGTTTAAAGAGGACTAGGGGAAAGTTCATTCCACCACCTCACTGTCAGAACATTTCCCTCTCATTCTGAGAGAAGGTTCAGGAGGATCTCAGACAGCATGGTGCAGTGGGAGTTGGTGTATTAGCCTGAAGCATGCAGCAGAGGGCTCTACACTGAAGCAAGAAACTGCTGTGTTTCTAGAAAATGGGTAATTAAAAGGTCTTGCTGTCCACAGTAATCCAATCAAATCTATCATTGTACTCTGAGATTAGATTGTCATGAGCACAAATGTTTGCACACTTGGTGTTACATATAAAACACTTTCTTCTTATTACTATTAGTTAGTAATATATTTGAACCCTGTAATCTGATCACATAACAGGTCTCGAATCAAATTTGGTTTCTGCATAATAGTGCAATTTTCATTCAGTACAAAATATTTTCTGCTGGCAAAGCAAGGAAAAAAGAGAGAATATAATCGCCTTGGGAAATAAAGTCCTAACCAGCAGTGTAACGTCAGCAAATAATGCTAGATTTTGATGATCTGGTATTGCAAAGACTGTGACCTACTGTGGCAATGTTTTAGCAATAATTCAAGCCTACGGACATCATCTGATCACCGTCATGCTGATACCGACTGCTTGATCGATTTTATTTTATACTCGTCAGTGATGCAGAATCTCAGCAAGATCCTGTTGTATTGTCGTCTCTTGGATACAAAGTGTTTTCATTTGGCGAACGAGACAAACAATAGCGGAATGAGGCATTTTGGGAAAGAGCTGCCTTCACAAAGCCACGCCTTCTGCCACACACTTCTGCCTGTTACCAAAAGAATCAGAAGAACAAGTCTGATGCCTCAATGAAATTCAGATAATCAGGGGTTTTTTGCATGTATGATGGCGTAAAATCAGTGAACATGAATAACTGAATGGCATGTGGGTCTATTATGAAACGGCAAGCTTTATATGGATATCGACTGATTTTCTTATCTGAAATTACACAATTCATATCTAATGTAATCAGCGATAAGGTGAATTTAGATAATAGAATAATGTTTGCCATGTTTATTTTAAACCTATTTTACAAGAACTAACACAGAGACTGGGACTACTTTAGTGGAAGTGGCACAGAAACAACATCTCTACTGGAAGTGGGACAAAAACCATGACCCCTTTAGAACTGACATTAAGGCCACATGTCCACTACTAGAACTGACAGAGGGCCACACATCCTATACTTAAAATGACATAGGGGCCACATGTTCTATATTAGAAATGACAAAGGGGCCACACACCCTTCTCCAAAACTGACAGGAGAGCCAAACCTCCTTCTCTAGAACTAACAGAGACCACAATTCCTACACAAGAACTGACAGTGGAGCCACAAAAATCATTCTCTAGAACTAACATTGACCACAAGTCCTACACAAGAACTGACGACCAGACCAGAAAGACCAGACCTTTTTTTTGATGACCACACCTCTTTTTGGTCTGGTCATCAAAAAAAAAAGACCAGACCTCTTTTTGATGACCTTGCACTGGCTAGCTAATATTATCATAATTAACAGATGTTAGCTAGCTTTCAATTTCTTTATTTTTTTTTTATTGACATTATTTGGTTATTAGGATTTTCTACTATGGTAAAGATTCCATGGTGGAAAAGCAACACACTGGGTGCATGAAGAGAAAAAATGAAACACTGAAAAGCGAAACCCTCAGTGCATTGTTTTTTAGATTTTTAGATGTAGAACTAAATGCTGATTTTACAGAATATCAGAAGTGAACGTGATTCTCACTTTGACCGAATTTTAATATTCATCATTACGTCACAGTTGCACCGAAACGCGATCGTTGCCAAGTCGCTGCCAAGTCAAGAGTCTTCTGACAACATTTATTTCAAAATTGACAGTATGAGTAAAAAAACACTCCCTGGACCTCACTGTAAAATGCTTTGTTATTTTTTTTTTACCAATTTCTAAATCCTAGAAATGACTGTGCTGATGAATACAAGTAAAAAAATCCCCTCCAGGGGAAAATTCTGACTCGATTATAGCCAGGAGCTAAATTATAACTGTTTCCAGTCTAATAGAATTACCTCTGTCTCAGGATCCTGAAAAGAAGACCTTCAGACCAGTGGCCCTCATGCAGTGATATCAGTTGAATCACATTCAATACACTGTCTCTCCTACATTCAAAAACTGTAATCCAGATATCCCTTCTGAAGCTCACATTGTGTCCTGTCTGAACGTACTTCTTCACATGAGACACACATGACAAATGTGAGTGCTGATGGTTTTTGGGTTTATATCCATTTTAATGGCACTCTGACTAAGAAAATACAATAAATCAAGCCTCAAAATTTACCACACTGACTTTATGATCTTAGCCTATAGATCTTTGTTTTAATCTCAGTTTAATCCTCATTTAAGTGACACTATTTGCGTCAGGATTAATAAAATTCCTCCTTTCTATTAATACAATTGAGCATGAAAGATTTAGTGTGTATTCAGGGCCTGGTGTGCCACTGGTTCTATTCAATGCATTGGTTTACTGAATGCTGAAGATGCTCAATGTTCTTTCTAAGAACACTCTACATTATTTACGTTGTAGTATAGATCGACAGTGCCCTGGTGGAAGTGTAACCATCATCCGCACAAATTAGCTTTATATTTCCAATAACAGCACAGAAATCTTTTATTCCGCTCAAAAAATGGCGATTTTGCCATTGATTAAAAATTATATTTACATTTTCATTTCCTTTTGGATTCATTGTTTTTATAGATAAAAACTGGAGAACTTCAAATGACACTGATATCGGAGACTCCTTCGTACGAGACATTTTTTTTTTCACCTCGTGTTTTAAATATATAGTGGATTATGTAATCTCTGTCTCGGTTGAGACACTGATATATAAGAGCTAACACTATTAAACTGCTGTTATAGGGAATGATAGAGGAAATCAACAAGCTCTAACCAAAGATAAACAAACAAACAAACAAATGTATTAGGAAGGTGTGAAGAAATGCTGTAAATTAAGAATGCCTGCAAAAATATCCTTTAAAATGAGCGAAAGAGCAAAGAATGGAAGATGAATCTAAAACATATCAATATTTCATGTGACCACCCTTTGGCTTTAAAAGCTTCCACTGTCACACTTTGTACACTATAAAAGCAGAGGTAGGGGTAAGAGATGTATGTCAGCACTTCTATTTTTGTAAGCATTCCTACTTTACAGCATTTTTTTCTTTTGCACAGCACACACACACACACACACATTAATGCAGCATATATTTCTGTTTGACCATTTTTTAACAATATAAATACATAAATATAGAAATGGGGAAATTAAAACCTTCTACGAAACAAACATTTATTAACGATGTCTTTTTCAAAACAAAACAAAAAAATACACCCGAAAAATCATTTTAAATCGATAAGAATTTGTTTTTATGATGCGCCAGGTCCAAAAAATCTGCACCAAAATCCGCCATGACTCACACGTTCGGCAATTAAAACCGTCCGTGTGGAAACATAGCAAAAGTTCCGTTTGGTATCCTGATGATTTTATGCAATTTCAAACACCATAATTAATTAAAAAAAAAAATGTAAGAATATTTTGTCTTTTTGCTCTTATGTTGCATACGGTTTCACAATTAACATACATGTGCATAAAGCAGGATTAGAGTATTCAAAACTTAAAAGTATTAATTTAAGGTATATTCAGAACAGAAAAAAATGTGGGAATAAGTTGCAATTAATCACGATTTAACTCATGAGGATCATGCGATTAATCATTTGAATCGATTGACAGCCCTAAACTATTCTGCTTTTGCTATGACTGCGTGCAAATTTGAATAAATATCAATGAATTGTGTTTATTATGCTCAGGAGAATGTATGCTGCACAGTCTGCTTTTATAATCTACAGTAAAATGCATGGAAGTTACACTGCAAATCTTATGATGTTGTTTCTCTGTTGAATTTACACTGATGATCCTGTTGCTGTGGAATATGGATCAGTGTATCTATCTGGGAATTAACTTAATTAAGCATCATAATCCCTGCTTTTTATGATTCCCTGGAACAGCAGGAGAGGAAGTGGGTCAGGGCTTGTAACCATGGAGCTGAAGGAGTCTCCAGAAGGTGTGCCGAGCTGTATGCAGGGATGCACGGTTCATAATAAACGTCTTTAGGATGTAGACTTGTAGATTAGACACTAATAAAAGAGAGTGAAACATTATTGGAATCACAGATTGACAGATTTTTCTTTATTCTACAGTATAGTCCACTTTATTTGATCTTTTGCATCCAGAGGTGCCTATAAGGTGAATAATGCAACTACAGAAGAACATCTGCACATCAACAGCTGTAATTCGTGCTACAGAAGGATTTTTCAATGCAAATACAATTTTCCTGTAAACCATACAATTAAATGTTTCAGTTTGTTGCATAGAAACAAAAAAAGCATGTTTGTGTCTCTCCAAAAAAACATAATCTGGGTGGGTTTTTTTGCAGCTTCTATCATGCACTGTGTAGATATGAAGCTGCAAGCTTCATCCATCCATCTGAAGCTGGATGGAAGACGCAGCTCCAATTTTGTTCCTCCTCATCCTGCATATGTCAATGCCCTCCTCCCTTCAGCATCTCTCTCTCTCTCTCTCTCTCTCTCTCTCTCTCTCTCTCTCTCTCTCCTGGTTCTGCGTCTGCAGCCCGGCGCGTCCCAGCCACACGGCAGCATCCTCACCCAAGGCGCACAGCAAGGAAGAAAACCCTAAATAATGACACTGAGAACCAAGGAGCGGACGCACAGCTTCATCTGACGGCTCGTAAAGACCCCTGAGCTGCAGCCTGCTTTTCATCGGTGAGCGCGCGCTTCCCTGCTTCCCATGCACAAATTACACAAGACTGGTGTTTTTCTGTAGGGTTAAGATCATTCAATACCTTTATTAAACCATTTGTTACTTAGTGTTGAGTGTGCATTAATTTTTGCACGGCTCAGGCGTGGCTGTGCATGCTCTAATGTGTGTAAATAAATATGCAATGCAATGCACTATGTGTGTGTGTGTATATATATGTATGTATATAATGATATATTTATAATTTGCTGCATACAGTACCAGTGAGTTCATATTCATCAATGATACACAATATGCAGTGCACAATATTTTTTTTGTGTCTATTTCTGGTCATGGCTTTGTAAAGGCTCTACTTGGCACTGTTGTGTTTTTCCACAGAACCTCTCTGCATGTGATTTCTTCTCCTTCTGTTCTCCTGCACGTGCTTTATTTGCATTCTGGGGCTGAATTGCATTCAATTGTAACAACCCACAGGATGTGCATCCGCTCATACATGCATATGCATGAGATATACATGCACAAATGCAAAATCCTGTGTTTATATGATCAGAAAATGTTGGCGCCGTGCAGCAAAAAACTGATCCAAGTAAATGCAAAGTTTTAATATTTTAATATTCTATAAGGACTTCCATTGTGTTTACTCTAAAGCTTCCTAAATTCCTCCTACAAAAGTGTTTTTTTTTGGAGCTCAAATAGATAATTGGTTTTCCTTATATAGAAACGCTACCCAGCATGAATTCTGTAGTAGTCAGCATTTATAAATGGACAAGTCTCTTCGTTTGTATTTATCATTTATATACACTGTTCCACTGGAATTGATGTGGATGCTTCATTTCAGTTGATTGATCATCTTCTTGATTCTCTCCCATCACTCTTGGTAAGTTTATATGCCATGCAGCAGATGCTGTAACCCTTTAGATGAGACGATGTAGTGTAACAGTCATCAGGTGAGGAAGAGATGGCGTATAAATGCTGCTTCATTTGGCTCATCATTTCCTTTTCACGCCTTCCCCGTTTTGAACCGCCATCTGTTTTCTGAAAGCTTGAAGAATAAACGCTGAATTGAATAAAGACCACTAAAACTACTACACTGTTTAACAAGAGGCGAACAAGGTGCATTTCAGCAAGTTATGCTGTGAAAAATCTGGCATCAGACACAAAGTATTATAAAGAATCAACCGTCTTAGTAAATCACATGATCAGAATTTACCCACTCGACTCCACAATCAAAAAATGTCATGTGGTTGAACCACACATGATTGAAAGACATTAACATTTAAAAAAGAGAGAAAATATACACACATTTTAGCAATGCATTTTATTTAATTTTTTGGACGTTGTTTCACATTGTCTTTGCGACTCGAATGTCAATACACACGCTTTCTCAACACCATGTGAATCCAGGGTTGTGCCATTTGACATTTTTTAGGTTCTGCCCAAATTATATAGGCATCAATGGATGAATTTTTGTGCTTGAAATCCTGCTTATACATAATTTAAAAAATGTTTTATTTATTATTATGATTATTATGAGAATAACACATTTAATGGATTTCTTGGGGTCGTACCACATGACATGGTAAACCACATGGGTGAAATCGCAGGTGAAGAATCTTTTTACATTTTTGAAGGTTTGATGGCGTGATATATTTACATGGACTTTAAATGACCATAATTATGGAATATCATGGCATTGGTTCTTACAGGACATTAAGCAACCTGAAGTACCTTTAATGCATTTGTTTTTATAAAAAATTTTACCAAAAGGGTTTATGACAGGCTTTATTAATCTATAAATCTCAGCACTGCTTATAAATACCATGTATGGTGTTATTGTACATATTGTACATGGTTCCACAAAAAAAAAAATGACATCGAGTTTCAAGTGAAGGTAAAATGTAATGCGACTGTGGTTTGGTGGGTTTCGGGTCCCATAACATTGTCCATCTACTGTGTTATGCTATATACTGAAGATTGTATTTGAATATGTTCATAACTACTGAAAGAGTATGAATATCTGAAGTGTCTGCTGTAGGTTACTCATGTAGTCAGTGTTATATTCGTGGACTTGTTGCAGCAATTCTGTTCAGGAACTCCAGTCATTTCGAAGAGGTCGATTGTGCTGAGATTTTTAATAGCAAATTTTGCATGAGGAAATTAAATTTACGGCTCAGGATCGTGGCCGTCACACTGTTCTCCGCTTATGAGATAATGTCGGGTTAAAGGTGCCTGAAGGTTTAATGGGGTGACTCATGCCAAGAGCTTTCCTTCAGCTGTTCCGTGTTAGATGCTCAGCGTGCACTAAGTGGTCTTCGATCATGTTAGTGGGAGCACGCCTCGCCCATTGGCTGCCTTTAATACTGATAGCAGGACTAATCGCTATAATAAGTGGAATTGCAGCTGTTTTTTAATGGTCAATTTCATTCTTTTTGTTACCTGCATTTGAGTGTTCATTTTCTAGAGTTCAGAAGTGGCTATTTTCACACTTTTTTTTCTTCATACCTAATTCCTGGAATACATTGTATGATTTTGAGATGTCCCAGTTGAAGAATGACCAAAGTGAAACCATCAGGGTGACTTCTTTGGTCATGGTTCTTAAACGGCGGTTCTTCTATACGTCATACTGTGAGACAGCCGTCGTAATGGTCTTGGGACCAAGGATGGTCTGTGAAAATATTCTGTCAGAAATGAAGGATGACCCTCTCATAGTGTGCTGTTTATGACCTATTATGACCTACATATTGTTCAATGCGCCATGTTGCTAAAACTTTAATACCAAAGAGGCAAAAAGAGATGAAAGGAATACTGGTATTTGGGATTCCAATAAAAAATAACATTTATAAAAGATATCATGAATTTTATTTGAACTGTATATGTAGGCTAAGCTTCTGTTTATGTACGCTTACCTCAAGCTTTCAAATTGGCATCCCAATGCAAAAGGCTGCTACTTCCTTTTGTTTTATTCTGCTCACATAAAAACCAAAGTGCAATTTGTTTATCACTCAAATGGGTCATTTTTCTGCAATGTACAACATGTCACATAGTGTGAATTATAACTATAACATAAGTTTGCTGGGATCACACTCTTCTGTAGAAGGCATACTGCAGTTTTCAGTTTCAAGTATTTGTTTTGCTTTTACTTAAAAAAATGTACGAAGGCGTTCAGTGTAAAGAATGTAGTTTCATTTGTTTTCCCAAACTGATCAAATAAACACTGGTTATTACTGGACTAGATGATAGAGGAGAGAGGATTTTGCTTGTAACATGTACATTAGAGTACAGTGGAATCCTTTCTTCACATGTCCTAGCTTGTTTGGAAGTTGATGATAGAGATGAAACAGTGCCCCCGGTGGAGAGAGTGTTAAGGGCCATGCTCAAGGACCCAACAGTGGCTGCATGGCAGTGCAGAGGATTGATTAATTAACCTTCCTTTCAGTAACTTAACACCTGAGCTAGAACTTTCCCAATAGCTGGACAAATTGTGGAAAAAGATCATAATCAACCAGAAAAAAACTAATTTTAGAGGGTCATTGTAACATTTTTTATGTCAAAAAAAGGTTATGTTGTTTTCGTCTCCCAAAGCTGAATCTAGATTTTCTCTAGAGTCTAAACGTTTTGGTTACCAAACTGTCTACTATAAAATGAAATCCATTCAGACAGTTTTACAAACATGACGCTTATGCAAAAAATCTTTTACAGTTCCTGTGTTCAAAAATAATTTTTTTGCATAATATGCTACAAAATAAAATGATCTCATTGCATCATAGCAGCTTCTCTGATTTGTGCGCAATGCGTGAAGCATCTGGTGCTGATTTTACCACCCGTTTGTCAGTTGTGGATGTGTGAAGTTGAATTCTGATTCAGTTCCATTTTATATGATGCCACTTTTAAGACTAGACATGGTATGAAGAAATCCAGATGTAGAAATCCAGCTGTTAAGAACACCATTAAACAAACTGTAGGCGACATTGTTGATGAAAAAAACTCTCTGAAATGACATTAGGTAGAAATCTTAAGATAAACCCAAAGCGAAACCCATTTCCTATTTAGTGTATTGTTATCGCCCTGCTCAGTAAAACACACGCTCCTGATTGGTTGGTCAAAGTATTTTAAGGTCTGTTATGCCTGACAAAAACCTGACGACCTCTGAAACTTTTTACTCACCGTGCCTGTTTATGCGAAACAATTTAGTTCATGTGGTTTGCTTTTTAAATAATAACATAAGCTCTATATTCTTGGTCCAATTAATTTCTTTGGTAAGCAGCCATGCAGTAAATAATTCAAACAATCAAGCCATTCATTTAAATCATGACACTACAGTCCAAATCACTGCTGAGTGCAACGTATGAGTTTGTATAAACGCTGATTTCAGAGCATCGACCTGTGTATAAACTGTGCACAGGGAACGCATGAGGACTGCTGACTTTGTGGTTTTCTTTACGTAGAAACATTTTGAAACATATATACAATTAATCAATACAATAACCAACTTTGTGCTTCCATGTCCACGTATATGATACATACCATAGTTTGGTAATAATGAAATTTTTTTTAAAACAACCTCTGTAGCCTTAAAGAATTTACAGCTTAAGGACATCAGGTGTTTGAATGGATCCTTGTAACTGTACCGTGTAACCATTAGATTTAAAGAAAGACAAATTAGCCTTATTTTATGAGCTCGTAAAGTGTCTTACTCTCTTTCTCTTTATTTCCAACATATCTTTCTTTAGAATTCTTCATATTTCTCCTCATGCTTGTTCCAGTATCTTCTTTTTTTCCCCTTTAGTGTACATGATGTTACAGCTGCTGGAATGAACTTTCAGATCCATCTTAATTGCGAAAACTTAGTGGAAGCTCTGACAGTGGAGACTCCTTTCACAAATATTCTTTCAGAAAGCATCAGATCAAAAATAAACAACTGCACAAAAATTGTTAAACATGAATATGGTATGTGGGCAGTTATTCATGCAATAGTATGCAAAATATTAAACCTACTAAACAGCTCATTCAACTCATGTACAATATTCAACAATCAAATATTTATTTATTAATCCGTGTACACCCATATTGAAAGCTTGCACCCTGCACATTTCTTACCTTCATCACCTTCTTCCATATGGATCAACTACTGAGTAGCCACCAATCAGGTCGCATTTTTATGATGTCATAATGTAGAATTCTTACAAAGTATTTTACAGTATTTTAAAACTACAAAACACTAAAATATTTTGATACAAAATATAAAGCCGTTTTCATCAACCCTATCAAATCCTACTTTATATTTAATATCCGTATTTGAAAAACATGTATCATAAATACTATTTTACATCTTATACACTTGTCTTTAGCATGGCTGGTCTACATCTTATACGCTTGGCATTAGCATGGCTGGTCTACATCTTATACGCTTGGCATTAGCATGGCGAGTCTAGATCTTATACGTTTGGCATTAGCATGGCTAGTCTACATCTTATACGCTTGGCATTAGCATGGCTAGTCTACATCTTATACACTTGTCTTTAGCATGGCTAGTCTATATCTTATACACTTGTCTTGAGCATGGCTAGTCTACAATGTAGACTTAGCATGGCTAGTCTACATCTTATACACTTGTCTTTAGCATGGCTAGTCTACATCTTATACACTTGTCTTTAGCATGGCTAGTCTTTATCTTATACACTTGTCTTTTGCATAGCTAGTCTACATCTTATACACTTGGCATTAGCCTGGCTAGTCTACATCTTATACACTTGTCTTTAGCATGGCTAGTCTACATCTTATACACTTGTCTTTAGCATGGCTGGTCTACATCTTATACACTTGTCTTTTGCATAGCTAGTCTACATCTTATACACTTGTCTTTAGCATGGCTAGTTTGCATCCTATACAGATACCGCTAGCGTGGCTAGACTGTATCTTACTCAGGTGCCTCTAGCATGGCTAGTCTATATCTTATACATCTACATCTGGCCAGCGAGAGAGTATTACAAGTGATAAAAAGAGTGCAGATGAGTTTGGACAGATTAGAGTAGGAGTGGAGAGGTTGTCACACAACCTTTTACCTTGTGTGTGTGTGTGTGTGTGTGTGTGTGTGTGTGTGTGAACACTCCTTTTGATCTGAAGTCTTGAGCTGAAGTGCTTTTAGGCCTGGCGCCGAGGACCTCCGTGTTGGATATAAATCACTCTCCCTCGATGACTGATAATAATCATAAGCACGAGTCGGCGCCTCACTCGTGCGCCTTTGAAATGAAAATCAAATGAAAATAGCACGTTTTATCATAGCAACGAGTTCGCTTCAGGCCACGTGTGTGTGTGGTCCTAATACCTGTAAGTAAAGGAGAGAGAACCTGAGAAGATGATCAAAGGAGCATGTCAAGGCTTTATGCACTGTTATAACTCACACCTCGAACTGATGAACATGGAGAGATGGAGATGTGCAGACACAGTGAACCACAAGTGTGAGACACCTTTAGAAGATAGAAATAAGCAATTTCAGTGAATTAAACAGTGATTATATGCAGCAATTAAATGTGTAGTCCATATATTTCCATAAACTATAGTTACAACATTACTAAACTACATTATAAGGACAAAGGTATTGAGAAACCTGACTTTTTCAGTCATATATGGTATCAGAAGGTCACAAGTTTAAATACCACCACCACCAAGATACCACTGCTGGGCTTTTGAGCAAGGCTCTTAACCCTCACCTACTCAACCTGAAAACCTTTGAGATGAATACGAATGCTGACTGCACCCCAGGTCTCCTCAACCTCACCTACATCAGTACCTGACTTTACTAACACCCTTGTGGGTGAATGAGCACAAATTTCCACAAGTGCATTCTAAAATCAAGTGGAACATCTTCCCCGAAGAGTGGAGGGACATGGGGTATATTAGTAGAAGAATGCTGAGGATGGACCCACCAGGAAGGGGGAAAAGAGGAAAACCAAGGAGGAGGTTTATAGATGTGATGAGGGAAGACATGCAGGTAGTTGTGTTGAAAGGGGCAGATGTAGAGGACAGGGGGGTATGGAGACGGAAGATCCGCTGTGGCGCCCCCTAATGGGAGAAGCCAAAAGATGAAGAAGAAAAAGCCCAGGTACTAGTTGCTGTGATTGGTAATGAAGTTGAGGTTTGCATTAAGAAGGATGTTTCTTCAGATCTCATGATTGCCAGCATACAGCCCTTAAAAATGATCCATAGTTCCTCAGCTCCTGTCTTTTGTTTGGATTGAATTGTGCTTTAGTCAGCGTTCACACGTCTGTCAAAAGTGCATACATTTCAATGCAATGAAACGCATTTATTTTTATTTATTACACCTCTGAAAAATATTAATTTACTTTGTGATAAGTTTTCAGATGTCCAAATATGGCTCGTATTTAAAATTGGCTTTAATAATAGCAAATTGAACATAAACCGAAAAAAAAAAAACTGCTATGTTATATGAATTTGCACAAAAATGAACTTTTCTCACACTTCCCTCGTGCTCCCTAGTGAAGAAACCTAAATTCATCAGAGGTGAGGGGTCATTATTATTCACAGCACAGAATGACCCAGACCATTCATCAATGTCCTGTTAACCCAATTCCCTTCACACACACACACACACACACACGCTCCTTAATGTGGACCTAAATGTGCACCCCACTGGGCCTGATTCTGGGTTGAGATAAGATAAGACCCAAGAAACCTCAATAGAATGACTCGACACTCTTAGGTGTAATATTTTTCACGCCTCATCGAGATAAGCTCTGTTCTTGAGTTCAACAATTTACCTGTCACTCTGAATGAAGTAGGCGTGGTTTATGTATCTGTAATTTATTAATGTAGGATGTATGGTACCTGTCACTCTGAATGAAAGAGGTGTGGCTTCTATACCTGTCCCTCGTAATTTAGGAGGTGTGGTGTAATACCTGTCGTGCGTTTGTGTCTTTATGTTGGAGATCGTGGACGTCTTTCAATGATTTCATAAAATGATTGATTGAAAACCAACAGTTTCTTTTGCTAAGGAGGATAAGAGCTAATGAGGGTCAGCAAACTTTTGAACAAAACTGCACCAGCAGGCCGGGTTTCGGTTCTGTGGGCCTGTAAGAGTGTGAGCTTTGCTTCCTGTGAACAATTCTTCACACACAAACACACAGACACACACACACACACACACACACACTCACACACACACACACACGAAACAGTTCATTACTAAGGCTTGAGAGTTAGAACTACTAATTCATTTTCTTCACAAGTAATTATTGACACACACAGACACACACACACACACACACACACACACACACACACACACACAGTGAGAGTGAGAACAGTGACAGAGAAGACTAGGCATGATCCCTCAGCTCTCAGCAGGTGTGTTTCGGTCGTCTTTCAGCTGGGCTGAGTCATTGCAAATGGCAAAAAATAATGCAGGGTTGGCATACACACACACACACACACACACACACACACACACACACACACACATTCTCAGGTATCTGATCACAGCCTAGTAGCTGTTTTATAGAGGTGTTAGTGGAGAATGTAATTTATTTACAGCATGTTACACATGTTAAGCATGAGCAAGTGTGTGTGTGTGTGTGTGTGTGTGTGTGTGTGTGTGTATGTGTGTGTGTTTGTGTGTGTGTGTTTTCAGCTGTGATTGACATGATGAAATTAAAACACACACACGCACACACACACACACACACTCACACACACACACACACACACACACACACACACACACACACACACACACAAGCGATAGAGAGAAAGAGCAGTAAAGATGAAAGGATCTACAAGTTCTTCCCAGCTGTAACAACATGCACACTAAAGGAGCAAAACTACTGGAACAAGTATGATGAGAGATATGAAGAATTCTAAAGGAAGATTTAATGTTGAAGATAAAGTGAAAGTGAATGTAATAAACTTCACGAGCTCATGAAACAAGGCTAAAGTCTAATCAAGTCAACTCAAGAAGCTTTTATTGTCATTTCTACCATATATAGCTGTCGCAGTACACAGTGAAATGAGCCAACGTTTCTTCAGAACCCTGGTGCTGCATAAAACATCATAGAGCTACATCACACAACACAGAGCTACATCACACAACATAAAGCTACATCACACAACAAAGAGCTACATTACACAACACAGAGCTACATCACACAACATAGAGCTACATCACACAACATAGAGCTACATCACACAACATAAAGCTATAGCACACAACATAGAGCTACATCACACAACACGGAGCTACATAACACAACATAAAGCTAGATCACACAAAATAGAGCTACATCACACAACATAGAGCTACATAACATAACATAAAGCTACATCACACAACATAGAACTACATCACACAACATAGAGCTACATCACACAACATAGAGCTACATCACACAACATAGAGCTACATAACATAAAGCTACATCACACAACATAGAGCTACATCACACAACATAGAGCTACATCACACAACATAAAGCTACAGTACACAACATAGAGCTACATCACACAACATAGAGCTACATCACACAACATAGAGCTATATCACACAACATAGAGCTACATAACATAACATAAAGCTACATCACATAACATAGAGCTACATCACACAACATAAAGCTACATCACACAACATAGAGCTACATCACACAACATAGAGCTACATCACACAACATAGAGCTACATCACACAACATAAAGCTACATCACACAACATAAAGCTACAGCACACAACATAGAGCTACATCACACAACATAAAGCTACATCACACAACATAGAGCTACATCACACATCATAAAGCTACATCACACAACATAGAGCTACATCACATAACATAAAGCTACATCACACAACACAGAGCTACATCACACAACACAGAGCTACATCACACAACATAGAGCTACATCACACAACATAGAGCTACATCACACAACATAAAGCTACAGCACACAACATAAAGCTACAGCACACAACATAGAGCTACATCACACAACATAAAGCTACATCACACAACATAGAGCTACATCACACAACATAAAGCTACATCACACAACATAGAGCTACATCACACAACATAAAGCTACATCACACAACATAGAGCTACATCACACATCATAAAGCTACATCACACAACATAGAGCTACATCACATAACATAAAGCTACATCACACAACACAGAGCTACATCACACAACACAGAGCTACATCACATAACATAAAGCTACATTACACAACACAGAGCTACATCAACAGGTACTGATGTAGAGTGAGGAAGTCTAACATGCAGTCAGCGTTCACGTTCCTCCTAAAGTTCAGCAGGGTTGAGCTCAGTGCTCTATAGCAGGCCACTCCAGATTTTCCACTGAAACCCATGTAGACCATGTTCGTGGAGCTGGTTTTGTGCACAGGCGCATTGTGATGCTGGAAAAGGTTTGGGTCTCCAAGTTCAAGGGCAGATTTCATGTTATAACCTTCAAAGATATTCGTAAAAATTGTGTAGCTCCAATTTTGTGGTGGAAGTTTGTGTAAGAATCACATATTGCCTGTATGAAGGTTGGGTAACGGCAGGGCAGAGCTGGGATATGAACTCAATCTTCATGAAAGCGTTTTAAAACATTAGGTTCAGCGTTTTTATGCAGTATTTGCAGTGTGGTTATAGAGAAGGTATTTACCCTGGACTTTTGCTCTCTCAGCAGCCCAGATCCCCCTGTCTACAGGCCACGTGCCGGCCCATGATGCTCAGCGGTTCAGTGGACGTGCCCAGCCCTGGGGGGATGAGTGTGGCATCAGGCCGCAACGTGATACGCAGCTCAAGCATCAGCGGCACCATGTACAGCCTGGAGAAGAGCCCGAGCAGCACCGGACCCGAGACCGGAGGAAATAAAAAACGTCGCTCCAGCCTCGGGGCCAAAATGGTAGCCATCGTGGGGCTTTCACAGTGGAGCAGAAGCACACAGCAACTCCACCAACAGGGTAACACTCGCTGTGTGTAGATCAGTTCTTACTCTCTCTCTTTCTCTCTCTCTCTCTCTCTCTCTCTCTCTCTCTTTCTCTCACTCTCTCTCTCCCACCCTCCCTCTCTCTCTCTTTCTTTCTTTTCTTCCTTCCTTTCTTCCTTCCTTTCTTCCTCCTTCCTTCCTTCTTTTGTTTCTTTCCCTCCTTCCTACTTATTTAAGCTTTTCTTTCTTTCTTTCTTTCTTTCTTTCTTTCTTTCTTTCTTTCTTTCTTTCTTTCTTTTCTTCATTCCTTCCATTATTCATGTCTTCCTTTCTTTCCCTCCTTCCTACCTATCTCAGCTTTTCTTTCTTTCTTTCTTTCTTTCTTTCTTTCTTTCTTTCTTTCTTTCTTTCTTTCTTTCTTTCTTTCTTTCTTGTTTTTAAATTTTTTTTTACCTTCTTTAATTACTAAGCTTTTCTTTCCTTTTTTTTTACTCCTGAATGGTACACCTTTTGTGTGTGTGTGTGTGTGTGTGTGTGTGTGTGGTGCCCTTGCTTTTTCCTAACACTCATATGCACCTGCCCTCTCACAGATTTACAGGTCAGTGTGACAGCACACTCTTCATCCTCCTCTGTCTCATTATCTTCTCTTTTCACTCTCTTTATTTTCTCGTCACAGCCTCTTCTGCTTCTCATAAAAAAAAAAACCTTTTCATTTCTGTTCCTTCTTCCCTCAGACCTCTTCAGTATTCACTCTCAGATGAGATTATTTCTAGACCTTATTTTTTGTGCTTATTTCCTGATATGATCAAAGGATTTTATTTTAAATATAAACTCCAAAAACTGCTACTTAATTAAAACACACAAAAAACCTACACACACTTTCTGCATTTGGATATAAAATACGATCAGCATTGAGTGAAATGAATTCTGTGGTTTCGGGTCTGTAAACGCCGTACGGCTCATGAGTCAGGTTCTGGGACAGGGTAAGAGCTGCTGAGCCCGAGTGCGTCACGCTGAGAGTGTGTGTTGTCCAGCTTGGCAGTGAATCAGTGCTAACCTTGGCTTCTCCTTGGGATAATCTTACACACAGGAACCAATGCAAGAAGTTGTTGTTCTGGTTCTATTTCTAGTTTTATGCTGTGTGATGGCACTTTTACTGCTCTGCTATATGCTTGTTAAGTGTAAGTGTAAGTAATTCAACAAAGCGGGTAAAGCACCCATGGGGTAACTGTTTTAGGGCCAACAGAGATACACTCCAAGCAAACAGTGTCAACTATGACCCAGTAGGGCATGAGAGGGGGATATAGAGAGAGAGAGAGAGAAACCTGTGAGAAAGCGACTTTATAATTAGTGTGATTTGCAACAAAGTAAAAGAGAGAGGGATGGGGAGAGAAAAAGAAGCAGTGGAGAGGAACCAGCGTAGCTGCTGTTTATGATATCAACAGCACAAGTTGATTATGTGCATGTGATCAGATGTTCTGGAGCACAAGGTTATGATGTGAGACGTATGTTATGTGTAGGCTTTGCTAAAAAGATACGTCTTTAATCTGCACTTAAACTGTGAGAGTGTGTCTGAGCCCCAAACACTGTCAGGAAGACTATTCCAGAGTTTAGGAGCTAAATATGAGAATGTTCTACCAGCTTTAGTGGACTTTGCATTTAATCGGCAATCAGCCAATCATGAATTTCTACACCATGTACACATAACCATAATCTTATCCTCCACTATATTAAACATGAAGTGGACCCAAATGTTCTTTTTCTGCAGGAGTTTGAGGGTAATGGTGTGTTTTTATACACTAAAGGTCAATGCACAGTGTGAACAGTAGCACTGAGGCAGGTAGGAAGTGAACGGTGGTGAATTTATACCCGTAAACTCGCTAACGCTGAGGTAATGAGCCGTAGCTTTACACTGAGCCCATGTTCAAATCTCTTAGCCTCTGTGTTTAGATTTCATTCTCACATTCCCCAAAGGAGCCAGTGTAAACAGTTCATCCTTGTCTCATGGGAGGGGGCGTGGCCTCATGGGAGAGGGTGACCTCGTATATAAGAAGGTGTAGCAGGCGTCTGCACCTGGTGTATTATAATTCACAACAAATGACAAACAGTGTTAGTGCACTCAGGATGATGATAATAATGTGATCAGGAATGTGTCTGTTGTTCTTTTTCTTTCTTTCTTTCTTTCTTTCTTTCTTTCTTTCTTTCTTTCTTTCCCGCATTCCCATCTCAGCTTTTCTTTCTTTCTTTCTTTCTTTCTTTCTTTCTTTCTTTCTTTCTTTCTTTCTTTTCGTTTTTTCTATCTCAGCTTTTCTTTCTTTCCCTCTTTTCTAGCTCAGCTTTTCTTTCTTTCTTTCTTTCTTTCTTTCTTTCTTTCTTTCTTTCTTTCTTTCTTTTCCTTTTTTCTATCTCAGCTTTTCTTTCTTTCTTTCCCTCTTTTCTAGCTCAGCTTTTCTATCTTTCTTTCTTTTTTTCTTTCTTTCTTTCTTTCTTTCTTTCTTTCTTTCTTTCTTTCTTTCTTTCTTTCTCAGCTTTCTTTCTTTCTTTCTTTCTTTCTTTCTTTCTTTCTTTCCCTCTTTTTTATCTCAGCTTTTCTTTCTTTCTTTCTTTCTTTCTTTCTTTCTTTCTTTCTTTCTTTCGTTCTTTTCCTTTTTTCTATCTCAGCTTTTCTTTCTTCGTTTCCCTCTTTTCTATCTCAGCTTTTCTATCTTTCTTTCTTTTTTTCTTTCTTTCTTTTTTTCTTTCTTTCTTTCTTTCTTTCTTTCTTTCTTTCTTTCTTTCTTTTCCTTTTTTCTATCTCAGCTTTTCTTTCTTCGTTTCCCTCTTTTCTATCTCAGCTTTTCTATCTTTTTTTCTTTTTTTTTTTCTTTCTTTCTTTTTTTCTTTCTTTCTTTCTTTCTTTCTTTCTTTCTTTCTCTTTTATCTGTTTGAAGATTTGTGTTTTAGCAGTCTTGAGTTTTGTTCTTACAATCTACGAATCAGCGATAGTTTTTTTTTATTTAGTAGTTTGCCATGTCAGTAGAAATGTCTTTTTCAGTCCCCCTTTTTGATATCACTTTTTCAGGAGTCTAAATTGGTTTGTCTCAGTGACCTGTGTTTTTGCTCTGCCTCTGCTCGAGGCTGGTTGACCTTTTCACAGTCTCTCAAGCTCTGCCCAAAGGTTACAGGAACCCCAGGGATATCTGGCCTGTGTGTGATTAACCTGTCTGGGGCATCAGAGCCTCAGCCTGGTTTGTAAATGCCCTTACACTGAGACACACTTCACTCTGTCGTGTCTCCATTTGGCCTTTGTATAAAAACGGGAATTTACGAAACGGCACCATTTCTAAATTACGACGGTGTATAGAAAAGAGTAACAGTTTTCATAAATGTTTAGAGTGACATCTGGACCATCAGGTCATATTTTGGAGGAAGTGTGTAAATATGAGGAATGTAATGATCTGACATCATGACAGATAATGAGTACATTTTGTTACATGTGAACATTTGAAAAAAAAGTATTGAGATTCCTGACTGCTTCAGTGGTTCTTCCTCAAACTCTGACCACAAAGTTGGAGGCACACAATTTTACAGGATGCATTTGAACTCAGTAGCATTAAATTTTCCCCTTATCTGAACTAGGAGACCCAAAACTGTTCCAGCATGACAATATGCTTTACATTGTTTGGAGGGGAAGATCTTGAGAGTCCTGGTATCGATCCCTGACCCCTTCAACCCTATTGAACACTTGTGGGATAAATTGGAGCTCTGACTCTGCACTACAGGCTTCCTCACCTCACCTACTGACTTTACTAACAAACTTTTAGCTGATTAAATCTCCACAAATCTCCAAAAGTCACACTAGTGGAACATCTTCCCAGGTTATTATATTATAACCTCCACATTATATATATTATTATGTAAACAGTTTGTAGTAATAAAGTGATATTTTATGGGCATATATCTTATCCTATCATAAGATTGTCTTATCTTATCTTGTAGAATATCTTCCTCATTCAGTGGTTCACAAACAGGTGCCTCATCCAGATATATATCTATACTCCTGTAGTCTTAAAGCTAACTCTAACCTACACAATGCTTTAGCAGAGGTCCTTTTTTGCACCACGGACCTGATTAATGTCTGATATTTTCTAAATATAATAATAAAAAACGTGAATCCACTGTGTTGTTGTTTGTTAATTTTGCTAGCTCGGGGGTTTGAATTTAGCGGTAATGTATTATGTGTTAGCGGTCGGAGCCCTTTAAGAAGGTAGAGGATGGAGGTAAGACATGTGACCGAGGCATCATGACATGCATCAAGAGTGAGACATAGACAGATGTGGCAGAGAGAATCCGATCATTTTCCAAAATAAAACTTTCAGAATCAGATAATAAAAAATGGAAATAATGTAAGTTATGTATTCTTTCTGTGCGGCCCGGTACCAATTGACCCACGGACCGGTGCTGGTCCACAGCCCGGGGGTTGGGGACCACTGCTCTACAGTACAAACCATTTATTGAACGCATCTATCACAGAGTTAAACACAGAATTGTTTCCATTCCCTGGACTTTGGGTTGGACTCCACTCAGGGAGGAGGAGGAGGAGGTGAATCAGGTCCTATTCCACCCTATGGACCTTTTGTTGTGAAGTGAGGATCTAAACACAAACCTAAGAGAAAGTCAATAGGACTAATAAATAATTCTGCTTACTTCACACATCCCGGAGGGTTTCGCAGTCCCTTTTCCCGCATACTCTGCAGTTGCAGCCAAGAGAGGAAATACGTTTTTTTGAAAAGCTATCCTTTGATGAATCCGTTTTAAGACGATCGCATGTTAGCGCATAGTTGTATATAAGAAAGCACGCTACATTTTGTATGCCATCCGCCTCTGTCTCTATGGCGACAGCAAGCCTGGTCCCTACGTATACGCCTGTCAAAAAGATGTCAATATGTTCATCCTGCTAACGAAGGGTGCCTGCTATATTTAGATTTCGCTCTGAGAAAGCGGCAACGAAGATCAGATCAGGCAGCTCCAAAATGTAGCACTGATACACTCATTCACATGCGCACACACAAACACACTCGCAGGCTTTGTGCAGTTATGTGCTGAGGATTTGTTATCGCAGTGACAAACAATGTCTAATTACCTTTTATCACCGTTTCTGGTGTTGTCAGAAGGAGATCTGAGTGTGAAATGAACAGTAAAACACTGGCAACCGGGTATTAATCACAATCGTTTACAGTGTATATGTCACTCTGTGGAAAAGAAATGGTGGAGAAAAACTGATCTCCATATTGTTTATGATATGATAGGATGGATTAGATTACATGTACACTGAGGTGCTGGTAAAATCTAGAGTCTGATTGGTTAGTCTGTGTTAATTGATTATCTATAACAGTGGCTCTGAGAGCAGTTTGAGCCGTAATTAAAGTAAATCGCTCTCCATTTTCTATCGAATTGAAAGCAGTAAAACATTTTGAGATCCTGTTTTTTTTTTTTTTTTTTTTTAAAAAAAAACCCCCTTTTCCCCTTTAAGGTATTTGTCCCTCTGAAAAAAAAAAAAACGTTGATAGAAAACTGATCTTCATGTTAACGCTGTTTAATTCTTAAATCTGATTGGTTGTTCTGTGGTGATTGATTTTCTATAACAGAAGCTCTAATAGTTTTTCCAGCCGTAATCAAAGTAAAGTGCTGGACATTTTCTGCGGCATCGAAAGCGGTAAAACTTTCCGGGAATCTGGGTTATAATAAAATCTCAATTTCTCTTTAAACCGCATCGCACCATCGTAACTACTGCAAGAAAAAAGTCCCTTTTCCCCCCAGTTTCAAACTACAACTGGATTCACTTGTGGCAGGCAAGGTGTAAAATTACACAGGCAGACGAGACGCCGATCGATGCATCGATCCAAAAGGTCAAAGGAGGTGTCGAGCAGCGTTCCACATCACACTGCAGGCAGCTGTTGGGTTACAGCCCAGTCCAGACGTCTTTGTCCACCGCCAGTTCGTCCTAAACTAATGCAAATTGGCGCTGTATGGATTCCTGTGTAATATGAGGCTTAATAGGAGATGATCCTGAGGGGACAAAACAGCAACGGTTAAGCTAGCGGTTTAACTAATGCTATTATTTGCCTTTCAGGGGATTCGTTGAAGTTTTGACGTAAAACCCTGTAACCTTTGAGAAATGGTTTCTTTCGAAAGAACCATTAAGCATTCAAAGAAGTGAGATTCGGTTCTTATCTAAAAATCCTGTTTGTTTTAAATTCATCAAGAAGACATATATTTCTTTATTGTACTATTTTCAGTCATTAAAACATATTTTTTTTCAGATGCATACTGTCTGGCCTTAAAAAAAACTGAACATAAATTTTTTTTTTTTAAGCAAATTGGTAAAAGGCTTCCACAATTACCGTAATTTCCGGACTATTAAACACACCCATATATAAGCCACACCCATTGAATTTTACAGAGGTTTTTATTTTAACCATAAATAAGCTGCACCTGTCTATAAGCCGCACCTGTCTATAAGCCTCAGGAGTCTACACTGAAACCAATGAACTTTACACAGGCTTTAATAAAAGACAGTGTCTGTTACACGGCTTGTATCTAAACAGTAGCCTACCAAGAAAGTCATTATTCACTGTCTTCCTTCTTCCTTTCACAACTATTTCTCTCGGTAGTTTTTCTTTTGCCATCGTCGTGCCTTTAGAAATCACCATTGGTGAAGCTTTTCCCCCGATGCCGTGCAGCTCAGAACACAGGGGAAGTGCGTTTTTTCATGCCCGGTTGTTTTCAGTGTGACAAATGATTCGGATTTCCTGTTGACAGTCCGAGTGAGCGGCATAATAACCTCCACACTTATGGGAAGATGTTTCACTTTGGAGGAGCATCCAAAAGGTGTTCAGTAGGGCTGAGGTCAGAGCTCTATAGCAGGCCATTCAAGATTGTTCACTGTTGTATATATATATTTTTTACTTATGTCTCGTTGCTCTTTCTGAGAGTTTAATCCATATCACCCACAGTAACTGCTGAATGCGTCTATATACCATGAACTGCGTCAAGAGGGACGTCATTTCTCACTATATGTGGATGAGTATCAGGTACAGAGATGCAGTATTAATGTTACGGGTTTTTTGTTGTGGTTTTTTTTGGTCCAGGTTTATTTAGAGTACGCAACAGAAAAACAGGAGTGCAGAATAAAGCAGCAAAGCGGTGACTCATCCTCCCACTGTTCCATTCTTGATCTCCTCATGAGCCCTGAGCTCCAAAAACAACTTGGATCGGCACTCGCATAGGGCCTTGAGGAATGCTAATACCGCAAGGAGTTTGCTTGTCCTCGAGGACATGTTAACGCACTATTACAAAGGTAGCAGTGTTATAGTCAATTTTGCATAGTAGTCTAAAATTATTGAGACTATTTACATTAATATAACAACAATATACTTCTCTGACACACCTGAAAATCCCAAGACTCCTCTTTTGGCAACCTGTCGTACGCTTTCTCTAGATCCACAAACACTTCTGACCTTCTCTATACGTCTCCATCAACATTCTCAAAGCAAATATTGAATCTGTAGTCCTCTTCCTCAGCCTTTTCTCAGCCTGGCTTTCACCAATCTTTCCCATAATTTCATGGTGTGACTGCAACTTTATTCCCCTGTAGATACTTTCATTCTTATATGCATAATGGCCTATAAAAACGTTTGTACCATGCTATAATGCATAATGTAGGTATTATATACTGTACATCATTATAAATAGTTGTTCAGCTAATTCTTGATTATTTATTATTATTTATTATTAAATTTTTTAACTAAGACATGCCTTATAATCCTTTATGCAAGCATGATTAGTGTCTTTTTTATTTATGTAATAATGCATTATGACACTGCTTATTGTATAATAAAATATTCATCAAATTGATATAATAAAATGCATTTCTTAATAGTCATGCATAATATATATTAGAGTTGTAGATCTTAATTAATAATTATAACAATGGTAATAGTGGGATATAGTTTATACTGAATTTACAGTATGTTTAAAGTTAACTATAACTCTGAAGTTAACAGTGAAATAGCCATTTTAACCGCCTTTATTTTCATTCTAACAACATCCAGAGACCAGATTTTCTGTTTTATGTAGTATGCACATGAAGATATTTCATCAAACAAAGCCTCAATTGCAAAAATATATCTTTTATAAAGTTCCAATACTTATATACTATATAATACTATATAAAGATATACTGCAGATACACTGCTGATCGCGATAAGGGTCTAAAAAAAGTCTAGTTGCTTTCGAATTCTTTAAATAAAGCTCGGTTTCAAGCCGTCGATTTTTAAAGCACCTAAAGACCAAGCACTTCCTGTCTGCCACTTTGTTATCATTTGTCACCAGAGTGAGTCACACGCTGGTGTCATCGTTATTGAGCTGCCGTTAAAGTCAATGTAGCGAGTCCGCTCTTTGTCCTCCAAAGCGCCAACATTCGGGCCAATTATGCGTTTCAGTTCTGCCATCGATCTCGCAGCGATGACGCTCTGAAATGTCACGAGGAGCATTCGCTAGGTCAGAGGCGTCCATTTTTAGTCTCTGAGAAGATATATTGTGCAATTTCTTTTGATCATTCTTCCTCAACATTGTCTCAACAAGTATGTTCGAAGCCAGTGTTTAGATTTTGATCTCGTTTCGGACGTGTGATCTTGTTTCTTTTCTCGCTCTTTCTCCTTTCAGATGCTGGTTTTCAGAAGTGCAGTTCAAACATTTTTTATTAGCACGAATTTGAAGTATTGCTAAAGCATTTTATTTGGTCTGCACCATACAGTAAAATATTAATGTATTACAAATGAACCATTTGATGATCAATAAACATTTAATGCATGTGCATTGATTACATGCGTTATAATGTACGTATACACGCCTGGAAAATCCATACAAATCATTATTTTCTCAGTAGACACCCCTTCTAGGTTGAATGTGCTACCTGTACAGGATTGTACTACAGCTAAATAGGTTTCAGTGATGAGAAATTGCCAACTGCAATCATATTCCTACGTGATTTATGCATGATAAATCTTTACAAATCAAAAATTAACCTTGTTTGATTGCTGCCATTTTGAGGAATGAAACACAATTGATTGTTTTAAAAAAATCTATATATTTTTTATACTTTTATACTTCTATACTTAGCTTAATCTATCTAGTGATGTGTGTCCAGAAATTATTTGAAACTATATTTTAAATTATTATTATTATTATTATTTTTATAGCTAGCTGTGTCACATTCTGAAATCAAAACCCATTAAAAAAAAACAAAAAAAAAACTTTTCCAGCTTTAATTACAAATTTTGCCTTATAACTTGAAACTAATGAGAAAAAAAAAAGTAAAAAAAAAAAAGTAAAAAATTAAAGAACAAACAATAAGGGTGAAAAGTTGTCAGGTTTTTGATTAAATACTTTGTACAGCCAGCTTTAGCTTTAATTACAGCCAATACTTGATTCGGATATATCTGTACTAGCTTTGCACACCTAGATTGGGGAATATTTGCCCATTCTTCCTTTCAGAATTGCTCAGTCAAATTCCATGCTGAGCAGCATTGGACTGCTTTCCAGCCACAGATTTTCAATCTGATTTAAGGGCTCTGATTTGGCCACTCATGGACAGATCTTCTGTGAATGTAGGCTGCCTCAAATCCTTTGTCTCTTTATATGATCTCAATTAGACTTGTTGATGTTGAGATCAGGGTTCTGTGGGAGCCAATCTATTACTTACAAGACTACTTGTTCCTTGTGATTGAGATTGTTGTCTTGCTGCAGAATAAATTTGGGGCCAATCAGATGCTGTGATGGTATTGCATGATGGATAAGTATCTTCCTGCATCTTTCAACATTGAGGGCACCATTAATCCTGAAATCTCCAACTCCATTTGCAGAAATGCAGCCACAAACTTTGAAATCATTAGCTTCTAGCTTGACGAGTTCCAATTGCAAAGTAATTTCTTAACACAGGAAGCAACTAACAATCGAATTTGGTTATGTAGCGAGCTAACATTAAGACTTGCTAGTTAACCGTAAGCTAAGCACATTTTTTGTTGTTGACACACATTTTCTTGCAAATAGACTTTTCACATTGAACACTTTTAAGAAACACTTGAACGTGTACTATATAAGCTAAGCTTCTCTCACACACTCGCTCCATCTCATCTTGTGTTTGCTGTATTCTTAGGTAAGTGTGTGCTGTAGGTAGTATAGCATAGCTCCAGCTGCTGTATCAGAGCCTTGGGGAAAGTGTCTAACAATCATCCAATCACTTTAAATAAGATGATATCTAAACAGACAGATATCAGGGTGAAGAAGAGTTCGATCTATAAAATAAAAAGCCACCACACACAAATGCACACATCAGGGATTTAGCATGTTGCTGTTGCTCTGCAATGCTAAAATCTGCCTAGTTTCCTGTGTGGCACTGAAACTCAGATTTATAGATTAGCGCCCCCTGATCGCATTATACGTAAGAAATCTACTGTTTTTAGTAATACGTTTGAAATCTGCAGTTATATTGGTGAATGCACACACAAACACCCACTCTAATGTTCTCTCCTAGCATCTAGCTTTGCACTAATCTTTTAGCTTTGACATGCTACTGAGCAGATCTGGGATTTCACTTAGGAGCGCTGGTACAGCGGCTCATGCCAGAGTCAGCGAGTGCTAAATATAGCCCGGGAAGTGACAAGGAGTGAAAGACGCATGCATTAAGAAGGGGCCAATGCGAATGAATCACTACAAACCAGCGGTGCTAAGATCAGCAACTGAGCCCACGATCGCATTAGAGCAGGCACAACACATTAGGCAGAACAAATGCTTCGTTGTTTACTACTTTACTTTTTTCACATTGATTCAGTTAATAGATGCTTTAATTCAGAGTTCAAACAGAGAGACAGTAAAGGATTCGACTGGTGCTACATGTCCAACAAAATCACATTCTCACCAACAATTCACAGGCAATTATTGAACAAACACACATATAAAAAATAATTCATTTCTAACATAGAATTATTCAAATATCTTACTATATAATGCCTTCATATAATATACAATTTATGAACAAATGTTTGTGGACACCTGATCATATTGTTGGTATGTTTTATTTTATTTTTTTTCCACATTTTATTCCACATTTAGTCCCCAATTTGTTGATATAATATGCTCCACTTTTCTGGATTCAACCACAGGGGGGTTTGTAAAGTCAGGCACTGATGTAGGTGAGGTGAGAAAGCCTGTGGGTCAGTCAGCGTTCAGATTCGTCCCAAAGGTGTTCAGTAGTGTTGAGATCTATAGCAATCCACTGAAGATCTTTCACTTCATCCCATGTGAAGCTTATCTCAATGGAGTTTGCTTTGTGCACAGGGGAATTGCCAGGCTGGAACAGGTTTGGGTCTTCTGGTTCAAGTGAAGGGAAAATTTAATTCTACCATCCAAAGAAATCTTATAAAATTGTGTGTCTTCAACATTGACTTTTCCAGCCAGATGTGGTGTTACCACAATGTCCCAATACTTTTGTTCATATAGCATATGAATGCTGTATGTATATCGTTACCTAATATTTGTATGCATGTCAAGCTGGCAACTGTGAAACCTATTAGATGATGAGTTCTGTCCCGATAAGAAAGATTTTATTTTAATAATTCACAATAACAACATTCTTTTCAATAGCAGTAAAAACACAGTTCAATGTTTACCCACTGAAGTATGATTTCCTTACACATTGAATGCCATACTTTGATTACCTTGATAATCAGTTTGCAATCGGTATTGTGGGTATTGTGAACCTTATTGGCTTTTGAAGAAGAAAACATTTCGTGTGGACTGCGTTGGCGGAGCATTGCTGACATTTTGCCAGACGATATCTGATTAAATACAGGCTTATGTCTGTGCAACATGTAGCTTTCCACTAACTTGATCAAAGTGTGACATTCAGCGATTGAGGTAATAGCACATAGCTAGCAATGCTTGAGACATTTTTAGTCAAACTGACCGTTACCTTGTGTGCTTTTACTTATGTAACATGACTGTTCCATGACTATGATTTTTTTTTATTATTGTGATACAAATTTCCACTGAAACAGAATAAATAATGATGCAATTTTACTGTTGTGTCTCCAGGAAGGCACAGGTCTACCTCTGCCATGTTAATCTGTATTCTATGTGACCCTCACCCTCATGTCTGTAGTGTTGTAATACTTCATATTCACGTAGCAGCAGTGGTGCTGAGTTGTGAATAAAATATACACATAGACAGCATATACACATAGGGGTTAATAAGGAGAATCAAGCCTGTCTGCTTAGGGGTGTGTGTGTGTGTGTTTATGCGCCTTAAGCACAGCATGAGTGGGTGCATGACATTTAATAGCGATAAATGATTCAGTAGTGAAACATCGGTGAGTTTTAAGAACACGGATTCCAGCGAATAGCAGCTCGTCACATGATGTTTATTATATATTTTGAAATATTCAAAAAAAAGATGAAAAAGAAATATTGTAATGTATAGAAATTAATCCAACATGATCACCTGCAAGTCTTAGTCATGACTGATATTTTCAATAGTATTTCGGCTGAGATCATTAAACAGCATTAGTCTAAGGAGACTGGGTTCAGGTTTTAGTCCATGTGTGGCTTTATTGACTTTCTGTACTTATACACACGCCAAATTTATAAGGTGCAGGAGGTGAGGGTGAGAAAAACAGATTCAGATTCAATACGTTCGATGCTGACAGGAATGAGCAAGAAATCAATACTTGTGCAACTATAGAATTGGCAGGATTTCACATTAATACCAAAAACTGTAAACATGAGGGAATTGAACTGGAATTGGGGGATGGAGGGTGTCATGCTTGAACGCAGAAGTGCATGACTTTTGTTGTTTCTTGTTGGGTTGGCTGAAATCATACCTTGAGTTTACGAGCACATTATTTGATATTTTTATAGCTCTATTGATATAAAGACTGAGTTTTGTGCTTTTATTCCACTTGTACACAGAACATAAGGCTTGCCGATCCCCTGGCGATGTGCTGAAAGGTTTGTACAAGCGAATATGTTGTCAGATAAGCGTTAGCTGATGCGTTTCCCTCCAGAGAATTGTGGTATCTGCTGCTTGGAGATTGCGATGAGTAAGATATGACATGGTTTCTAAAATCTGCTGTGATTTATTTCACTATGATTTGTTCCTGAGCCGCCTTGGGTGGAAGCATTTATATGCAAATTCTAATACGTTTCTTAAATAATGTTCCTCCCTGTGCTGTACACACACGCACACACACACGTCTGTATGTGGACTGAATGGCCCTGAAGTGCTTCTCTTACTGCGTAGCTGAGGCTCTGTGCAGCTGAGCGCTGATGTAGAGCTGGTAGGTCAAAAAAACACATTTTTGGAGGCTCTTATGGAGGAGCGTGTTGGTGTTTTTGTGCTGAATTTGTTCTGGAAGGTTATAATGTCATGCTTTTCAGTACGTCATGGTACTGAAATAGCATCCCGTTTCCAAATAGCGATCATAACTGGTTCTATCTCCATGATTGGTTTCCTAAACAGCATCATGTCATGAATGTTTATAACAGAGTACCTGACTTTACTAACACTCTTGTGTGTGAATGAGCACAGATCTCCACAAGCACCGTCTTCCAAGAAGAGTGGAGGTTATTATATCAGCAAATGGGGACCCAGTATTGAATGGGATATTCAAAAAGCAAATACAAATCTTATGGCCATATGTCCACAAACTTTTGTCAACATAATGGCAGCAAGGAGGGGTGGATCTGAGTGAGAAAGTTAAAATACGTCTAAGTTGTATTTGACTAATAGAGGTTATGTCTCTCTTATAGACTGCAAGAATAGTAAAATAGTTTTCATAAATATGGTAAAGAGTTCTGGGTGTTGACTTGGCCTTTAAATTCCCTTGAAATCAGTCCATTTGAGCATTTTTTGGATGTGCTGAATTTAAAGGACTGCAACTTTTTGTCTACAAATTTCCACAACTTCTTTGTTTTAGATGCCACAGCACACTGAGTCCAGGTCTTGGTGAGTCAGGGCTGTTTTGGTGGCAAAATTTGACTGATTATGGCTGATCTGAGGATCAGGACAATGTTGGCACAAACAAGTACACAGAATTGCAATGTAATCTGAAGCACACACACACACACACACACACACACACACACACACACACACACACACACACACACACACACACACACACTCAATTTCATTCCAACACTGCCAAAGCTGCATTAATGCTCCCACAGGGTGCCATATGTGAGGGGTGCTGAAACACACAGAAGCCAAAACAAGGCTACATATCATTCCACCAACAAATCTGTCTCCTTTCATCCACCCTCTGCTTTTTCCTCATTATTTCATCCTTTTTTTTTTAACTAGGTCTAATTTAAGCCTCATCACCGCACACTCATAACTGATCCAATGTGATGATTCACAGTGTATATAAACTGCTTCATGAGCATATCTAGGCTATTCGGTTAAGCACATCGATTAGATTTACACAAATAAAAGTGAAAGTGCTTGTAGACACCATTTATTTTAATTTTGGGCTTTGAGCTTTCTGGGCTTTTTGTGCTAATAGCTTACACTTGTTTCTGCTAAGTAAGTATTCGAACAATGTGGCTTGCCAATAAATTAGGCTGATATTCAACTAGCAAAAAAGAGAGAAGAAAGAGAGTTTTATGTTTGTGATATAAAGTTTAAAGCCAGTGGTTTACATCCTCAGTTTTCTGGACATCAATGTGAACGGCAAAATGCTCTTTTTGCAAAACTCCGCCATTTTGTAAGCTAATCTCTGTGTACCGTAACTCCTATAATAGCAATTTTAAGGAGATGTAAAAGATGAGATTCTCATAATAATCATTAAAATCTATCTATTCACTAATAATTAAATTTTTAAGGTTGTTTCTATTTCTCAGTTAGTTTGTATTGTCCAATAATCAAGCTTATTTACATTTCAATGGTTTTTAGCCCCAGACTAACTGACTTGATTCCTTGAAGAAGAAACCTGTAATCAGTGACTAAAATCAGTTTGTGATTCGAGGGAGATGCCTTTTTAATTTACAATTTATCATGAAGTTTTATTTTAATCTTTTAAACTAAATGTTTTACAAGCAAGTATTTTAAAACTTTTACCTTAGCTTTTACCAGATCTATTTGGATGAGTAATTGCACTTGTACTTAATTAGAAAATCTAGCGTCATGACTCTCGATTTCACCCTGCCTATCAGCCATTACTCCGTCTCTGCTACCCTGAAGGCATCTCTAATGCCGGCTGACATTTACTTCCAACCTCAGAGAGTGCTCTGCTTCAAAGATCTACCAAAACAGCGGTCTAAATGCTAACCTGTAATGTCCCAACATCCTTCACAAGCAATTCTCCACAGGCCAAAAGGTCAAAGTGCCATTAAAAGCTTTCCCTCGAGACAAACATCGTGATGCTCCAAAAAGGGGGTTTAGAGGATCTTCTTTTGTGCTAATAAACACAAGCAACATCACAACAGATGCCTAATGTATCATTTATCGTGATTTATGATGATAATTGTATTGCTTAAAAAACAAACAAACAAACAAAAAAACCTAGTTGTTGACTCGCAAGTTCTCACGGCTTGGAGCAGATAACATGCTAAGTAATATGAATAGCTGAGTCTATCAAGCTAGCATGTTGTTTACATCGAATATAACCCTGAAAAATCCCCTAAGTAATATAGTAGTTATCTACAAAACTATTCCTGGACTACATGTTCTTCTAAAAAATTATTTTAAAAAGTAATTATTCTGTACATTTTGTAAATTTTTTTAACATTAACTCTCTGTACATGAGCTCAAAGATGCTCATAGCTGGAAACTGTCTCTGTGACTGACAAAAGAAAAAAAGAGTAAATGCCGTCCATCTCAATGAGTCAGCATGGACAAATTTACTCTAATGAATTACATTACAGTGCTTTTGAATTCACAAATCTGATTCTCTAGTGGATCTGACTAAATTTCCAGCTGCTGTCATCTATAGCAGGGGTCTCCAAACTTTTTTTTTAATAGGGCGGGTCAGACTGTAACAGAAAAACGACCACCAGTATTATCGTGGAGATTTTATTATGATTTTAAATGTATTTATTATGCCTCCTAATGCTGGATTTGTTTATAATTTTGTTATTCAGCGTACAGAGAAATTATCATTACTTTTCAAGAGATATATAGCCTATTAAAAGACCATTATTACTACCATAAAGACATTTTCTATTGCAATTCATTGCGTTTTTATTGAATTTTTCATTGCAATTGAATTTTAAAAACATTTACTGATTTGTGCATATTAATCAGTGTGAACTGTGGGCTTGCTTCTGGCTGGTGAGAGGTCCAATGTCAGGTTCCATTCTTGTCACAGCCGTAAATGTTCATCAGTGAGTCTTGAATCAAGCTTTCATACTTGTCTCTGTGGCGGGTTTCATAGTGTCGGTGCAGATTGTATTTTTTGAACACAAACAGCCATTTCTTTGTACTGACAATGGTTAAATACCCTGCATTCTTTTCTCTTATCTATCTATCTATCTATCTATCTATCTATCTATCTATCTATCTATCTATCTATCTATCTATCTATCTATCGATCGATCTATCTGTTTATCTATCTATCTATCTGCCTGCCTGCCTCTCTGTCTGTCTGTCTGTCTGTCTGTCTATCTATCTATCTATCTATCTATCTATCTATCTATCTATCTATCTATCTATATATCTATCTATCTGTCTGTCTGTCTGTCTGTCTGTCTGCCTCTATCTATCTATTTATCTATCTATCTATCTATCTATCTATCTATCTATCTGTCTGTCTGTCTGTCTGTCTGTCTGTCTGTCTGTCTGTCTTTCTATCTGCCTGCCTGCCTGCCTGCCTCTATCTATCTATCTATCTATCTATCTATCTATCTATCTATCTATCTATCTATCTATCTATCTATCTATCTATCATAATAGTATGGATGACCTTGTTTCATGGAAGTTCCACAAATTAACAAATAAATTAACAATTCAACAAATTAAACTGTAAATGGATAAAAATGTTCTACTTGAAAGTATTGGAAAATTGCTGCGGTCTAAAATTAATATATCTTTGCACTATCTATCTATCCATCTATCATAATAGCAATGGATGACCTTGTTTCATGGAAGTTCCACAAATTAACAAATAAATTAACAATTCAACAAATTAAACTGTAAATGGATAAAAATGTTCTACTTGAAAGTATTGGAAAATTGCTGTGGTCTAAAATTAATATATCTTTGCAGGAAAACAATTCAGTTTGGTGTGGTACTGTGCAGCCATGTTACTCCATCACTGTAATTGATTACTTTCCCTTACCAGCACGACCCTGGTGCTGTGTTCCTTACTTAACACATTATGCTTTTACTTGGCTTATCAGAAGTCAAAGTGAAGTGCCTCAGTCCAGCACAATAGCACGTTCTAGTTTCTCTGGATTACACCTTTTTCCCATAATCAGTACAGAGCAGTGATGGACAGAGAAAAGAGGAGAGGAGATGCTGCAAACAGGGTGGATCAATAAAATAGGAGGGTGAAACAAATCTGGATTAAAATCCTCTCAGGTTCAGTCTTTTCTGTAGTTTTACAGGCAAAAAAACAAACAACTCTTTTATAATGCAAATAATCCAAACTATATTGGATACCACCCCCCCCCCCCCCCCCCCCC
>MU551630.1:3155313-3170497 GCA_024362625.1 Silurus asotus
CCCCACCCCCCATGTTCCCTGATGACCCCCTTTATGACTTAAAAATAGCATGTTATAATTTGCTTTACTAACATTTCCTAAGTCAGATTCACATTTTCTGCTGGTATTTGCTATTAAATGTATACCGAGTATTGGATCTCTAACTGTTCTAGCTGTCTTGTGAGCAGTTTCACGTCTGTATTATGCTGGCTTTGGTAAACACCTTGAGTGTGCACATGAAAGGGCTCCGGCTCAGCGTGTGCTCTCTCTATATGGCTGTAAGAGCTTGGCTTTAATGCCATGCCACCTCTGGTTTGTTATCTTTGAAGATGAAAGGTTGAGACGGTATAAATCAGAGGACCGAAAGGGCTTAAATGTATAACCACTATTGGTTATATATCCACTATGTGGACACACACACACACACACACACACACACACACACACACACACAGAATTAAGCCCTAGATATTGCTGGCCAATTGAGGCGACTTCTTCACGTTTAATCTGACACTAATGTGCTTGTTGGCTGAAATATCATTCTATGGTTTCCATAAGACAACACATGGTTACTGTTGCTATGCAGGAAGCAATGCTGCTGGTGTGCTTCGAGCCAATGAGAAGAGCCGAGAGAAAGTCGGCACTAAAACGCTAATCTATATTATACCGAACGAGCCACAGAGCGGAGTGTCTGATCTGGAATGGGG
The DNA here is from genome assembly GCA_024362625.1 of Silurus asotus. NCBI lineage: Eukaryota > Metazoa > Chordata > Actinopteri > Siluriformes > Siluridae > Silurus > Silurus asotus. The sequence continues at coordinate 3,156,000 of MU551630.1, forward strand.
CATGATGTCAAAGGTGTGAGATCGGTCCTCTTTATAAGGCGTAGCAAAGGAGGTGTGGCCTTTGTGTCTGTCAGTCAAAGTGAAAGCAGCACGGTCTATGTGCTTATCAGTCAGACTGATGGAAGCATGGCTTCTGTCTCTGTCAATCACAGTAAAGGGGTGTGGTCTTAGTGTCTTTTTTTCTCCATCCCAGTAAAGGCTGTAGGCGTGGCATCTGCGTATTCTATTCCAAATAAAGGAGGTGTGACCTCAGAGTATGTCTGTGGTTAGAGTAAAGGAGGCATGGTGTATTTGTTGGTCAGAGTAGAGGAGATGTAGTGTCTTTGTTTGTTGGTCAAAGTGTCGGAGGTGTGGCCTAATTTTTGGTCATAGTGTAGGAGGTGTGGCCTATTTGTTGGTCATAGTGTAGGAGGTGTGGCCTATTTCTTTGGTCAGATTGCAGGAGGCATTGCCTCTGTGTGTTACTGTAAATGAAAAAGGCATGGTCACTATGTTGTCGGTCAGAGTATAGGAGGCGTGGCCTGTTTGTTAATCAGAGAGTAGGAGGCGTGGCCTATGTGTCTGTCAGTCATAGTGTGGAGGTTGTGGTCTCTGTTTTTGTTGTTTGGAGTATGACGGGTATGGTCAAAGCCTTATTTTAGACTGATTTAATACCTGCTATATCATTTAAGAGAAATATTACAGCAGATGAGAAACTAAGTTGCATGATTTCACATCATAATGGATCTTCGCTACCTCTTATTATCTCTCATACACCTTTATATCATCTTGTACACACACTTTCTAGTCTGTAGGTATATTTTCTGTATATCATCTGAGTCAAATGAATTACACACACACACACACACACACACACACACACACACACACACACACACACACACTAACCTCTGTCTAAAGCTATATTTTGAGTGGAACAGAACAAATTTCTCGGAGCTTTATATAACCAGGCAGACAAAAATACAGCACCTTTAATATGCACTGATCTTTGCATCACTTCGGGGCATATACATGCACAAACTGTGCGTACGTTAACGGCATACAGTGCGCATACGTAAAGTTACAGTGTCATAAAACAACGCAGGCGTTCCAGAAATACTTTTTTCATCTGGATTCTTTTATATTGCATTTGTTTTCCTTTGCTTGATTGAATTACAGTCAAGTACTAAGGCCAAGAAATTACATACTGCTCTTGGTCTTAATATATACAGTACAGACCAAAAGTTTGGACACACCTCCTCATTCAAAGAGTTTTCTTTATTTTCATGACTATGAAAATTGTAGAGTCACACTGAAGGCATCAAGGGCTATTTGACCAAGAAGGAGAGTGATGGGGTGCTGCGCCAGATGACCTGGCCTCCACAGTCACCGGACCTGAACCCAATCGAGATGGTTTAGGGGTGAGCTGGACCGCAGAGTGAAGGCAAAAGGGCCAACAAGTGCCAAGCATCTCTCGGGGAACTCCTTCAAGACTGTTGGAAGACCATTTCAGGTGACTACCTCTTGAAGCTCATCAAGAGAATGCCAAGAGTGTGCAAAGCAGTAATCAAAGCAAAAGGTGGCTACTTTGAAGAACCTAGAATATGACATTTTTCAGTTGTTTCACACTTTTTTGTTATGTATATAATTCCATATATAATTCCACATGTGTTCATTCATAGTTTTGATGCCTTCAGTGTGAATCTACAATTTTCATAGTCATGAAAATAAAGAAAACTCTTTGAATGAAAAGGAATGCTGTGATAAGGAAATAATCAACAGTGTGGGTGGTGTGATGCCGCCTAGTCTTGGGCAGATCATTGGTTATCAACCAGACATTGATTCATAAAGTGTTCGTCTTGTTTTATACACCCCTATACATGTGAAACACACCGGTTCTTTCTCCTGACCCATCATGCACTTACAGAGGGAAGCCTTTTATTAATACTCTGTAAATGTCATAGAGATGAACTGCACACTACAGCATCTCTCTGCTATCGCGTTATTATTTAATGCCGTATTTATTATAATTGTATTTATAAATACTGTAATAACTGAATTTATAGACAATAAAAGCTGAGAGCCGATTAAGGACCATCTATATATTATAGCGAAATGCTTAGATAACAGTTCAGTTCAGTCTCTGTCATGCAGAGCGCAGTTTTATCTTCTACGTTTCGTGGATTTCTCGGGTTTCGATCCCGTTTCTGTCTTGTTTATGCCCCACGTGTTATCGCCCGCTAATCGTCCGATTTCGTGTGGGATTTTTGGTGTCCATTTAAAAACTTTTTGCTGATTATATTAATAAAAAACAACTCTTGTATCCACTTTCTCAGGCATGCTTTCAGCACAAACATCACAGTTAAAGAAAGAAAGAAAAAATCAGGACGTCTGAGATTTTAAAAGGGTCGAAACATGAAGTGGACGATTTGACAAAATCGTATGTAAAAAAAAATAAAATCAGAATCATGTTCATATCAGCAGATTATTCAAAATCGTATCAATAATTGTGCAGACTTGAACAATAATAAAACCTGGTTCTTGTTTTTCAAAAATGTTCAAGAACTTGACCTTAATATTCTCCGTAATGTTAATATTTGTGTTACCTTCGCAATATTAGCATGAAGTGTTTAAACTAGAGGGAGTGTTAACATGATAATGACAAATATAGTGATCAAATAAGGCAAGTAAAGGCACCCAAACTGAGCCGAACTCTGTGGTAAAATTTGAACTTTCAGAAATCAAGTCGATAAAAATGTTGAAATATCGTACTGGGGGATTATTCGGATTCAAAATGCGATCTTATTTAACGTGTATTTTAAGCTTATGCAAAGTGTGTTTATCCAAAAAGAAACATAGATCACATGGAGAATGTCAGATTTATGAATAATTATCACCCATTCACACACACACACACACACACACAAACAATGAAGCAAACAAGTTGGATTAATGAAAAAAGTACGAAATAAGAAATCAGATAAAATATAAAGGATGGAAGTGAAAAGATAGAGAGAAGAAGCAAGGAGATGGTGGAGGAAGAGGAGGATGGTGAGGATGGTGATGAAGGGGAGTTGGAGGAAAAAGCCTGGCCGTTGGGAATTGTGGTGCAATGCAGAGAGCATTGTCATGGAAACGGGTGTGGGGAGAAAGTGAGAGAGTGAGAAAGACAGAGAGAACGAGGGATTACAGGGTGAAAGAGAGAATCAGTGTGGGTGGACAGAAGGTGGAGGCCTTGATTGTGGATGGTGATAATAAAAACACTGTCCTGCATCAAGACGTGCGAAATATAGAACCCCACCGGTAATCAACGGGGAAGTTTCTGTTAATGACTGAAGTTGAAAAAAAAAAAAAGTATGAATTTTTTCATTCTCACTTATTTCTCAACAGTTGATTAGATTTATTAACGAATGATGTCATAGCTATTGAGATTGAAATGTCTAAACATCCTTCAGTTTTATACCCAGGTTTTAGTCTATACATCGGTATGGATCAATACTAGGACATATGACGCTCCATTTAATTCGATTCGATTTAATTTAGAAGTAAGGATATACATTTTAAATTCATGAATAATTTATACCTAATGAACAACTCAGAGGCAACCATGGCAAGGAAATACTCCCTGAGATTATTTTATAAGAGATTATATTAGATTCATCTTTATTGTCATTCAAGTACATGTAAAGAACCAATGAAATGCAATTAGCTTCTTGTACAGTGGCCAATTCACAGTAAATAGGAATACAGTAAAGTGGGATTTTTCATGGAACATATACATTTTTGTTTGGTTGCCATTTTGCGGATTTTCGCCTGTTGGGGGGGGTCTTTGGAATGTAATGATAACTACGTTAAATTAGGGTATGGGTCCATATATTCAGGGGTGAAAGTGATTGATGTACAGAAGGTGCAGTAGGTAATAAATATTGTATCTATTGTAATATACAGCATACCTGTGCAGCAAAGATGTGACATCCTGTGTGCAGAGACAAAGTACAGAGAATGAAACATCTCACAAAGACGACATGCTCAAATAACTTGGCAATTCAAGGAAGAAACATTGAGAGACCCAGAAAGGGAACCCATCCTCATCTTACAAACTGTCCAATAAACAAGTCACATCAACCAGTACAATGAAGTTGATTTGCCTGAGGAAAATGTATGCTTGAGGAAAAAGAATGTGTAACTCTTTCCTGTTTCTGAGGTATCATGTCTGAGAAAAACACAAAACTGAGACTTTCACGTTCCAGGATTACATCCGTAGTGAAGGAAATCTGCTTGTGATCGGTTTGTCCTGAATATAAGAACACTTGGACATTGCCTGAAAAATAAACATTATAAAAAAGTTTATTAAAAGTTAATAACAGATCATTTTAGATTTTTCAGTATTGATGTGAACGGGATCTGATAGAGAGGTTTAACTTGATCGCAGCTTGATAACCAGAATCCTCGGTTATTTTGACTGGTAATCTATTTCTAACGGTCCATTAGGAACAAGCAAAAGCAGAACTGATCTGCGATGTAAAACAGCCATGGCATTCAGGGACCGAAGTTTCCTGTTTTGATCCAGTTTGACTTTTTTCATTCATTAATTGAGATGAAATTAAATATCCCTACATTGTTTTTCTTTTGTGTTTGAATATGTTATTGTATATCTGAATCGCCAGGTGTGTGAGGTGATGGTTTTCTGCTGGAAAGCTGGGATGGGAGTTGAATCTGGAGGATCTGAAGCAATTCTGTGTTGAGAGTGTCTCAGATTCCTCACTGTGTCCTCTAGGCTCAGTGTGTCTCAGTGCTGTCATGTTGAGGCTGCGCAAAGTACAAGGTGCAGGGGTGCCGATAATCCTGATACTTTTTGTTCAAAAATAGTTTCCGAACGAAAGACAGACAGAAAATCAGACGTACTGACAGAGAGATAGATAGATAGATAGATAGATAGAGAGAGAGAGAGAGAGAGAGAGAGAGAGAGAGAGAGAGAAAGTGAGCAATAAACAGATACCTGTAAGCAGACAGAATAATAGTCGCAAAAATAGATGGATGGATGGATGGATGGATGGATGGATGGATGGATGGATAGATAGATAGATAGATAGATAGATAGATAGATAGATAGATAGATAGATAGATAGATAGATAGATAGATAGATAGATAGATAGATAGATAGATAGAGTGTATGGCTTCAGTGTATGTGTATATGTGTCTCCTGCTCCCCTACAGTGGAGATATTCCTGACTACAGGTTTATAAATAGACACTGCGCACTTCTCTGTTCATTTCGGGGTCTCTGTGTTCCTCTTCTCCTCCTCCTCTTCTCCCCTCTCTCTCCTCTCTGCATTTCCTTCTTTCAGCACATCTTATGTGAAGGGTGGGCAGTGTGCGTTCAGACATTTCCTACTGAAATAAATCCTAAACACACACATTCTCTGTTTCTCTCTCTCTCTCTCTCTCTCTCTCTCTCTTTCTTTCTGTCTGTCTGTCTGTCTGCCTGTCCCGCTCTCTCGCTCTCTCTCTCTCTCTGTCTGTCTGTCTCTCTCTCTCTTTCTCTCTGTCTGTATGTCTGTCTCTCTCTCTTTCTCTCTCTCTGTCTGTTTGTCTGTCTGTCTCTCTCTCTCTCTCTCTCTCTCTGTCTGTCTGTTTGTCTGTCTGTCTCTCCCTCTCTCTCTCTCTCTCTCTCTCTCTCTCTCTCTCACACACACACACACACACACACACACACACACACACACACACACACACACACACACACACACACACACCCCTATAGTACTGTTTAACGTTAGTGCAGTAAAGATGTGTAAGGCAGAGAGTATGAGGATGTGTATGGAACTGATTGTGTTTGGAAGTCTGTGTGATGCAGCAATGCGATATTATTAATGTCCCAGATTTTCGAATGCATCATTTCAGCCTTTTGTACAAGCTGTAAAGATGAAACCGTATGTTGCCTTCTATAACATGAGAACAACAGAAACACAGGAAATATTCAGAAAGTTCCATTCAGACTGGTTCATTGGGATAGATTCTGCTTTATTCTGTTTTGTCACCAATTATTTTTTATAAAGACACCTGAGGGGGCGCATGTTCTTTCCTATTGTCCTCTACTGAACCCAACCTGACTATCACTCTCAAACGCAAGACGGATTTTTTGGCTGTTAGTAAAGGAGGTGTGGCCTCTTTGTTTATGTAGGATGCATAGTCTTTGTAAGTAAAGGAGGTGTGGCTTCTGTTATTTAAGGAGACGTGATCTCTTTTTATGAAAGAGGCATGACCAATGCATTAAAGAAGGTGTGTCCTTGTTATTGAAGAGGTGTGGCCTCTGTTATTAAAGGAGGTGTGACCTCATTAATGAAGGAGGCATGGTTTCTGTTGTTGAAGGAGGCGTGGCCTCTGTTATTAAATAAAGTGTGGCCTTGTTAATTGAGAGGGGTGTGGCTTCTGGTATTAAACGAGGTGTGGCCTCATTAACGAAGGGGGCATGGTTTCTGTTGTTGAAGGAGGCGTGGTCTGTGTTATTAAGGAAGGTGCGGCCTCTTTGTTTATAAAGTCGACATGACCACTGTTATTAAAGGAGGTGTGGCCTTATTAATGAATGAAGCAGGGCCTCTGTTATTTAAGGAACCTTCTAATATAGGTGGAACGACTTCTGTTTTTAAATAAGGTGTGGTCCATGTGTTAATGTAGAAGGCATAGTTTCTGTTATTAAATTAATTAAGGACGCATTTCCTCCTTTATCAGAAATGTAGGTAACTGTTTACATTCTCTATACCTTCACCCCCTTTACCAACTTTTTCAGTGGATTATGGCAAGTCTGTCGTTGAAGTAGGCGTGGCTTCCTTGTTCGTTATTGAACCAGACATGGCCTCTTTTTTTGTTATTGGTCAGTTGGTGATGGAGGTGTGGTCTATCGGTCAGTTGGATAGAAAGGCATGGCCTATCGGCTATTGGTAAAGAAGCTTTAAAGGAGTAACGAACTGGAGGTGTGGCTTCTCTGTAAGTAAAGGAGGCATGGCCTTGGAGACTGAAGTGCTGAATGAGGTGTGGCCTCTTCTTTTGTGAGTGAGTGTTCATAAAATAGGTTGGTCCTCTTTCTGTTAGTCTTAGTGATAGAGGTGTGGCCTCTTTGTATTTTGGGAAAAGGAGCTGTGGTCTTACAGAAAAACAGTGCAAAGCTCTGTGACTCGGTTTCTAAGAGAACCATGAAAATCATCATTAAATGTCTGATACAGTTGGAGTCACTTTGATGGGGGAGGGTCTTTATTATTAACTTTTACCAGAAGCTGTACCCTATTCATCCAGGAGCAAATCTACCTGGAATATCTGGCACTGACTTGTTTGGTTTTGTTGGGGCTGATGCTGTATTTTTAGCTTTGGATAATCTAAAACGTCTGTTCCCTTTGCTATCTGTCTCGGGGATGAGGCTGTTGCCACAGATACCAGACAGAGAGATAGCTATGACGTTGTTCTTATGACACAAACACACTCACTGATTTAGTAGAACCTGTGTTGTCAGTGGATAGAAAAGTCAGTTTTATCACTACCATGCACTTGGACACTGAGGAAAACATGGTTATGAGGTAAAACTGCTGCATTTAATGTTTTATATATAGATAATTATTATAAAGCGTGTGAAGGAGGTGAGGTCTCTTTGTGTGTTTGTTGGATAGTTCCTATGTAGAAGATGTTGCCTCAGTGTCTGTTAGTCTCAATGACTGAGGCATGTCCTGTTTGATAGATACTGTGAAGGAGGTGTGGCCTATTTGTCTAAAAGCTACTGTGAAGGAGGTGTGGCTTCTCTGTCTTTTAATCTTAATAAAGTAGGTCATGTAACTGTGCAAAGCTAAATGTCCTGTTCATCACGTTCTTGTTTTTGTCTTCTTGACAGGACCATACAAATTTGTGTATTTTGTATTAAAGCAGTTACATTTTGGTACTTTATGTACAACTCTCTCATACTGACCCACTGGATGTTCAACATGGCACCTCATTGCAAAGACTCTCTGAGGAATTGAGAATTTGAATTGTTGCTCTCTTGTTGGCCGACGCTATATGAAGATCAGTATCACCCTGAAACTTACAGTAGTGGCCGGGGTCATACAGAGGTTTTCCAAGATGGGTTCCCCTCAGAAAAGACCTCACAAGAGGTCCATCAAAGAAGTTGAGTGCTGCAGCATTGGTTTAGAAGTTGCAGAAGCGGACAGTCCACTTGTCAGAGCTCAGACGGTACGCCGCACACTGCAGCAAGTCGGTTTGCATGGCCATCATCCCAGAAGTAAGCCCCTTCTAAAGCTGTCTCACAAGAAAGCCCACAAACAGTTTGCTGAAGACGACCAGAAAATATATTCAAGTTTAATTTCTAGTATTGTCCCTTGAGAACATATGATAAAATGGTTGCTGAAATGTGAGGGGTGCACTAACTTTTGTGAAATAACGTATATTCCTTCTTTGAATTTTGTAAGACTTATATAATCTTTACCGTCAATATGTAATACGTTTATACCATATTGCAAGTTTTACAGAAGGTATTATAGTTAAAATTTTTGACATTAACATATAAAACTTTTAAATGTTAAAGGTTTTGTGTTTCTGCAAGTTTTTTTTATTATTCCAGTTCTCTGGGATGAAGTGTATTTATACCCTTTATGCCCATGCATTACTCTACAAGTATAGAAATGCGCCTGGAATTATTATTAAAGCTTTAAAAATAGACAGCATTTTTTTGTCTTCACCTTCCTCACCACTCGAATCTGCTCAGAGAGGTCAAAGGCAGCACAAGCCATTTTTAACACCCAATATAATTCTCTCTTCTCGGACATATTTTTCTCTCCTCATCAGCTTCCACTTCCAGTCCCTCTACATCTCTCCATTTATCTGTCCATTCCTACCTCTATCTTGCTGTCTATTCTTTCACTAACTGAGCTGCATTCTTTAAAATTTAATCAAAGCATCTGACAGGATTGAGTCGGGTGAAATGGGCTGACGAGGACAACGTAGGAAGAAATATAGAAATGAGAAAAGGTGGATTTAAGGCAAGATAGGACAGGCCTAGAGAAATATAGAGATAAATGAAATATCTGTCTGAAAAGATGGTTTGTTTTATACACCGTTTTCTCTAAAGGTGTTAGGAATTTTATAGTGCCCTCTGTTGCCTGTGATGTGAAATACAGTGGCATTGAAAACAACTTTCCTGTCTTAAAACTAATCCCAAAGTATACCTATGATAAATATGAGAAGGACACTGGTAAGACAATGGAAACCAGAAATCCAAAGTATGGAACTAAGCGTAAGTAGGCGGAGTCATAGCCTTTGCAACAACTTAATATATCAACGGAAAGTTTGTATGTGTTGGAAATTTGAAACACCTCCAGTTTGAACATCTCCAAGCTCACAAACACGCATTGAATCTGTTCAATATGCTGTATGAATACACACTTCCCTTTCTCACTCTAAACACTTTTGTGTACTGCAGCAGTCACCTTGTGTTTATACCACTATAAGCTGCTTGTCTTTGTGATCTATACACACATACACACACAGGACCGAGACCCAAACCCAAAGTGGACTACTAAGAGTGTATTTGTTGAAACGCTTAATCCACTGCAGAGGATGATCCCACAGATAATACTCTACTCAGAAATGACTGATTATTAGGGTTGTGTAGCTCTTATTCTGATATAAAGTAAATAACAATAGTTGTTTAAACCATTTTGTGCAGAATATAATTAGACAGAAATTAAATATTTGATTTAGAGCCTTTTTATATATATATGTTTTGATGCAATATGATTCAGTACAATATGATTTTGTATTATTATTTGTTTTACTAAAATACAAACCTTTACCAAGGAGACTAAAAGTAATATAGGCCACACCTCCTTCACTAACTCTAACAGTAATATAGGCCACACCTCCTTCACTAACTCTAACAGTAATATAGGCCACACCTCCTTCACTAAATCTAACAGTAACATAGGCCACACCTCCTTCACTAACTCTAACAGTAATATAGGCCACACCTCCTTAACTAACTCTAACAGTAAAAAAAATCACACCTCTTTCACTAACTCTAATAGTAATACAGGCCACACCTCCTTTACCAACTCTGACAGTAATATATGCCACACCTCCTTTAATAACTTCAACAGTAATACAGACCACACCTTCTTTACTAACTCTAACAGTAATATAGGCCACACCTCCTTCACTAACTTTACCAGTAATATAGACCACACCTCCTTTACTAACTCTGACAGTAATATTGGCCACACCTCCTTTACTAACTCTAACAGTAATATAGGCCACACCTCCTTCACTAACTTTAACAGTAATATAGACCACACCTCCTTTACTAACTCTGACAGTAATATAGGCCACACCTCTTTTACTAACTCTAACAGTAATACAGACCACACCTCCTTCACTAACTCTAACAGTAATATAGGCCACACCTCCTTTACTAACTCTAACAGTAATACAGACCACACCTTCTTCACTAACTCTAACAGTAATATAAGCCACACCTCCTTCACTAACTCTAACAGTAATATAAGCCACACCTCCTTCACTAACTCTAACAGTAATACAGACCACACCTCCTTCACTAACTCTAACAGTAATATAGGCCACACCTCCTTTACTAACTCTAACATTAATACAGACCACACCTCCTTCACTAACTCTAACATTAATACAGACCACACCTCCTTCACTAACTCTAACAGTAATATAAGCCACATCTCCTTCACTAACTCTAACAGTAATATAAGCCACATCTCCTTCACCAACTCTAACACTTGTAGGAGTCAGCGATTTTTTAGTACCATACACATCTGATGTTATCATAGTATATAAAAACCAGACATCTGTACCTCATGTACTTTATGTACCTCGCAGCTCTATGACACTGTCAATTCATACCACACACCGATCGCAGTGATGGCCAGGCCGTCTCAACAAGCGACTGAAACAGTACCATTGTACACCAGACGCTTTCATTCTAGCTTTAATTACGCTGTGAATCAATCAGATTATTTTTCTCCAAACAGGCCAAACATTTGTTTGATTCTTAAAATATAACAGTGTGTGTTTTGTTAGATTTCAAATCGGATCAATATGGACAATATTCAATAGTGCACAACTAGCATCGACTGGATTCGGTTCTTTCATATTATAACTCAATGATGTCAAATTCTTGCTTCTGGCTTGTCAGAAAGTATGGATCAATTCCTCAGACAGTAGAGCTTTCAGCAGTGCATAATGCGCAATTATCATTACTTATAGGGCATCATAGGGCATATCTTAGAATTCGATTTCATAGTTTTACGATTTCATGATTTCTCGTCAACGTGTACCGGAGAGTTATTGTTATTGTTGTTTTCGGAGGCCTCAAAACAAAAAGCTTATATACTGCTTTACAGTATGTTCCAGTTTCTTGAGGAATATATTGATAAATGAAGCTAATAAGCGTAGCCGAAAGAAGAAGAAGAAAACATAAGTTAAACATCTGTTCAAATCCTGCATGAAAATGTAAAACCCCAAGAGACGGGTTGCCAGATCTCCCATTAAATAGCCTTTAAGAGCACATAACACTACATCCTAATGTTGGCTATTCCATCATTTCAATACCCTGAAATGAGTAGGAGGTATGAAAGGACATTTGTTGTATTTCCATCATGCGTTTGTAGTTTATTTTCTTTCATCATCCATTAGTCCATGCCTCGGTTTCTCCTTGAGTGGCGCGGTACGTCCGTTGGCCACCCAAAACAGATCGGCTAAACGCCATTAGTCCCTCAGCGCTGTTGTTAGTTTGGAATGCGGGCCTTATGCCCAGCTCTCACAGCACAGATGAACATCTAATTGTACGGAGAGGGATCTTAATGGAAAGTGCAGTTTGCTCAGAGTGTCAGCATGCCTGCTAAAACAAATATGACTCACTCTGCTATTACTTATGTTTGTTCATATTTTCATATCTATTTTCCAATAAGACCACTTAAGCTTGTTGTTATGGGTTTTTTTGAGCCTATTCGCTTTTCCATTTTTGGTTTCGGATGCCTGCAGGAGCGCGTTTCTTTTATTATGCCGCTCAGCTCTGTAAATACGGAAGACTCCCAGTGAAAAAGGCGAGAGCCTTGCTGAATATGTCTGCTGAATAATTATTTCCAAGTCTAGAATAAACTGGACAGGCTTCCTACCTCTCTGTTGCAAGTTAGACTCGAAGAGACTTGTTTAGAGTTTGTGATTTAATTGCAAACCTCATGCCAATATTTACTTTGGAAGTATTTGTATAGTCAAAGGCACTAATAAGTTCAGGCAATTTTCTCGGTGTGGCATTTTATACCCATCATCTGTGACCTTCAAGGTTGGCAGAGTAGTAACAGAAGCACTTGGATTTTAGTCTGGAAAAAAAATCTGGAAGAAAATGACTGAAATGTTGAACATGAAAAATGTGTTTATGACCAACTGTTGTGTAACTTCTGACTGCAGTGCTTAGGTCTGTTAGTATACCTGAGGTCTGGATTACACAATTATCCAATTAAATCCTCACTAAGCAACTAGACTTAGCGTCTAAACTCACCGAATACTGTCCTCGCCGCGAATGGATTATGTGTGATCTAGGATGCTTGATCCTATATTTTTATTTCTACAGATGGCGCTACTAAGAAGCTACGCAGCACGATCAGAAGAAGCACCGAGACGGGCATTGCCGTGGAGATGAGGAACCGAGTGACGCGGCAGGGCAGTAAGGAGTCGACGGATGGAAGCACTAACAGTAACAGCTCAGAAGGAACGTGAGTGGATTGTTGAGGGGCTCGGTTTCAGTATCAGTGTCTTCTTACCAATGTTAATGTATTAGTGTATTTTTATTAATCGTGTGTCCAACGTCATAAGTTTTATGTCCAACAGTTTCATCTTCCCTACCACCCGATTGGGCCCAGAGAGCCAGTTCAGCGACTTCCTGGATGGCCTTGGCCCCGCCCAGATTGTTGGGCGTCAAACATTAGCCACACCTCCAATGGGTAAGTTTTAAAAACTGTATGTATTTAATGTGCTGCTATAAATGAGATATAAAATGCCTGATGCACATAATATTTTAATTGGTCAGTTTTGGAAGATGAGAGGATATTGATAAGCTTGAGTAAAGAATTCGATAATTACTTTTGGCATATGTAGTTTTGGTCATTGTTTGCTTGTCTGTCTTATTTGGTATAGCCCTTACTGTCCTGTGTCTCCATCTGCTGTTCAGTAGGAATAATCACGGGCAAAAAATTGTATGAACATACAGTATCTCACAAAAGTTAGTACACCCATCACATTTCAGCAACTATTTTAGTATCTCTTCTCAAGGGACAATACTATAGAAATGAAACTTGGATATATTTTAGAATAGTCAATGTGCAATATGTATATCAGTATAGATTTACTGTCCTCTGAAAATAACTCAGCATACAGCCATTATTTTGTATTTGTGTTATAGTATTGCCCCTTATGAAGATGTACTAAATATGGTTGCTGAAATGTGAGGGGTGCGAGATAATGTACATGCTGATATCCAGAAATATAATATTAATATTATTTTTTGTATATAAATTATGAAGTCTCAGTCAGTCCTCATTTAGATACTGACAAATCCTCAATGTAATATTTTAGTGAAAATTTTATATTAGAAACATTTTTGCATTAAAAGCATAAATTCAATTCATTTTTATTTATTTTTTTATTATTATTTATTATATTATATTTGATTATATTTTTTTTATATGTTATTTAAACTAAACTGCATAATATGTTGGCCTTTGCAGGTGACGTCCATATCAGTGTGATAGATCGAGGTGGGCAAATCGAGGTAGAAATCACCCAGGCCAGGGGTTTAACCCCTAAACCTGGCTCAAAGAACATTCCAGGTAAAAACAAACAGAAAATCTATCTATCTATCTATCTATCTATCTATCTATCTATCTATCTATCTATCTATCTATCTATCTATCTATCTATCTGTCTGTCTGTCTGTCTGTCTGTCTGTCTGTCTGTCTGTCTGTGTGTATGTGTGTGTGTAATATATATAATATAATGTCCCTATAGAATGCAAGCCAAAGATATGCAATATGTTGTAGTTCTAGAATTATTATTTTCTGGTCAATAAAACACAACCTGAAACTTTAACAGAATAAAAAATAAATAAATATGAATTTTTCCCTGTGTGCCTGCAGCGACGTACGCAAAGGTTTATGTCCTGGAGAACGGAGCATGTCTTTCCAAGAAGAAAACCAAAGTGGTGAAGAAAACTCTGGACCCGACCTACCAGCAAACACTGCTGTTTGATGAAAGCCCTCAGGGGAAAGTGTTACAGGTGGGAAAATGCACCACGACAGGGCTGGCAGTGTTCTGCTTCCCGCATCGCAATGCTCTTTTTATTATTATCGTTTTTTACCCTCTTAAAGAGTCTCAGACCTAAAAAGCCACTTGATGGTGATTATCAGATTAGCCTTGCTAAAGGGTTTAAAAATGGCAGCTAGCAGTGTGGGGGC
>MU551630.1:3170549-3183283 GCA_024362625.1 Silurus asotus
GGTCCAGCTCACCCCTAAACCATCTCGATTGGGTTCAGGTCCGGTGACTGTGGAGGCCAGGTCATCTGGTGCAGCACCCCATCACTCTCCTTCTTGGTCAAATACCCCCTGATGCCTTCAGTGTGACTCTACAATTTTCATAGTCATAAAAATAAAGAAAACTCTCTGAATGAGAAGGTGTGTCCAAACTTCTGGTCTGTAATTTATATATATATATATATATATATATATATAGGAAGAAGCATCCAGGAAGTAGCTTTAGTGTACTTCAGGACAGATGGAGTTACGTCATCAAAGAACTTTTGGGATTGTTGAAGGTAAAACCCCAGCACTAATCATTTGCCTCGTTGTCTACTAGGTGATTGTGTGGGGCGATTATGGCCGCATGGACACCAAGTGCTTCATGGGCATGGCCCAGATCCTCCTGGACGAGCTGGATTTGTCCTCCATGATTGGTGGCTGGTACAAGCTTTTCCCCACTTCCTCTCTCGCCGAGTCCAGCATCGGCCAGCTGACCCGACGCCTCTCACAGTCCTCACTCGAGAGTGCCACCAGCCCCTCGTGCACCTAAGCCACTGTCTTCTTTCAGTGTCTTTATGGTTTTGTTCTCTTTTTTTGTGCAATTGAGTCTTACAATATAACTCTCTAACACCAGGAGTGGGAAGATCGGTATATATCATCCACCATATATTACTTCATTCGGTCACAAGCTGGAAGGCTGCTAATCCAAAAGCACACACACACAGACACACAGACACACACAAACAAAGAACAACAGTTG
The DNA here is from genome assembly GCA_024362625.1 of Silurus asotus. Taxonomy (NCBI): domain Eukaryota; kingdom Metazoa; phylum Chordata; class Actinopteri; order Siluriformes; family Siluridae; genus Silurus; species Silurus asotus. The sequence goes on from MU551630.1 coordinate 3,171,331, forward strand.
AATGTGTAACAAAATGGGGTTTTGGACCAGCGTACATAAGTATGTGGTACAGTGAGATTTAGCTTGTCAGTTCACACATTCACACATACACAAACACACAGACACACACACACTTTCCAAGTTTTCCAGAAGATGTAGCATTTCTACATGCGCAACCCATAAAAAAGCAGAACGCTTCTAATCATCTTGCTTGCAATCCACCCAGGCTTACTTCAAAAAAAAAAAGAAAAAAAAAACCTTTACTTCTGTTTTCCTAAAACTCTCTATGCCAAACCTGCTCAAATATTTATTTTTTAAAACCAAAGCAATTCTTCTTATATGTAGTGTTTGTAAGAGTTAAATATGTAGCAGAGTCTATCACTTAGGTGAGATGCAAAAACAAAAAAGGAAGACAAATAAAAAAAGAAATAAATAATCAAACCTTTAGCGTTTAGTCTGATCTATACACAGTCAGGTCCAGAATGGTTTCACCCTTGATAAAGATAAAGCACATATTTACAAAAAAATCTAATCCAAATCTGTTTTATTTCGATGATTTAGATTCCTACAGTAGCTGCCACTTATCTTTGGATGTTTCTGTGGATGTTCCATCTCTCACCAAGCACACCAGCACTGAGCTTTTCCCTTTAACAACCCGGAACTTTCCAGAAGATCTCCTTCGCATTTCTTCCACTCATGAAACATTGATTTTAATCGGATTAAGAGTTGGCGTGTCCTGAAATATTTGTACATCACGATAATGGCCTTTAGCACAGTTTACAACATTATGTGATCGCCTTCCCCGAGCTTCCCCTCAATACGGTCAATAATATAATCCCTTCAGAAGACAACTGTCCTTGTGCTGCCTCCGAAATGCGTCAGACTTTTTTTTAAATCTCAGAAGCACAAACACTGCCCAGAAGATTTGCCAAGTGGCCTATTTCCTTAAATAAAACGATTATATCATCAAGTATCTATGATATATTTATGGTGTGTGCTGTATATTATATCAGGGATGGACAAGTTATAAGCCTGCATACATTTTTGTGCTTTACATTTTTTGTATTTATAGTGGACAAGTAGATTTTAGCAGGTCTAATTAATAGTCAGATAATAGATCTTTGATAGATAATAAAATAATAATAAAAAAATACCCTACTGACATCATATTTTTGATGATCCATCCTGATAGACCAGTGATAGCCTGCTGATTGGGAGGAACCGTTTTGATTACTGTATTTTTCAAACTATAAGCCGCTATTTTTTTCCTACGTTTTGAACGCCGCGGCTTAAACAACGTAGCGGCTAATTTATGAAATTTCCCTGGGTTTTTCCCGGTTTCACAAACTTCAAGCCAAAAAACTGAACCCCATAACATTAGACAAATGAAATATCCGAACAGAAACGAAAAAACACACCACACCTGTGTTCTGAGCTGCACGGCATCGGGAGAAAACATTTTTTAAACGCATGACGATGCCAAAAGAAAAACGCCCGAGAGAAATAATTGTGAAAGGAAGGAGGAAGACAGTGAACAATGACTTTCTTGGTCGGCTACTGTTTAGATACGAGCCGTTGTAGCGCATTGAGTCTGGGTGAAGGGAGAGCTCGCTAACTCCAGTTGCAACAGAAATCATATAAACACAGACAGGTTTCCAACACTTGTGCTTTTATATTTTTCTTGGCAACAGCATTACGGGTTAGTCAAAGAAACTTGGAAATCAGAAAATAATAAGGACATATTCCTCGGTCTTGCACACACGCAGTAATAAGCTATTCCCAAAATACCGCTCTGCTCTTAAAGAAGCCACAACATATTTCACCCGTTACACCGTGTGTAACGTGTCTTTTGTTAAAGCCTGTGTAAAGTTCATTGGTGTAGACACCTATTTGTAAAATTCAGTGGGTGCGGCTTATATAGTCCGGAAATTACGGTAGTTTTGATTAGCATAAATTTTGCAATACAGATGAATTATTTACAGTCATATAGAGGGATGTTGGGTATAAATATACATTAGCTAGTCATGATAGACTTTCAGAGAGTGCTCGAGGACTACTTGGCAACACAGAATCTTTTTCCCCACAAGAATTTAAGTGTACCCTTTGATTTAGCAGCAAGCTAGAAAACTAGTTTCATTCATCTTTAGGTTCTGTAGGTTTCTGTTCAACCACATCATGAGCCTGAGCAGCACATTGGAGATAACGAGGCTGAGGATTTGTCCATCTCTGCATATGATTACGCATATTCTTCTAGACTTCAACGTTCGATCTGGTTATTGCAAAAAAAAAAAGACATTTCTTTATTCAGTCATGTTTCGAATCATATTTGAAGAAATTCAGATTCAGATTTCAATCAAAATCAATATAAGAAAAAATCAAATAATTTTATTATGATGGCAAAAAACATTTTTTACACTGATTTTTTTTTTTTCCCTCATCCCGTTTCTGATGCCAAAACGTGCCTCGGGTGTAACAGGGAGATTATTTTCCGCATCAGAACACCGTAGCACTTTCTCAGAGTCCCAATGCCATTTAGGATGTGATGTTTATCGACTGCTGATAATAAGGGCTTTTTTTTTTTTTGTATTTTCCTGGTAGCACTTTGTCCTGATGGCAAAAAGAGACCACACTTTACACATTTTGACACCCCTGAATCCCCATTCCAGTCATTTAGCTATGTGACGTTTTCCGATTTCATCACATCGCGTACTGTACATCCAAAGTTCTTCTAGGTATATGGAATATTAACCCTCTTTGTTTCCTTTATGTTTATCAAGGGTGTTTGTAATTCAGGATTTGGTGGGGTGACTGTCAAGACACTTATAGACACACACACACACACACACACACACACACACACACACACACACACACACACACACACACACACACTTCTAAAGGGCAGGGCTCAATTTCATCAGTCAGGTTATTTAAATGCACATAACTCCTGTTACATATGGTAGCATAAATGTATGAATTTAAACAGAGACACATGAAATACATATATAAATTATATAAATATATTTGTGTTAATGTATTTATTATCTGCATGTTTACTCACACAAAAAAAACAAATATAGAGTGTTGTTTTGAGCTTGCCTTTTACGCATATAGACTATATAATCCGTATTTATTTTGCCGATGCTGTCATTTTGTTTTGTTTTGGGTTTTTTTCTCGTTTTTTCTTTCTTTCACGGATTGGATCTGCACTGAAGGGTACCTTCACGACAAGGCTCTGTGACGTGATGTTTGACCGAACAACCAAAAACCAGCAGCTCGATTTGTCATACAGAAGAGCAAAATGTGTCATTAAAATGAAGTCCTACTAACAAACACGGTGAACTTTCAGGGGGATTTTTTTTTTTCATTATACAAGTGGATGATGGAGCCTTCTCTCTCGACCAGCATCTAAATCTAAATGACTAAAGGGCCTTATCCTGGAGGTCAGTCAATGAAAATTGATATCAATGGCCTGTTAATCAAAGCCCAAGAATGATTGAATTATAGAAAAAAAAAATGATTGATATTATTTGTCAAAGCTCTTCTAATGCATTTTAAATTTGAATTTGTAGATCAAAGCTAATTCTCCATGGTATGGACCATGTAGTGTAATGCATTATTAGTATTTTAGATAAGGAATTATATACGTGGGCTACGTGTTTTGATTTATCAGAAGGTAGAGAAAACCAAGTCTTTTGTCTGTTTTTTTTTATTTTTTATCTGAAATGAAAGTTTATTTTCACCTATTATAGATTTCTCTTCATGATGACATGTTTTATAACATCAAAAACCAAATGAATTTTCCGGACCTCGCACACTCTGTTCAGACTTCCACTGTATCGAGCTCAGATCTCCAAGATTATTCTCCGGCTACATTTTCCCATTAAGGCGGCTTCCTGTTTTTTGGTTTATATCCAGCTGGACACATGGGCTAGTATAAAGTAATTCGATTTGCTTGTAAAAAAAAAATTGAAAATTTCTGATTTTTTGGATTTCTATTCTACATCGACTATCATCATGTTTTCCACTTGTGATATTTATTTTTGCTAAAATGCAAAGAATCAAAATCTGACAGTATCTGAAGTACAAATTTCTTAAATTGCATCAGTGGGAAGTTTTTTGTATTTCCATTTCAAGGTTGTTGTTTTTTTTAACCTCTGAGACGAGATGTACATTCGATTCTAAAGTTAAAAGACTGTACTGAAATCACTCCTTTTTTCACTTCATAGCCGAATGTATATATAGTTAGATAGATAAAGGTAGGTAGATAGATATAGATATATATATAGATATACATACTGATATTGCTATTTTTCCATGTGATTTTTTTATGTGTATTCGGCACTTCAGATTGTACATGTCCTTTACCTATAAATGAAGTACTTACACATTTCTATTGGCCTTGCAAGTCTGCAGAATGATCAGAGCAGAAAACAAACACTGAATGCATGAATTCTTTTATTCTAGTGTTTTGTTTTAATTTTTTTTTTTTGTTGGTTGGTTGGTTGGTTGGTTGGTTGTATTGTATCTGATTCAGATTAAGTGCGATTAAGGGCAACAAGTGAAATCAGCTTTCTCTTCCTGTCTTGGTTATTTCTGTGGTTTAAACATGTTGCGTTGTGGTACAGTGCAGGTCCAGGGTTCTAGGGTCCTGGTTTGATCCTGAGATTGGGTAACTGTATGGAATCTTGCATGGTCATGTGACAATTTGGCTTTTCTCCAGGTTCCCTAGCTTTCTTTGCCTAATAGTGAATTAGGTTTAAGGTGTGAATGAATGTGTGAACCAGAGTTTCTTTTTTTCACATATCACGCATGCAGTGTTCCTGAACCAGATCCTGATCAAATCCTGTTCGGATCCTGACTCCAAGATCCTGACACGTGTTTCTATTTAATAATAACTGTAGGCTGCTTTAGGTAATGAAGTGCACTGTATACACTGTATGTACACTGTACTGAATTTCACACATACATTAAAGTAAAAAGCATTTTGAAGAACACTATAATTTGACTATCCGGCCTACAGAGTTGTGCAATGTTTTTTGTGTAGTTTGTCTCTGGCTTGGTTTGTTCTTAATGCTTTAGCCAGAATTTAAAAACCAAATCAAACACCTGGTGGATGACCTTGAGGATTGTGGTGCTGAGGTGACACCAGTGTGAATGCCCACATCTGGAGGATGATCTTAGCTAATGCTTCATGCTAGTGTGATGGGTTGTGTTGTTTTTTACACGACTTCTAAATCAAATGAAATACAATTTTGCTGAAAGTTAGATTGAGATCAGGTTCACATGGTTTCAGGTTTCTTACACCATTTACTCCCAATTTGCTCAATCACTGTTTCTATGTTGCTGGGATTCTGATTTTCCCTAAAATGGCAAAAGTTTTTGTTCGCGCCATAGAGAAGCCCTAATGATTGCAAATAGTTCATAATTTATATAAGGTTCTATGTAGTTTAGATCAATTTACCAGGTCAGGTTTTGGCCTGTACTGTAGCTTTAACTGCACTGCAATGTGTTACTTTGAAGAAATGTTTAGTTTTCAATTGAATTTGCTTGAATCAAGGCCAGGTTAGAGAAGCTACTTACTAAAATTCACTGTTGCAACAAAAGGATTATCTAGAAAACATAACAGATTTGTCACGTGACACGTCTTTAACAACATGGAATAGCATGAATTGTATGGTATGTATGATGTATGGTAGACGTTGCTAATTAGTAGCATGAATTTCCACAAGAGAAGTAAACAATCTGCTAAAACCTGACTAGCTAAACAAATATGGCCTCTAGCTATACCTTACAGATATGTTTGCAATGTAATTCATTACTGTTGCTTGCTGTGCATTGTGGGTAATACTACACACAGTCAACAATATAAATGAACAGACAATTGTTTTGTTTTTTTACATTTATTTTTTCAAATAGCTGATGTTCTTGTAAATTCTTGGATGGTGAATTTCTGAGAACTTTAGATGGAATGATATTGGGATTTGGAGAGAAACTATTTCTGTGTCTGTGGCATGTTTTATACCAGTTATATTTTCCTATATATTTGAACATGAACACTTGCCCAGAGGTTTACGCCAAATGCAAGAGCTTTTCAATTATTGGTCATTTAAACAAAAAAACAGATAGGATGAACATTCCTTTGTTTCTGAGTGTTTTATTGGAGGTTGGGAACATTTGTTGTCCAACTGTGAACTGCCTTGTTTTCTTTGTCGAGGGCTTTGTAAAGTAGGTCACATCATTTCCTATGTTGTGTTATTGCTGTTTGCGGATTCTGCCTACATCGATTTAAATGTTCGAGTATTTTCCTGCAAATTAATTGTTTGTTAAATGAAGCTTGATGAATGTATTTTCTCAGTGATGGCTTGTTGAGTTGTGATGAGAGGAACTGAAGATTTATTTGTTTGAAAATATTATTTTTTTGCTCTCTAGAGGCTGAGGAACCATTGAATGTTTTCCATTTTTTGGTGGGGGGCTGTTTTTAAAGTCCTCTCAACCACAGAAGAACAATTCTGTCTAATATTTATCTGAGGGCACGTCTTTGTGCTTTCTATGGGTAGCATTCTGACCTGTCTGGTTAGAACGTGTCATAGTTGTGCATTAAGAGGAAACAACACAACAAAATACTTTACTATTGTGTAGCATAGGTTTGACTTCCGTTCAGTTGCAATAACCATCTTGAAGCTGGTGTAAAAAAAAAAAAGCAGTGGTTTAGCCTTGTTTGGTTCAGTTTGGGTTTAGAAAACGGGTTGTTCAACATAAATCTTTTGTATTTATTTATTTTGCACTATGACTAGGATTTGTAACAGTTGACTGGACACAATGAAATTGCACTAATTTGGTATGAATTGGTTGCTTCTTGTGCATGGTCATGTTCCTATTTAGCCTACAGGGGGATATAGGCAGCCTACATAGGGATATCAAATAAGGCTTTGACACTCGATGTAGTTAAAGTGTTATTTCTTATGTAGGCAACCTATATAGGATATAATAAACCTAATGTAATGCATTTATATTCAGTAGGATGTTTTTGGTTGGTAGTAAAAGATCCATAGTGCACTAAGTAGACATCTAGAGGGTTTATGAATCCTGGCTCCTTGGGCTTTAGGTACTAAATAGAACGTAGCAAACATTGTGTCATTCCAGTTGACTATTGTGAATTATTTTTAGTTGTTTTTTGTTTTTTTTACAGCAGAGAATCCAGACCCATAACTGCATTGTGTGTCTGTTTGTCCTCTTAATCCATCGGTCCTCACTAGTCTCCTTCTTCACTGTTTAAAGAAAAACAAAAAAAACATCCACAGGAGGGTTTTTCTTTTCACCATGGTGAGAGTGTGGAATGATTTTAGTGAGACAGGCCATATTCAGAAATGTAGCTTCCCTTAAACGTGACACCCTCAATCATGTTCCGTGTTGAAGCTTTTACAGATTTACTGAAGGATGGGAAAGTGATCAGTTTTTAACTGGAGGACAGAGAGGATGGTGTGTGTGTGTGTGTGTGTGTGTGTGTGTGTGTGTGTGTGTGTGTGTGTGTGTGTGTGTGTGTAGAAATGAATTCCTCACCACTGATCTGGCTTTGGGTGCAGGAAAGGGAGGGACACGCTGGGCAGGAGCTCGCTAGCGAAATGGGAACCGTACAGGAAACGGGAGGTGTAATTTTCTACTTGTGCTTTGTAAACGTTTTCTATGTGCAGTATTTGATAATGTAAAACTGGTATTTTTGTGGTTTGTACGCTGAGGAAACCATGATTTAAGGTGCACGTAGTTTTTTAAGAAAATTCGAAAGGTTTAAAAAAAAAAAAGAAAAAAGTTTTCAAATCTGAAGCCTGTATCTGCATGCGTATTGAGTGCTGGAGGATGGAAATCAATAAAGTTTTATTGGAATCATAGTTTGGTGTGTTTTTTTATTTGTTGTTTTTATTTTTCAGTCTGGTCAAGAGTTGATTGCTCTTGTTGCTGTAACCACACTTAAAGCTGGAAGATCTTCTGAAGCTGTGGGTAATTAAATAGTACAGTATAGTAAAGAGAAATGGGAGGTCAGTAGTTATAAGTTCCAATCTCAGGTCCACTTAGGTCCCACTTCTTGGCATTAAACCTCAACTGCTCCTTCTTAAGATAATCATTATAGTGAGTGGTGAACAGTAACAGAGTATTTTTTATTATATTTTTATTTATACATTTTCAAGCACATATTCTTTTATCAAAACATTGAAACATTTATGTTACACTACGTTTTAGAAAACATGTTTAAAGAGGATTAAATGAGAAGGTGCATGGAGAGCACAAGCCTATCTCTGTGATTCTGGTGAGATGTTTAGAGTGAGGGTTCTCTCACTTGGTGTCTATAGAAAAGTATATTCTAATAAAGGCCTGATGTTCAGGAGTATTGAACATCGATTACTCAGAGTTTTCATACATCACTGCTTATAGCTGTGATCATTCTATTAAAAAACACTTAGTTGAAAAATATTTCTACTCAAGAAGAAATGTAAAAGGAGTCGTTTTACTGTTAGTGGAGCAATATTTAAGGACGGAATGCACTTTTTTTTCTCAAGTACAGGAATGACTGACATCTACCACTGTTATACATAGTATAGTAATCAAGAAGGTTTTGTCATTTATACCATATATAACTGACGCAGTAGACTGTAAACTTAGAGCACAACGTTTCTACAGAACCCTGTTGCTACATAAAACAACATAGAGCTACCTCACACAACATAGAGCTACCTCACACAGCATGGAGCTACCTCACAGAACATAGAGCTACCTCACACAACATAGAACTACATCACACAAAATTGAACTACCTCACACAACATAGAGCTACATCACACAACATAGAGCTACCTCATACAACACAGAGCTACATCACACAACACAGAGCTACATCACACAACATAGAGCTACATCACACAACATAGAGCTACATCACACAACATAGAGCTACCTCACACAACACAGAGCTACATCACACAACACAGAGCTACATCACACAACATAGAGCTACCTCACACAACATAGAGCTACATCACACAACATAGAGCTACCTCACACAACATAGAGCTACATCACAGAACACAGAGTTAAGGATTAAAGCATGTGTCCTTGCCCTATTAAAATGTATTGTGTGCAAACAAAAGGCAGTGCACCAGACAACAGAAGACAGTGTGGGACAGATACACAAAACACACAATAGTGCTGACCAGTAAACCTACAGTATAAAATGTTATACAGTACAATGTGCAAAAAAGAGAACTATAAACAAGAGTGTATTTGTAAAAAAAAAAAAAAAAAAGATAATATAAAAGTATAGTATATAAGTATATAAGTATAGTATAATATAGTATAGTGCAATAAAAATGAGAGAGAGAGAGAGAGAGAGCGAGCGAGCGAGAGAGAGAGAGAGAGAGAGAGAGAGAGAGAGAGAGAGAGAGAGAGAGAGATAGAGAGAGAGAGAGAGATATAGAGAGATAGTGTAGTGATGGTGGTAATAGACCACTAGATGGCGCACCTAACACTGTTATTTTAGGTTATGTTACGTATTATTGACTTTTGCCTTTAGAGACCGTAATCCACACATGCAATCACCCTCACTTCAATAAATGTTCATTCACCTTCAAAAATGCTTTACAGCAACCCTATTGGTCTTAAACCAGGGGTCACCAAAATGGTGCCAGGTCGCCTGCAAGGACCACATGAGTAGCCCACAGGCCTTTTCTAAAAATAGCTGTTTCCTACTTTGTTAAATCATTGTTGATACTATTATTATTATCATATGTGCATTTAATTCATTAATTATTAATAATAACATATGATAAAAGTTTAATTGAGCAAATGTGTTATTTCAGATCAAACTGAAAACTGTGTGTATCAAACTGGTAGCCCTTCACATTAATTATTTAACTACCCAAAAAGTAGCTCTCAGTTTTAAAAAGGTTGGTGACCCCTGTCTTAAACATTATCTCGTCTTCTCCAATCGCCACGGCATACGGAGAACCTGTATATAACGTACATTTTTATTCGGCATGTTCAGACCAAATTATCATCGAATCTGGAGTTTATCCAAGAAACACTGCTCACAGGTCTGAAATATACACCAGTCCATCACGCACACATTTCACACTCATTCACACCTCGGCATACTCAGACCACCTACTGAAATGGTATTGGGAGGATTCCACCTTTTTAAAAAAAATTCTATAAGCAGTGAGGGACAGAAACAAAGTAAATGTAATTCGTTCCTGTACAAATGTAGCTTTTTCACGCATCTGTTTAATGTTAAATATTTTACTTTTTACTCAACTACATTTTGCGAAATCAGTATTTTCTTTTAATTTGAGTTGATAAAAAAAAAAACTGGTCAAACACACAGCAATCCACTAATCGGGGTCGAGCGCACGCTCTGTTGTGAACTTGTTTGGTGTATCTACTGATCACCGACATACAGTTCAGCATCAGTTCAACAGCAAGCAGAACATTTAGAGAGGAATAAATAATGGAAGAAACTCCAGACTCGAACTCACGTGCCACAACACACGTGACCTCATTTGCACAATTTTCTATAAGTAGTTGAAAATGCGGCTTTGGGCTTGTGATAATTGTAATAGATATAAATCAGTAATTGACATTATTACTATTATTCTATTAATAGATTGATGTGCTAATAAGCTTTGACACAATTAAGTGACAGAAAAATTATTATAGGAACATTACAGCATAATAAATCAAAGTACTCTGGATACTTAAGTACATTTGAAAGCAAATACTTTTGTACTTTTACTCAAGTAAACGTTTAAAGTGAGCATTTTTACTGGAGTCATATTTTACAGAGTACATCTCTACTTTGTGTATTTCATCCACCACTGTGAGATCATTTCCAGACTTACATTCCATATCAGAAGCATCGTTTGTATCATCCCCATTCTGGTTCCTGTACGTTCAAGAAAACATGGTGAAACAGAAATCCATTATAGCAGAGGGAATACTGCCGGTGTTCAACTCTCTCACATGAGATCCTGTAAAAATAAAGAATTGTCATGTTACATACAGTAAAATATAAAGAAAATATACTTTATTCATTATAAATGTCTTACTAGAAGAGGTTGTAGTCTTTTTTCCAGATAATCCCTAAAACAGCAAGAACCAGTAATGCAGATATTGTAGCATATAAGGGGATACGTTTTATGTTTATCTTTATAAGTAGTTTAGAATTAACTTAGAAATATAAGTAGATTAAAATTACTGAAGGCAGGCAAAGACACACACACACACACACACACACACACACACACACACACACACACACACACACATACACACACATACAGATGCACACATACATACAAATGCGCACGCACGCACATACATACATACACACGAACACAAATACACACACAACCATTCACACATACATACAGATACACACACCCATACACCCATCCATCCATACATACATACATACACAATCAGAATCACAAGGAATTTGTTTCCAGCTGTTGGCGACTCTCAAAATAAAAACACAACTACACAGTAAAAACTACACAAGCAAAAACACAAATACACACACACACACAACCATTCACACATACATACAGATACATACATACATACATACATACATACATACATACACACACACACACACACACACACACACACACACACACACACACACACACACACACACACACACACACACTCACAATCAGAATCACAAGGAATTTGTTTCCAGCTGTTGGTGACTCTCAAAAGTACAGACATAAATAACACTATACATTTAGCTTAGACTTTACAAGACAAAACGGACAATATAAGGATTAAATAGAATAATATAATGAGTATATGACAGGTTAGTTATGTACATAAAGTGTGAGAGTGCATGGTAGTGCAGATAGCAGTATTGTGTATCACGTAAGATATACAGCAGTAACAGTGTGTGTGTGTGTGTGTGTGTGTGTGGGGGGGGGGGGGG
>MU551630.1:3183294-3200683 GCA_024362625.1 Silurus asotus
GGGGGGGTGATGACTGACTGTTCTGATAAACCAGTACTTATAGATATAAAGCAGGGAATATAATTGGGGTCAGTTGTTAATGAGGCTGATTGCCTGGGGAAAGAAACTGCTCCTGTGTCTGGCAGTTTTGGTGAACAAAGTTCTGTAGCACCTGCCAGAACGGAGGAGCTGAAAGAGGTAACTCCAGGGTGCGAAGAGTCAGTAGTGATTTTTCCTAACCATTTTTTGGTTCTTGTATTGTACAAGTCCTGGAGAGTAGGCAGAGGACCACCAATGATTTTTTTTCCTGCTGTTTTAACTGCTGTTTAAACCAGATGGTGATGGATGTGCACAGGACTGATTCAATGACTACAAGGTAGAACTGCATTAACAGCTCCTGTGGCAGAACATAATTCTTAAATTAGTGTAGAAAGCACATCCTCTGCTGGGACTTTTTAAAAATAAAGTTAACGTTGGACCCCCATTTTAGGTCTTGGGAAATGGTAGTTCCCAGAAACTTGAAGGTCCCACAGATGACACAGGGCTGTCGAATATTTTGAGGGGGAATAGTATTGAGGGGTGTTTCCTAAAGTCCACCATCATCTCCACAGTTTTGAGTGTGTTAAGCTCTGGGTTGTGCTGACTGTACCATCACCGTATAATGACGGTTGGGTCACCTGATATGCAGTCATTAGCATAGCGGGAAAACAGCAACGGGGAGAGGACACATCCCTGAGGAGTGCCAGTGTGACTGTCTGAATACTGGAGGTAACCCTGCCCAGTCTCACCTTTTGTTTTCTGCCTGTCAGGAAGCAGGTGATCCACTGATAGATTGCAGGGGGTATAGTAAATTTTAGGATTTTAGAGTGGAGAATTTCCAGAATTATTGTATTAAAAGCCTGAGGCCAAGGTGTTGCAGAATGTAGTGCAGCCCCATGTTGACTGCTACATCCACCGATCTGTTTGCTCGATAGGCAAACTTTAGGGGATTCAGCAGCTGTTTTGTTACATGTTTTACGTGGGCCAATACCAGCTACTCACTGGTCTCCATGACGACAGATGTCAGAGTGACAGGCCTATAGTCATACAGTCCAGTGAGGGAGGGTTTCTTGGGCAGCGGGATGATGGTGGAGAGTTTGAAGTAGGAGGGGACTTCACACAGCTCCAGTGATCTGGTAAAGATATCGGTGAAGCAAAGAGCCAGTTGGTCAGCACATGTTCTGAGACAGGGGGAAAAACACCGTCTGGGCCAGGTGCTTTCCTGGTCTTCTGTCTCTGGAAGAGCCGATTCACATCCTCTTTATAAATCATGGGCACAACTTCAGTAGAAGAGTTGTTAGAGGGATTCCCAGAGGTGTGATGGTGGCAGTCAGTGGTCTGGGGTGGGTGAGAGGTGTGAAGATATTGGTCTCAAACCTGCAGTAGGTGTTGAGGTCATTAGCCAAGTCTTTGTTTGCTTTAGTGGGGAGGGGTGGTCTTCTGTAGTTTATGATATCTTGCAGGCCTTTCGACATTGATGCAGGATCGTAAGCTGAAAACCTGCTATTTAGTTTTTTAGAGTAGCTTTTTTTGGCTATTCCGATCTCCTATTTGGCTATTCTGAAATGCATACATTTATACACACACACACACACACACACACACACACACACACACATATACACACACGTGCATACACACAAACATACATTTACACACACTTATACACATACAGTGCATACACAGACACATACATACACACTGACATACACACACACACACACACACACACACACACACACACACACACTTATGCAAATACAGTGCATACACACAGATACATACACACTGACATACACACACACACAAACTCACACCCACACATGCAAACATACACACGTGCATACACATGCAAACATACACACGTGCATACACACAAACATACATTTACACACACTTATACACATATAGTGCATACACAGACACATACATACACACTGACATACACACACACATGCAAACACACACTTATACAAATACAGTGCATACACACAGATACATACACACTGACAGACACACACAAACTCACACCCACACATGCAAACACACACTCAAACATACAAAAATACATACACATGTACACAAACATGCGTACACGCGCGCGCACGCGCACACATATTCTGACGGAGGGTCACTTGGACCAATCCACGCGCGCAGGCGGTGCCGGTGACGCGCTCGTTCTGACGTCACGAGGCAACCAGCAGGGTCGTGAGTAAGATGAATGTGTGAGTGATCTCACATGGACGTGGAGAAGGTTTCTGCTCCAACTGCACAAAAACGACGGAGTAGCGTGTGCTGGAGATCATCTCCGGGTAAGTGGCGTTCATCTAATCCACCTTTTTTTTTTTTTTAATCTGTGTGATAATCCGGGGTGTGGAACACAGTGTGAGCGGCTTGGATTTTGTGGTTGATCATATTCATGTTCATACCGGCTTCAATCTCCATCACATGCAGGACTCACAAAGACTGAGCCCGCCATGTGGAATAACAACCTTCACCCTGATCTAGAGGGACATTTTGTAACAATAACATCCATAATAATAACAACAATAATAATTGTTATTGTTATGTTGCTATTTCCAGAATCTCAAGGTACACAAACAATACATTATAATTCATTAGGGATGTGTATAATTACAGCTCCAGAGTAGAAGACTTGATCCTGAGCTTGCTTTACTGTCTTTCAGATGGTCTCTCTTTATCTGCATGGGCTTTCTCCAGGTTCTCGTGTTTCCTCTGAAAAACCATTGGGTGGATTTGTTACACTAGATTGTGTGTGTGTTCCATCCATCTTGCATCATTGTGTTCCTGGGATTGGATCTAGATCTCACATGTGTACTCAATGGTGTCTACTCCCACTCACTGGTCTCATCAGTGGCCTACAATCTTTTGGTTTGGCCCCCTGATAAACTCAATCACAGCGTGTTTACTTAATCGTTCCAGAAGCTACAAACTTTTTCCTAAAGCCGTAGCGAAGCTTCTTCTGGTGTAGATACCATACAGTCTCCAGCTATCGGTTATTTTAGTAATAATGTATTGTACTGACTATTCCAATCGATTTATTGAGTAGCTGGACGTACTTTTTTTATTAAATAATTAAATATACAAAAAAATGAGATGGGTCTCTTAAAACGAACAATGAATTATATATATATTTTTTAAAGAAATTTACAATTTGATTGCTGATATTGCATACAAGAATATCTGCGAAACTAAACAGATTTAAAGCATTTAATTTCTATATTACATCTAAAAACAAATGCTAATATATAAATAAAAAGAAATCATAAATTAATATGCATAAATATTCCTCCATTTTTCATTCGGAAATCTCCTCCTGTGTTTACCTGTCCAGAGCGATCCAGAGTTTAGTGGGTGGTGCGTCAGTATAAATGGTCCGTGGGGAAACACAGTAAACCGACCAAACTATTTATTTATTTATTTTTTTTGAGTCGCTATTTAGAAATTGTCTAAAGAGGGGAAAACTGAGTTGAGTAGCCACATCTGTCATTTCTAAATTACTAGGGATGTCTTTAATCTTCTAGGGCTGAATCATCGACCGGCTATTAAACAGGGCCCCTATGTTGTGCTCTATGTAAGATGCATAATAGTCTCGTGTTTTTTTTGTATAGAGGTCGTATACAGTGTTCAGATCTGGGTCAATTCCTTAAACTCTTTGCCATGTTTGCAATCTATTCCTGAACTTTTCCCAGAAGAGGTGTATTTCTCTACAACAGTGTTTAGGTAGATAGGTACGTACCCAAGGAACATCCACATGAGTGACAGAACTAAAGGTTTTCGAGCAGAACATAGCCCAGAGCATTAGTCTCTCCACTGACTAGTTTAACCCCATAGTGTTCCATAGGTACCACACACACACACACCTGGCCATCCAAACATTAATCAGGCCAGGCCTTTTTCTTCCATTGCTTCATGGGCCAGTTTTAATGCCCACATGTCCAATGTTAGTGGTGCACAGGAGCAGGTGACCCTCATGGGCATCATCAGCTACGTAGCTTCATACACAGCAAGCTGTGATGCATATGAGTGTCCATTAACTTTTCCACAATAGCTCGTCTTTGTTCCTCACATTCATCAGTGACTTTTGGGCGGCCCCTTGGTCACCAGTTCACTGGTTGGCGTTTCTTGGAGAACGTTTGCTAGGTACTAACCACAGCATGCTAGCAATTATAAGACCTGCTGTTTTGGAGATACTCTGACCCAGTTGTCTCGCTAACACACTTTGACTTATAATGCTTCCCATTTCTCCTGCTTTCAACACCTTAACTTTAAGAAAGGACTGTTTACTTGCTGCCCATTTATCCGACAGCTTGACAGGTAACAAGTCGGTGTATATGTGCCATTATTTCATACAGTATGTAGCGGAGGAGTGCACTTATAGTAAGTAGGGGGTCATTATTTAGAGTGTATTGCTCACATATCTGTTTTCTGAAAGACGCAGCATGGTGCACATATGATGCAGCAGTAGTTAAAAAGTTTCATACTCAGTACACATATAAAGAGAGTCATAATGGATTCAGCTACAGTTTGTGACAGTGATGCAGGTAGGAGTGGATGTTACTCTATGCACAGCACTAAAGTGGTAAATTTGGCCTAAGCATGGATGCGTCTCATGACTTGCTTAGTATCTACATGCCAAATAGTTCTTGAGATGGCAATCATGCATGGGGTTTGTTCAGTCTAGCGAAGGATTCGCTCTCAACAAGAGCTCATGGCCCGACATCGTTTAAAGGTCTCTCTAAGCAGCGATCCCATGTGTTGTGAGAAAAAAGAGCAGCGAATTCTCAGGGTTGAAATTCAGCAGAAACGTCCCCAAGAGATTTTCGAAAGCCTCAAATAAATACTTGCACATGACCCTGTCCCCCCCATGCCACAAGGAGCCATTAGTGCTCTCCCAGTGACGTCCAGCCAGTCTTACGATGCCAATTGAGAGCCCTGATGGTGGTCAGATTTTGGCCATGGGGCTCCCTTTAATAAAAAAATAAACAAATGATAGAATACTTCTGGTAATCATGCTGTACCAGGGGCAGGGATTTGCATCATAAGTCTTTATGTGGAACCTAATGAGAACTGAAACATCAAGATTACCGATTATAGCAAGCATGTATAGCTGTTTGTGCAAAAGTGATTTAAAGGTAGTCGAGAATGAGATCCATGTAGCTGAAAACTACAAAGCTGTACACCGATGATAAAACTGTAGAAAATATAATGAAGATGAGTTACTCATTGGGAAACAAGGCACAGGTGCACACAATCAAGTTCAATTAGGATATAAAACGAAGTGAAAGGAAAAAATGCTACTCATGGTTGATGTCAATGCACAGATGTGTGCACAAATTGTAAAATGCGAATTAAACTAGAAAAAAAAGGGGGGGCGGGACTTCCCGGAAGCACCAGCAGCTAGAAGGAGTACTACCACCCCCAGAGGTTTCATGACTAAGGTCTGGTTTGGTCACATCAGTTTTACAGGAGAAAAATAGAAGACAGACAGGAAGAAGGTCCACAGTGAAAACTAGAAATGTTTCATTATATCAGTTGCCTGAAAAAAACAACATAAAATTATACTATGCCTTATGAAACAATATGCTAACAGTGGGACATTTCATTATAGTTTCATCATTGTTGGTTATGAACTCTAAACAGATCAACTGTTTGTAGTAATTGTAATCTTAAGCCATTGTAGCAAACAGTGTCCAAATCCATTATTCATGGTTCTTAAGTTTAACTCTGAATAGATCTCTGGAACCCTGAGGAAACATCTTCAGCCATAGCAAGTGGTCCATCCATTGGTTGGGTATCAGTGTGGATCAGGCCAGTTTTTTTTTTAAATAAGGGAAATGATCACTGGCGCCTCATCATTTTAATCTTGCATCATTAGGTATGCTTGTTACCTAATAGCTAAAAATTATGATTAGGGCCCATGTAAGTACTCCAACATGAGCCAGAAGGTAAAACGGATGTAAGGGATCGCTGGGATGATAGACAGCCTACCACAACAACTTCAACAAACTGGAGTAGAGAAAGTGTGAGAGTGGAGGGACGACAGCATCCAAACATCCACTTTCCCACGTTCTTCTCATTTCGAGTTGCAGTATTACAGTCGGAAGTAAAGCCATTCCTTTTACAGTTTTGAAGAGTGGAAAGTTGCGTTGTCTAGGAGTGATTTCTCTGTAGCACAAGCTGCTTCTTCTTTTTTTTTTTTTCTTTCAGGACAATCTGTAAGAATTTGTTACTTCACATGTCCAGATCTAAGATGCGGAGTTAGCGTTCGTAGCTTTATTTATTTTTTCTTACGACTTTTATTCATATAAAATCCAGCTTTGAGTTGGAGCCAGACTTTAATGATGCAAAGCTGCTCTAGCCTGAAGAAAAGATTTGGAGAAAGCCTTTCCGTCCTCTTCTCTCATGTGCGATGCTTATCGTCCTTTGCATAAACGAGTGTAAATAAACAGTGAGCCGTTGGCAGCTTTGAAGCTCGGGCCAATATCGATGGCAATCGCATAGTGCCTGACCCTGAGCAGTCAGAAAATCAGCCGCAGATAAATAACCATTAACCACAAATGTTCGGGGAAAGCTGTGTGCTTTTCTAGTGGCTTACTGTAAAAAATAAAAATGATTCAGGAAAACGTCCCCGCAACAGGAATTGAGCAGTCCATTTTATTTGTACATTAGTCCATAGATGGATTCCATTGCTCTTGCCAAGAATATTGTACAAGATACTGTACTGTGTACATTAGAAACTCTCCCTTATGATATACAGAGGTTATATGGTGCTCGTGTGTTATTCATTCCCATCATCTCATCATGCTGTCATATGTATATTAACCAAATCTAGTTCTTGATTTTGCTGGAGTCATTCTGAGTCACTCGGATTAGTCATAGTGATTCAAAGACTCAATCAGGGCTCGGATCTTCAAGCAGAGCATTAACATTTCAGTTTGGCTTTAACAGAGAAGCATGTAACACTCTTTTCTAGCCCCCATAAAAAAAATAAAAAACTAATAATAATACGATGGAAAAACTAATGGACCAGTAGATACCTTTGGCATCTGGATCACATGTTGGTATCTACTGGAAATTATTTGGGACCATTAGGGCATCATGGAGTACAGATTTCTCCAGACAAATCTCAATAATGTTTTCTTTGGTTTGTAAAACATGATTTAGCCATGTATACAGAAAGTACATGATGGAAACCATTTGGTAGTGTCAAACTGCTAATGGACTGAAATGGTATTTGAAGTGGAAACCAGTAAAATTTCTGTTAGCATGGAATGCTAACATAAAATCGTATATAAGGAAAGACCCCCAGCTATGGTGTCCTATTTAAAATGATGCGATGATATAATTATTTACTAGCATTCCAAGAAACTCAGGACTTCAATGGGTCAAAAAGTGCAGTTTAATTTCTTTGTATTTGCAGTTTAGCTTAAGGACAAAAAAAAGGTTCAAATGTTTAGAAATCTTTTGACGTTTTAAGTTTAGTTTATTTGTTGAAACATTTTTTATTTCATTGATTGTTTAAATCTATGTTGCTACTTATGATTTGAGTTTCTACTAGGGACCAGAATCTATGTACACAGACCATAACAATGGAAACCATTTTGGTATTGGCTAGTTTTTCTGATTCTAGTAGCGAATAGCTTGAATGGAAGCTGTTGCTAACTGTGTAAATTATTGTAATTTTGGTGTGAAATAAGTTGTAAGTGGGGAAAATGTATTAGTGATTCAGTAGTAGATAGTGATGTTGAATAAAACACTTCAGGACCTGACATTTTTGTGAAAGTAATGAACTTCAGGGTGGTAGCTCCTATGTTACAGCTCACCAACCTGTGTTTACTCTTTTTCCTCACAACATCATGACCCAAAAAGACTCAGCACATGCTTTTATTCTTTAATTACTGACTGTGGAATCAGGACTAGAATTACATTGAAAGGGAAAAGTCTTTGAGAAATCTCATGAAGGAAAGACAATTTATTCAAGGCTCATTCTCTTCGCCGTCTGACCTTTTTGGGCTCTTTTGAGACGGGACCTTTCTGCCCGTTGCCTTAGAGAAGGAATGAGGTGGTTGGAGATAGAGAAAGGGAGGGAGGAAGGGAAGGAGGGAGGGAGGGAAAAGCCTGTCTGTAGTTTGCATTTCCACATTGTGGGAGGTTAAAAGGGAAATCCTGAATCACAGGGGGATTTTTGCATGGTGCATGCGAGCAGATCCCTGCAGTGAGAGTTTTGAGATTTGCGCCGCTCCGGTCAATTAAAAAGGGCTCCGTTTGACCTCAGTCTGAAGTCCCGAGGACAAGAACGAGAGCTGGTGCTCTTAACATTGAGATTGCTGATTGAATACAGACACGGTGAACAGAGAAAAGCGATTGAATGAATTAAGAGAGAAGGATTTCCAGGTGAGACCTCCGTTTAGAAAGAGCTAAAAGTGTGTGTGTGTGTGTGTCTGTTTGTGTGGGAGTGTATGTGTGTGTCCACAAAACTGTTGTCTTTTCTCATAGGTTTTTTTTTCACAAGCTCAAAGGTCCAGCTGCAAGTCTCAGACAGGAAACCCTCTGACATCGGAATAACATCAGCTTGTCTTTTGAGAACTCCCAGCTGCACGAGCGGGGAATGTACCACTCGACCAAAAAAAGAAAAAAAACAAGAACGCAGTGTGTGGACCACAATGCTATTAGATTCTCGAATCTGATTGGTCAGAAGTTCTTGATGAATTTTCTTCATCTCCAGATTCTGGCTGTAATTATAATTTAATATTAATGCATTTATTTTAACAGTAACATTCTAAAGCCTTATTTTTGTTCTAGTACCCACAGTATGTAAACCTTATGATCAAGAGATAAAAAAAAGTGAGACTTGAGTTAGGGTTAGGGTTAGGGTTAGGATCTCCTGCTATTGATCTCTGACCTCAACTCTATTAAACACCTTTGAGATAAACCGGAATGCTGATTGGAACCCAGGCCACCTCACCATCATCATTACCTGACTTCACTAACACTATTGTGGGTAAAAGAGTACAAATCTCCACAAGTACACTCCAAAATCTTCCCAGAAGTGTGGATGTCATTATAAGAGCAAAAGTAGAATGGGAAGTGGTCAGGTGTTTACAAATATTTATTTTCTACATATTGCTTTAGTCACTCCAGGGTGAATGCGAGGCCTCGTAACGTGGCATCATCTCTGTACGTCTTTACACATATATCTTTTAAACAATTAGACTGGTTTTATTGATACCATTTTCTGGGGCTTGGTGAAAGATTGTGTTTGCGCAAGTGTGCGTGTGTAAACGCTTTGCGAGACAGGATAAAGGATTTCCTGTGTTGTGTTCCCCATCACCGCTTGGCCTAATTTGGACATTCCTGAACTTTCTGAAAACTGCACAAGTCGTTGCTTTGCAGTCGGATTTGACTCTCCCAGGTTCATAAAAAGGCCAAATTATTCAGTCTTATTTTCACACAAGTGGAGTGTAGTAATATGTTGTGGTAGGTTCTGATCAGCTGTTCTGAGTGTTTGTCAGAGCAGGACACCTGTTTATACTGACATCCTGTGTTGCGCTTTACAGCTGAGCGATCTTGCAGTGAGAAAAAACAACACACAAAAAACAACAAAAGTCAAATCATCCTTTAAATCAGCTGCAGCTCGGGCTCGGGCTCGGCGCTACGTCGCATCCAAAGGTGTTGCACGGGGGAGCAAAGGTAGGCGTCTGGCGCTTAATGATAGCTCGTAAACTGTCCATAAAGCTTATAATTACATGTTTGGGGATTGGGATCATTTTTACTTGGACATCTGAGGAGGTTGAATTCTGCCTTGGAGGTTTTGTTTTTCTATCTCAGCGCTTCTTCATGTTTCGAGCGGTTTTCTCGTGCACAACGGTACCAGTACTGAACATTTTGGGCTTTTGACCCTTTTGATACGGCGATACTACACAGTTTTTCTGGGTTTTTTTCTCCGGATTATATATTTTTTTAAGCTGAAGTTTAGGTCAGGCCAAGTGCAAATACAATTTGCATAGTGGAAAACGCACTGGACTTCTTTCACTCTTTGCTACATTTATCTGTACACTGAGACTTTCCTTCCTTCCAACAATTATACCTACATTTTATTTATATGTAAGGGATATATACAAGGTCTTACATCGCAGGTATAGCTTATCTCTGTATGTACGATTTGAATTTTTTTCCCGCTTGCTAAAATAAACTTTGCAGGTGTTGATGCATATCTTGATTAATGTCTCGGGCATTTATCTTTTGGTGCCCTTGCAGACACAAGGAAAATACCACCAGTGTGAGTGTAGTGATGAAACCAGAGAGCAAAAGCAACGCTGAGAAGAATGCAGAAATGCAAAGAGCCTATCCACTGAAGGGGAAAGGACACGGATGTTAAAGGCTTGTATCTCGTATGGGTTGTTTTCACATTGTAATAACTTTTTTTCTAACTGACAACCGAATTAATCCTGTCCTGAAGATGTTACTTTAAATGGTTAAAAGAAAAAAAATATATAACCAATTAAAAATTTAGCTTGCTAGTTTTTGTTGGTAGATTTCTGTGGGATTTGGGATAAAAAACTAAATTAAAGACTCATCATCGTATCTTCCTGAAACCACTTCTTGGTGACCCTTTCTGAAAATAGTTGTGTGCTCTCCCTGTTTGGCTGATTGAGTTCCTCCTCAGATGTTACTAATGGCAGGAACCAGGGCCATGTGAAAGATACTCTCCCATGTATATTTATCCCTGATGAGCAGCCATGGCGACTGTGACCAGGAAAAACTCTCTTAGATGTTCTAAGGAAGAAACTTTAAAAGGAACCAGGTTCAAAAGGGAAGCCATCCTCGAATTTGGTGATATCAAGAGTGTGATTTTATAAGTCTTAAAACAATACAAACCACCAGAGAGCGAGAACTAACATTAGCACCGGAGTAATGTCCTTTCTACAGTTATTTGACATTATGGAACCAGGAGCTACTGAGCAACTTATAAAATAGCTCAACATTCGAGATCATCATAGATTCAACACCAGCTTCTCAATGCCAGAGCCTTTAAACACTCAGAAGTCCAATGTCCAATCTCTACATGAAGTGAAATCCTAATGGTGCTGGTACGTCTGTAGATGACAGATGAGTCTGAGATGAGTTGTTTTTGTTCTATACTTTTTCCCCTCACATATTGTATCGTAACATAATAATTTGTCCAGTTTGGCCCAGGGGCGTGCAAACTTGTGAACTGCATGGTGTTTATTTATTTAAAAAATACATTATCAGTAACCTCTACCTGACATTGCACAAAAGTACAGAGTAACACGGTGGTTTTCACATCCAGTGTAATTCCATTACAGACGTGAAAACTCACACGCACCCGGTCATCACATGCACGCGTTTGTAATTTCATGCCTTTGAAATTCCTGCGAGACCCTCAATTACGTGAGCGTGCGGGAGGGATTACAGAGGGATTCGCACCCTGAAGGAGGGAAAAAAAAACGCAGACTTGCAGTTGCTGCAAATCGCTTAAAGCTGATTTCTTTCTCGTAACTGCACGTCCCGAAATCATTCGTTCCCATTACGCTGCGGTAATTGTGATGATTATGGACATAAACAGTCGATTTTTTTCTCTAAACAGTTTGTCACGAGAGCAAAAAAAAAAAAAAGAACATCAAAGCTGTCCGTTTTTTTGGACTTTCTTCTGTCTAAAATGATGGAGCTTTATCACAGACCTTTCCAAAGCACTCTGGCATCAGACTCAGTAGAAATTCAGTATAAATGAAGAAAAGTAAGAAAGTGGTAGTGCTGCCATAAGTCAGTCAAAAATGCTGAGTAGACTTAAAATCTGCTTTGCCACTGGAGTCTCCTTTTATAAATGTATATAAACATCTCTTAATGGAAAAACTTCAATCTGACATCATTTGTTTCTATCTGTATGTGTTGAGTGGCTGCTAAACAAGTTTGTTTTTGATATTCATATTTTAAAATGCTGCATTCATGCGAACCCTGCAATTGGCGTGACTGTCAAAGCTGCTGTTCCAAGAATTAGTTTGAAATGAGGAACTCAACAGAGCTGTGGTATTAAATCCTAATCTGTAAAGAAGCACAGAAATGAAGTGAATGTAATTGGTTACTGTACTTTTAGTAGCTTTTTCAAATATCTGTACTTTACTAAAGTATTTCCATTTGGGGAGATTTTGACTTTAAAGTCTACATTTCTGTCAAATATTTTACTTTTTACTTAACTTTACTCAAATCCCCCCCCACCACCACCACGCAGCAAGCCACCAATCAGGAAAGAGCACACGCCCTGTTTTCACTTGTTTTGTTTGACGCTTGGTGTATCGACTGATCACCAACATACAGTTCAGCTTCAGTTCAGTAGCAAGCAGAACATTTTGAAAGGAATAAATGATAGAAGAAACTCTTCACTCTGACTTGTCACAACACCCTTGCCGATATTTGCACAATTTATTGGAAGCAGTTGAAAGGAAGGTTTTGGGCTTGTGATAATTTTAATAGATTCCAATCAGTGTTTGACTCCTATCATTCTATTAAAAGATCGGTGTGCTGAGAGTCACATTAGAGTCTTTTCACATAAACTGAGTTGATTAAGCAAAAGCTATATGACTCTAATAATTATAGGAACATTACAGTCAAAATAATGGATACTTAAGTACATTTGAAAGCAAATACTTTTGCACTTTTACTCAAGCGAAAGCACTTTTTTCTGAAGTAATATTTTACCGAGTGTATCTCTACTTTAACTCAAGTACATGGTTTGTTTACTTCGTCCACCACTGGTAATTTGGTGGCGACTTTTAATACTTGTCCAGTTAAGTCCAATGAGATGCTTAAAGGATTTAAATTTAATTACGGATTGATTTGTTTCCCCATTGATCCAAATATCTTTGAAACACAATGAGATAGAAATAAAAACAATACTATGTGCATGAATAAAGGCAGCTGCCTAACCTATTTTTAACGCCCAGGTGGCCCAGACAGAGCGTCGAGTCCGCAGAAACTCATTATAGCGTGAGTCTGTGTGTATAATCACTATAATCACTCAGAGCTTACTGACTGCCTCCCCTGTGGTCAATGCTAAATATTGTGTTGGATTATAAGTGCAGGCTGTGTTTTTGAAATTGTATTGTGTTTATGTTGAAGATGAAGAAGAAAGTGGTGGTGCTGCCATAAGTCAGGTCCTGAGTCACAGGGATTGGAGTCAGAGGTGGATGCAAGTGTAGAACATGAACAAAAGGAAGGTAAATACAGGGACACAAGGACCTGATGTGGGGGTAACGAATAGACAAAGACTGCTAGCGTAGACAGAAATGAAATACCTGTTTACTTTAGACATACATGTTTTGGGGGTGGGGTTAGTGGTAGCTCAGGGATTAATATATCAGACTTCGGATGGTCTCGAGTTTAAATCCGAACACCGCCAAGCTGCTATTTCTGGGCCCCTGAGCAAAGCCTTTAACCCTCAAATGCTTAGTTGTGTAAATGAAATAATTGAGTAGCTCTAGATGAGAGCCAAATTCTGTTAATGTGAATAAAGAACTGCTTTTTTAGTTCAGAGAAAGTCGTGTGAATGCCCTTGGAGGTAGAGAGATTTATTTATTTATTTATTTATTTATTTATTTATTTATTTATGTAAATTTGGGCAGGAAGAGTTGCTCCATGGTGTGTAATTTCTTTATTTGCATACTGTTGTGTCAGAAAGTCTGAGACATACCATGAGAGCAGAAAAATGTATGAATGTATATACTTTTACATTTATTAATTTATTTAATTTTATGCACCATTAAATGGCAACACCTGAGATTTTTTTCCTTTTCTTATGAAACAGGTATTTAATGGTTTTAATGGGAAGGTCCATGTATAAAGGATTTATATAGAAAATCTTAAGGATTTACTAATAACAGAAGTTATTTATTTATTTATGTATTTTCCCTGATTGGTAGTTTGAGTTTAAATGCCAGTGCTGGGTCCCTTTGCAAGGCCTTTAACGCTTTAAGTTTTATATACATTTAGTTTAAATAATTTTTTTTTTTTTTTACTGAGTTACACACTGCATTTCAAGCAGAGATTTTGGATTAGACCTCTGTGAACAGGCAGCTGGTGGGATTTTTGTACCGAATCAGCCAAAGCGGCTTTCAATTATCTGAGAAGTTGATGGTTAAGGGCCGTGCTCAGGGACCCAACAGTGTCAACATGGTGATGCTAGGATTTGAACTCTCAATCTTCCGAAACCACTGAACTATCACTGTACCTGTTGTGAGTGTATTCCCGGTATAGTACATACTGGTAGTACCTTTTCGGAACAGGGCTTGCTCTAAATCTGTGGCACGCAGAAGAGGTCGTCTTTTTGGCCTGGTTCAGGAAGTAAAAATAGAAACTCGACCTACTGGGAGGCCAGAAATCACATAGCCTCCTGTCAACACATGAAAAACTTATAATATAAAATAAACAATAAAATGGTGTCAACTGGGGGGCATTTAGAGGAATCTGATTTTGTGGAATCTTCTTGAGAGTTTCCTTGAGAAATCTTTTCTCTCTCTTACCTTTGCTGTGATCCGAGCAATGTTCCCTGGTTTCTGCTCGTTTCTCCAGCTTGTGTTTGTGCTCTGGTTTATTTTTAAGCATCGAGCCTCTGAGGGTCTCGGAGGCCCACGACGGCTCTTAAAATCGTCAGTGCAAATATTTACTTGTTAGTTTGCTCTTATGGGAAAAGGTTGGGTAATTGTTCTGGAGAAGAGGACACGTAGTGCCCATCGCTTTTAGAAGTTCAAAAAAACTACAAAAAGTAAAAGAAAAAATGTATAAAAAAATGAAAAGAAACTACGCCATGCTGTGGAGAGGTAGCTTGCAGGATTGTTTTTGTGATCCTTGTGTAAGTTGTGTTTAGGATGTAGGGATGTAGCCAATTAACCTCGTTCTGATACCTCAGGGTGCTGCAGATGCACATTTTATTGTTTACTGCCTTCCAGGCAACTGCAGAGCACCACTGAGGTCTTCATGTTAGGCGTATAATATTTCTAATATCTCACAATCAAAGTCAGTCTGTGTTTTTCTGTGTATGTATATAATATATATATATACTCTGTTAGATCTGTTGTCATTATGGGGTATTGTTTGTGGACTTTTTATCGAAATGTGGAAAAGGTGTAGCGTTTTTGAATACTTTTTAATGCTCTGTATATATTTAAGGCTAAAAACCTTTAAACAAAAACTGTACTGTGCTTGCAAAAAAACTATGATTTAAGCTTTGCTCTGTCACTTCATAAGACTTAAATTTCCCTTCAAACTTTTCTCAAAGGACCTCATTAAGAGCTTTGCCTTCTGTCTCATGGTAGAAGGCCGTATTCCCAAAATGGAGTCATCATTGTTCCAGTGAATTAGGACTAAATCTTTATTTTTGCTCACTCTGAGGAATGTTAGCGTATCATTAATCATGTATATTAGTCTCCTTTTTATGACTGCATGATGGGCACAAAAACTCTATTCCATCACACTAATAGGTGAGAATTTCATGGTTGAATGAAGGAGATATAGAAGAGAAAATCAGACGTTCTAAAAGAGATAACGTTTCATGTATTTCAGCATTTTTATCCTGGAATATTTTTTGCCCAATGTTTGTGGATACCTGTTCATAAGATTCGTATTTGTCTTTCGAACATCTCCTTTGACATTCAGTCCCCATTTGCTGTTATAATAAAGTAGTCACCACACCTCTGGGTAGATCTTTCACGAGATTTCGGTGTGTGCTTGTTGAGATTTGGGCTCACAAAGGTGTTTAGTAAAATCAGGTAGTGATGTAGGTGAGGTAAGGAAGGCCTGGGTTGAGGTCAGCCTTCCAATTCATTCCAGATGTTGAGGTTAGAGCTCCATAGCAGGCCACTCAAGATCTTCCACTCCAAACCTAGTTGAAGCATGTACCTGTGTACCTCTAACTTGGTGAACAGATTGAGGAAGAACCTCATATGGCTGGAAGTGTTTGGGTAAAGTTCAATTCAGTGTGTGATCATTTGTATATGAATTCCAACAAAAAAACAAAAATTTCCTTGATGTTTCACATTTTGACATCTTGCGTTCTCTCTCTATCTCTGTCTTTGTTTTTTCAGAAGCTCGAGTTCCCATGGTGCGTTGATGCTGTGCTCGCAGAGACCCAGGTTCTTCCTGCTCCACTCAGCATCGGCTCATCTGACATGCTGAACATGATGTTCTGTGCTGAACCCGATGACCTTCACTGATCTTTAACCGTTACTTCGTACACACCTATTAGCTGATGGGGTGATTTGACCCCCCTGGCCAAAGAAAGCCACCATCAAGGCTTTGCTACAGGACGGAATTGGACATCAGGGGGGAGCTGATCCAGGCGTGTTTTGTAGTAGAAGTGAGATCTGAATTGAAATACGGAGACAGAAGCTGGACAGTCCAAATACTGGGTATATACGCTGTCGTGTAAAGTTTGTCCTGAGGACGAAGCAACATGGCACGGATGAACAGACCGGCCCCGGTGGAGGTGTGCTACAAGAACATGAGGTTCCTCATCACACACAATCCCACCAACTCCACCCTTAACAGCTTTAAAGAGGTAAAGGGGTTTATATATAATGTATATAATGTGTGTGTGTGTGTGTGTGTGTGTGTGTGTGTGTGTGTGTGTGTGTGTGTGTGTGTGTTTTAATTGCCGGATTTGTTCATCATGGCTGAATTTCTTTTCTTTTTTTTTTTTTTTTTTTTTGCTTGATTTGAGAAACTATTTCTTTTTGAAGAGTAATATATATATTTTTTCTTTTTTTTTTTTTTTTTTTTGCTTGATTTGAGAAACTATTTCTTTTAGAAGAGTAATATATATATATTTTAATATATTTGATTAAAGAAAGGGCATTGTAAATGTGTTGCATTGAAATATTTTTTCCCATAAAAACAGCTGCAACTACATTTATTCCTTGCATATACACACACACACACACACACACACACACACATCTGTAATAGTGCATGTTTATTTAGTTATATATCTTATTAAAAAAAAAATAGCACAGAGCCACTGTTGCTACGGGGACGTGGCCTTGATTGTACTCACGTGGTGTAAAGTGTGCTATTCTGTGTGAGTGTGTGTGTGTGTGTTGGCTGATGAGGAGAATGTCTGGGGTTAGAATCAGACCACACACACACATACCTGATGTTTTCTAAAAAATATCTCTGTCTGT
Organism: Silurus asotus; assembly: GCA_024362625.1. Classification (NCBI taxonomy): domain Eukaryota; kingdom Metazoa; phylum Chordata; class Actinopteri; order Siluriformes; family Siluridae; genus Silurus; species Silurus asotus. Next base: position 3,200,529 of record MU551630.1, read on the forward strand.
ATGTCCCTTTCTTTCTTTCTTTCTTTCTTTCTTTTTTTCAATTTGACTATGTGTAGTATGTATGTCTTATTATCTAAATCACAGTTAAAGTTTGCGTATATGTACTTTTAATAAGAACTAGATGTATGCACATCACACATTGAGGGAGGGAGGGA
>MU551630.1:3200735-3266654 GCA_024362625.1 Silurus asotus
ATAGATATGACAAAGAGGGAGGGAGGGAGGGGGAGAGAGAGAGAGAGAGAGAGAGAGAGAGAGAGAGAGAGAGAGAGAGAGAGAGAAAGCGGAAAAGAGAGAGAGAGAGAAAGAGCATATGAGAGTGCACTTAGCTTTCAGAGAAACAGTTTTCAGGGGATAAGTTATTTTCACTAGCGGCTGCTCTCAGAAAGTGTTTTGTCTGAAATGTGGGGTTCGTTTGCGTTCTATTTTGACACGGTTGCAGCCTGGAAACACGGCATATGCGTGATTGCATGTGCAGATGTGTGCTTAACATACAATACTATACACGCTTCATACACTAAACTGACAATTGAAATTCATATGCTTCATTATGGTGCGTGTGCTTTTATCTGGCAGCGTATATTTAAATAATCTTTTACTTTGCTATTTCCCTCTCAGGACCTGAAGAAGTATGGTGCTACGACAGTAGTGCGCGTGTGTGAGGTGACCTACGACAAAGCGCCTCTGGAGAAGGACGGCATCACCGTGGTGGTGAGTGTGTTTTAAGGCTCATGCGGTCAGATATTGCCTCAGCCTTAAATGTTGTATTCTTTCTCCACGTAGATGTTCTCACAAACCTTGTGAAAAACCCACGTGCATTTTCTCACACTCACGCACTCGCATGTCGTCTGCACAGCACCGAGCCGTCGGCCTCGTAACTTTTTACACGTGTTTCTGATTACCAGCGTCAACGTTTTCCTCGTTTCCATGGAAATGGCCTCTACTTCAGGGCTCCCTGCCTTTTTTTCCCCCCCTCTCGTTCTGTTTAGTTCTTTACTCTGACTTTGTGAGGAGAAAAGGCGAGCGTGAAAGAGAGCTGTTGCATAATGCTGCTGCTTGGCCCTGACTCAGTGAAAGCGCCGAGCTAGTGTGTATCTGTACGTGCTTGATATGTGTCTGTAGATACGATTTGTGATTTAGATTTACTTGAAATCAGTCTCAATATTTATAATACAGCTGCAGTGAGACAATTTAGTAGAACTAAATCTATTAATCCCAGTGAAGGAGGCGTGGCCTCTGTACCCGTGAGTTCCATTGAAGTGTCCTTTGTACCCATTTGTTCCAATGAAGGTGGTGTTGGCTTTGTACCTGTAGTTCCAGTGATGGGGTGTGTGTTCTCTGTAGCCACTGGTTCCAGTGATGGGTGTGTGTTCTCTGTAGCCACTGGTTCCAGTGATGGGTGTGTGTTCTCTGTAGCCACTGGTTCCAGTGATGGGGGTGTGTTCTCTGTACCCACTTGTCCAATGATGGGGGTGTGTGTTCTCTGTAGCCACTTGTCCAGTGATGGGGGTGTGTGTTCTCTGTAGCCACTGGTTCCAGTGATGGGTGTGTGTTCTCTGTAGCCACTGGTTCCAGTGTTGGGGGGGTGTTCCCTGTAGCCACTGGTTCCAGTGATGGGGGGTGTGTGTTCTCTGTAGCCACTGGTTCCAGTGATGGGGGTGTGTTCTATATAGCCACTGGTTCCAGTGATGGGGGTGTGGTCTCTGTATTCACTGGTTCCAGTGATGGGGGTGTGGTCTCTGTAGCCACTGGTTCCAGTAATTGAGGTAGGACTTTTATAACTGTCATTTCCAGTGAAGGAGGCATTGCCTCTGTACCTTCAGTCCAAATGAAGATGGCTTGGCCTCTGTATATATCCATTCCAGAGAAGAAGGCATCTTGTATGCATACTCCTTTTGTTTCTATGCAACAGACAAAAACACACAAGAATTGGACAATAAATATCAGGAAGAAAGTTCTGTATACATAAAAGTCCAAATTGCACATTTCTGACTCTAACAGAAGAACAGGAGATATGATGTTACCCAAATACCTCACCCCCATTGTTAAACTATGAGGTGGAAGCTTTATGATTTAGGGGTTGTTTCGGAATAGGGAAGGTTGGAGACTTTTATTGAAGGAAATATATGTAGCCATGTCACAATCCAACTTCACAAGTTCCCAATTATATTTGGAGGAGGCATCCTAGCTCATTATATACATGCAAGTTAAATGGTGAAACTGAACCAACATGGCAACCAATCAATACTTCACACCAAGCAATTCTGGCTGGACTGCGGCTCATTAGATCCGACTTCACCATACAACAAGACCATGACCAAATCCGTACATCCGAGCTCTGGAAGTGTGATTTAGAGAGCAAACAGTGGTCTGGACTGATATGTTGCCAGTCACTGCACCTAAAAAAGCATTTCAGCTGAATGTTTAGAATAAAGTCTAATATCTGCACATTTATATATTTGTTTGGTCAAAGTAAATCTTTATTATTAAATGTCCTAGTTTGTTGTATACAAACAAACAAATCATACATGCTTGGAGTGTGTGTTTATCAATGTGTGTGTGTGTGAGATATAGGATGATTACTGGTTTGTACACAGAGTTTTGTGTGTTTATTGCTGTTGCACTCAGCACCACTGTGATCTAAAACCCTTGTGAGACACAAGTCTATTGGCACATTGGGTGCTGATGAGCAAAAGGCCCTCATGAGAACAATCAGCAATGTTCTAGGTGTGTGTGTGGATGGTTGGGTAGATGTGTGTGTAAATCCTGTGAGGAGTCTGTGTCAGTCCTTTGAATACCAGCCTGATTTTAATGAGCCTGATCACACTATTCATGCTGGTGAGCTCTTGAATCCCTGATTATGTGTGTGTGTGTGTGTGTGTGTGTGTGTGTGTGTGTGTGGCAACGAAATCTGCCACTTAATTATGCACCAAGTATGACGATTGTTTACCTAATCGGTGACATCAGTGCATCATCTGTTCAAAACATACACACGTGCACAGACACACAAACACACAATAGTACCTCAAAGGATGTTCCTCTTCTTACTTGCCAGCATTTCCTGTTAGGGGGCGCTATAAATTCACTTCTGCTGTTACTGAGTGTCATGTTCTCTCTCTCTCTGTGAGTGTGTGTGTGTGTGTGTGTGTGTGTGTGTTAAGAATGTTATAAAACACTAGTGGCTTTACTCTGGTATGTGCCTATGCAGACATGTGTTTTTCTTTACATCTCGTTGCCCATGGCAACCGGACCATGTCGACTTCCCTGTACTGTGTGTGTGATTAATATTTGTGATATCAGATAATCACAAACCTTCAGATCGATCTCCTAAAGACTCTGAGCGTGTCGTCATGTTGTTTTTCTGATGCAGGACTGGCCTTTCGATGATGGAGCTCCTCCCCCTTCCAAGGTGGTGGAGGACTGGCTGAGCCTTCTCCGAAGACGCTTCATGGAGGAACCGGGCTGCTGCGTGGCTGTGCACTGTGTCGCAGGCCTCGGCAGGTCAGTCAGCATCCGCCGTGGTGTCCGGTCTCGGTTCTAATGCAATAATACCACCTGACGACGATTCTTGGTTTTGATTGGTTCAGGAGAAATTCTATTATATTCATTATTTTTAATGATAATTAATTTAGTAGCGAACTCGCTCACTAAGACTTGATCCAACACTAATAATATATACAATATATGGGCAAAAGTATTGGGACACCTTTGGCATAAACTAAGTGCACCCTAGGCGTCCTCCATCAGTGCCTGACTTTACTAAGACCCTTGTAGTTGAATAGGCACAAATCTCCACAAGTACATTCCAAAATCTATTAGAACACCTTCCCAGAAGAGTGTAGGCTGTTATAACAGCAAATCGAGACTCAATGTGGAATGAGGTGGTGTTTGGGTTTTTATGGGTGGTGATGTTTTCTGTCAGGGGATGTTTACAAAAGGAGTCTCCAGTGATCACATGAAATCAAGTTTTTCCACAGGTTTGGTTTATGTAGCTGTAAATGGATAAAATCTATCATCAAGTGTTCTTATATTAACGATAATGAATTATATTTGATGGAAGATTGCTGCTGTTGGAAATTGATCAAAATCGGCGTGATCATCAGGATCTCCTGATCAAGCTTTAATGGACTTGCCTGCACATTAGTGAAGAACCTGGTGTCCTATTGGAGAAACAGAATCTGAGGAGATCAATTTTAATGATTTCTTTATTTATTTGTGATGATGCAGAAAATGCATGACTCTGGTCAGCAAGACTTGAAGACTTTCCTCAATTCGAAACCTCCTACATGCTTCAGTAATCTGCAGAAAGACTTCTTAGGCTATAATTAAAGAAAGTTTATTGTGTTGTGTGTGTGTGTGTGTGTGTGTTGCACAATCAAAACTTGTATTTTTCAAGGCTTTGCGTTTACACGCATTGTCTGGTGCCCCTTAATCACCAAGCTCTATTTTCGCTTTGCCCTGACTCTCGATCTAGAAAAGAATGTGAACTTTGTGCACTCCGGGATGTAAACCACTTTTCTCCCATGAGTCTGATTTTCTCCAGCAACTGCACCCGGGGTTGACGAGTCTCTTTGGCCTTGTCCGATTTTGTCTGCGTAAGCGATGCGCTTCGATGCCCGTTCGAAGCCTAGAGCTTTAACGGAAGCTCGGCCAAAGTCAACATGACTTTGTGGCACATTTGGTCTGCCGTGACGCTGCTGCAATTTTATTAGTGATAGAGACGAAACAGGAAAAGCCCTTTTTTAAACGTATTATTTTAAACAGTGTTTACTGTCTATCTTTTATATATCTATTATATGACCTTCAGAGGTTAAGGTTCTCAGCAGGGGTCTGGGTGGCTTTTACTGGATCTGACTCACACTACTCGAACACACACACACACACACACACACACACACACAGTATATAGCAATGCAAATTGACCTTCATTACAGAAAGACGCAATAAATAAAGTATTGTGACTGATTTGATTTGAAGACACATCTGACTTTTTGTACATTTATAGTTGCAATTAAGTGGATTTGGTACGCCTACTAAATAAGGCAATTTCTGTCTCATGATAGTCAATGAGACAAAAAAAAAAGCTTGGCATGTTACTGTTACTAAATAAAAAAAGGTTTCACATCCTTGTATCTCAATGGGGCAAAGCATTGATACTGGAGACTCCTCAGGGGGGAAGAAAAAATAAATACAAATAAAATGAATAAATAAATAAATAAATATATATATAAACACATCCTTTTTTTTATACTCAATTGAAAAAATAAATTAATAAAACTCCACTGAAAATATATATATTTTTTTAATTATTTGCCATTTGTTTGGAATCAAGCACTAAAATCCGCCATGGTGCACACATCCGGCAAATAAAACCGTCCGTGTGGAAACATAGCAAAAGTTCAATTTGGTGTCCCGAGGATTTACGCAACTTAAACACCAGAATTACTTCAAAAAAACCTCAACAAATATATTCTGACTTCATGCTTTATGTTAAGTTCGGTTTCACTAATAATAAACAAACGTTGATTAGAGTATTAAAAACCTAAAGCATTAATTTAAGGTACCATTTGGATAAAAATGTGCGATTGTGTTGCGAGGTAACTCATGACAATCATGTGGTGATGCAAACTGCTATTGGTGAAGTTACAGGTTATTTGGATGTAACAGTTTTTTCCCAGACCTTTTATTTGCTCCCAGTGTCTCCTTTGCAATAGAAATGCTCACAAACGTTCTTATTGAAACAAGCTATATTTATGCTTTTACAAGAAGCCAAAACAATGCAACAACAACAAAAAAACCCAACCTGCAGTGACGTGAGGAGGCAGGAGCACAGGCCTCTCCATGCTGTTTCACGTCTTCGGAGCGGTAAAACCCCCCAGTCTCTGACGCACGTCTTCCCTTTCCACAGGGAATTGACCTCGATTTTTGAAAGAGAGCCAGTGTTTTCTTGGCCCGCCGTTATTTTTCATCTAATTCCGAAGCCGAACACTCGGTACACCACTTGTACATGCAGGCATTTTTTTCTGAAAGAAAAAAAAAGAAAGAAAAATGCAGAAAGAAAACGTGTATACAAAGTGTGTACATTACACAGTGAGGTTTGATTAATGAGGGGGNNNGGAAGGTAGTAGGGGGGGGGGGGGGGGGTTTGCTTATAGCAACTTTTCCTAGAAACCTTTTGATTTTCTTAGAAAGTGATGTTGTTCTGGGAAAACCGCTACACACGTGTGTTTAGCGTGTACGGCTAAAAGTAGTGCTTCAGAGCGGTTTGTGTTGCTCTTGAGCACTAGTACTATGATTTTCTTTTTGTTATAGTGTGTGTGTGTGTGTGTGTGTGTGTGTGTGTGTGAGTGGGAGGTTCTTTCTCACTTATTCCTCTCTCTTCTCACACACGCACTCAAACCCGAGCCATCTGTTTGTGCTAGAGCTGTGTGTCCTCATCTTTTTTTTTTTTACGAGTGTGTGTTTTTGTGTTTTCTCTACACAGGGCTCCGGTACTGGTGGCTTTGGCTCTCATTGAGTGTGGGATGAAGTATGAAGATGCGATCCAGTTTATCAGACAGTACGTGCAGCTTTTTCTTCCAGTCTGCTCCAGAATTGTTTTTAAACACATTTGCTCACATCACCTTCGTTATACTGATTCTCTTCTGGAAATGTTGCAACTGTTGGGCCCTTGAGCAAGGCCCCTAACCCCGAACTGTGATGGGGTGGCGCTGTATCATAGCTGTCCCTGTGCTCTGACATGAGTTTCTTGTTAAGATGGAATATGCAAAGATATTCTTTCTTTCTTTCTTTTTTATCTTAGCTATTCTTTCTTTCTTTCTTTCTTTCTTATCTCAGCTTTTCTTTCTTTCCTTCTTTCTTTCTAATCTCAGCCTTTCTTTCTTCTTTCTTTCTTTCTTTCTTTCTTTCTATTCTCAGCTTTTCTTTCTTTCATTCTTTCTTTCGTTCTTTCTTTCTTATCTCAGCTTTTCTTTCTTTCTTTCATTCTTTCTTTCATTCTTTCTTTCTTATCTCAGCTTTTCTTTCTTTCTTTCTTATCTCAGCCTTTCTTATTTTCTGTCTTTCTTTCTTTCTTTCTTTCTTTCTTTTTCTTTCTTTCTTTCTTTCTTTCTTTCTTTCTTTCTTTCTTATCTCAGCCTTTCTTATTTTCTGTCTTTCTTTCTTTCTTTCTTTCTTTCTTTCTTTCTTTCTTTCTTTCTTTCTTATCTCAGCCTTTCTTTCTTTTTTTCTTTCTTTTTTTCTTTCTTTCTTTCGGCATATGTTTATATATGTTATATAATGTGGGTTTAATACCCTACAGTGTTTATAGCACTTACCAATTTATATAAACCCACAATAATGTGTTTAATCAGTGATAAGGTGAAGCGTGTTTAACTTCACACAGAGGAAAAGAAGCAACTCTTTATAGCATAAGTGAATACAGGAATGAGCTGGCTTTGATTACATTTAACTGTAACACACACACACACACACACACACACACACACACACACACACACACACACACACACACACACACATCTAGTCTCCGAGGTTGACATGATTCAACGTAGGAAAGTTGACAGAGCGCACTGATTAGTCTCATCAGCTACAGGCGAGCTTCCTGACGCTCGTCCACGTGTCTGCTGCCACAAACATATACACTGTAAACTTTATACATTACAGCGTCGTTAATTGCCTCGTTTTGTTGAATTATATACTGCAACACGTACAATGATTACACAAATCACACTGCCCCATACTGATCAAGATCAAGCCATGTCTCGACAGTATTTTCAGGCTCCGATGTGGTCACGTCTCCATTTCCAAGTACGCATATATATATATATATATATATATAATCTGAATATTATCCTGTCGTATAAAAATTATATTAGAACCTGTTTCTATCTAATGTGGTTTAATAATCATGTTTTCACAGGAAGCGTCGTGGTGCCATAAACAGCAAACAGCTGACCTATCTGGAGAAGTACAGGCCCAAACAGAGACTGCGCTACAAACACCCACACATCTTCAAGTGCAAGTGCTGCATTCAGTGAGCTGAAATCTGGACCAGAACCCTGAATCCTCAGCCCGGGGGGGTGACCTCTTACTGAACTGCGGCTTTAAGCAGAACCCCGTTAAGCCTGATTGATCCCTGTTGGTGCCTAAACCTCATCGCTTTCGCTCCGGAGCGAACACTGCCACGTCTCTCGGTTAAAAGGTTACCACAGGGTCTGTGGGATGCACTGAAGAAGGTGATCTTCAGCCTGATGGTCAAGGGAGCCAAGGGGAATCATGGGAAACCTTTTTGCCTGTTTGCATTCTTTATCTGTAAAGTCTCAGGTTGTTTTTTTTGTTTCGTTTTTTTTTTTTGTAGCCGTCTCAGAAACTCCCACCTGGAGTACTCTCAAATTTCCCTGTGATGCCGAAGCACTTCACGTGTGAAGCTCAGCGTAGAAATGGACTCGAAAGGGTTTATAATAGGGCTCCTTCATATTATTCAAAATTCATTGGCCAAACCGCTTCTACGAGAAAGAACGTTGAAGTGACGAACACGGTGATAGCGGAGTTTGTGGAGTCGGCATTACAGGCAATCTTTTTACTTCACTTTTGCCCTTATTATTATTGCTTTCTACACATCCGTGATATATTCTAATCATCTTAGTCGACTCAAACCTCTCCCTCCTTCACCCCAAAATGAACCGAATGTAGTAAATGTGGTGCTCCAGAACGATCCACAGAATCCAGCGTGCACTTTTTAACAACGTTTAATAAGATGGCGAATCCCCCAATTTGCGTCTTTGGGTAAATAAATTCTCAGCGAGTAACTTCGCATTAAAGATCCCGCAAGGACGTTGGAACAGAGAAAGCACTTGTAGAATGCACGTTTGAGATTTTTTCGAAATTTGTTAAAAACAAATAAAAGCGTTTTTGGAAAAAGTTTTTATTCAAAATAATGAGTCCCAGGCACTTGGGAATCTGACAAATGACGGCAAACTCAAACGACACCGTTGACAAATGTGCCTTGTACATGTAAGGACATGGGATGTCATGTTTTTTTTTATCATTCATTAACAGCTATATTATTCATTTCCAAACCTCGAAATTCATTGCGTCATCAAGAGTGCCGTTCTACTGAATATCAGCACGAGTCCTGATGTTCAGTACTGCTGCAAGGGTGATTTCGCTTCTATACAACAGAAATTGTCACCTTTTTTTTGCCATATCAAAAAACACTTTCTGAAGAAGCCATAGCTGGGTAGATCAGAGCGCTGCATGTCGCCATGTTGGCGTAGTAACGGTTTCTACATGATGGTAAATTTAGAATCTTCTGTGGTGAAGACGGAGAAGCGAACAGATTCACACCGTGAAATGGTCTCATACCAGTGCTATTGTACCAAATAATCAGCAGTGCTGCGTCTCCAAAAAAAAACACAGTGCACTGGATAAAATTAATTCCTGTATAAGACGGTTATAGATCTAAAAGTATGATCAGTGCTCCACCATAGCGATGATGCCCCAATGAATCATGGGATTTTTAGTTTGGCGTCGTCGGCGAGTCATGGATGAGTGAGTTCCCAGTTTTTTTAAGGAGGATCGAGCACATTTCCCTTTTTTTTTTTTTTACATTATTGTTCTTGGTACTTGAGTTCTTGATTAATGGAATGTAACTCTGGTGTCAAAAGATGACCTCAGCCATGGATTTAGAAAGGAACCCGTATTGAGAAACACCCTTTTGTGTGTTATTTTGAGTTTTGGCATAATGATTATATCATGTGTATTCGCCAGACATTTCAATGAAAAGTCTTCTTTTGTTTTTGTTCTCCATGAAGGATTTTTTTTCAAACCCTCAGGTCTTCACATGACCTAAACAAAAGCTCATGAACTGCTTTAAGACACACAAACACTTTCTCTCTCTCTCTCTCTCTCTCTCTCTCTCTCTCTCTCTCTCTCTCTCTCTCTCTCTCTCTCTCTCTGCTTTTGAAGACACATTACCTCCTGCTGTACAGAGATGCATATGATGATAATAAAGACTGATTATAAATCATTCAGTTGTACATGGGGTGATGTGAGATGACTATCACCGAGTGTGAGTAAGTACATGACTCATATACACACACACACACACACACACACACACACACACACACACACACTGGACCTGCCACCTCATCACTTCAACCGCTACAGGGTTTGGAAATAATTCGAGCGTGAAAGTGCTGCCATCTGCCGGTCAATACACGAAACACAGCCTCACTCTCTCTCACACACAGAGCAAAAGTCTAAGTCCTATTTATAGTTTTTAAAATGTTTTTTTTTTTTATATCTTAATATTTTTTTTTCATTTGGTAAGATTAATAAAGATCTCTAATTAATGCAATGAGTATAAGCATTAATATTGCATCGACAAAATGCTAAAATCTAATTTGCATTGATATTTCTGAAATATGCCACCATGATTTGACTTCATACACTATATGGTTGACCCGACTATCCCATTCTACTTTTAGTCTCTATTTACTGTTATAATAACTGGAAAAAAATCTAGACTCTTTTGGTCTTTCTCATCCAGAATTCACTCTGGTCTGATTATATTTAAAATAATGTTTCACTCTTACCACTTATAAATCTGACCATTTTATCCAGTTATTATATATGTTACAACTGAGATTGTTGTAAAATTCAGTTTATTCTGGATTTGTTATAAAATTCTCACCACTTTGCTAATAATAACTAATAACTGTCTCATCATTTGACTGGTCATTTCAGTGTAATTAAAAAAAAAAAAAGTTTTTATTAGGCAACAGAAAACTAAAGAATAAAAAAAGCCCACCATCGTCCAGTTTTTTCACCATAAACAAACACATGGTTCGCTTGTATGTCATTTTATAGCAATCTGAGCTCCATGAATCACAAAAAGCATCAAGTCAAGTTTTTTTCTCTGTTTCACTTACATCCATAGACTTACATCCAAACACTTACATCCAAACACAATCCAGGGGATGTAGATTACACATTTTCTTTCAGACAGCAATCCTTTATAAGTTGTGCTACTAAATACAAACAGTAGATTGTGTGTTAGTATATACACCATTAGTTCTCAACTGTTTTGGACAAAAAATAGTAATAAAATAATTTAAGTTGAAAAATGTTTAATTTATAGAAATAAAGTTATAAATCAATAACATCGAATGGCATCAAGTTAAAAAATAGAGACAATAAAGGATTGCAGGCTTGATAGTGCTACTTTCAAATCATGTTTAATACCGAGATAAGATCTGTGCTTTGTACTTTCAGTGAAGCAACATCTGAAAAGCTCATCTCACAGAGATAAGATGTGTCAAAGAAACAAGATAAGCTTAATCATATTTTCTTTTAGGTGGGTTTTTTAGTTGATTGGTTCAACCATCTAATTTGTTTTGCTGAATTGCCCATTTTTTGGGGTCCTATATCACAAATTTATCAATTGATGTTGTTTTGCCCCCTGTATACACTATGTTTTAATGTCTTTATTGGTCAACTGCAGTAAACTTGGCAGCAGTAAATGTATATTTTTGCACAATATTTCCTCCCTGTACAGTAACTGATGTTTTAATGTAATTGCATTAAAGAGCTAATTCTTTATGTATTTTTGAACTTGTGTATGAACTTTATATTTAATAGCGAAAATTATTCATTAAGATTAATGAAGGACACATGCAGTTCATGGCTCTCTTCCGGTCATAACTTTATTAACCACTAGAGGGCAGCGCCTCACACATATATATCATCAATCAGAAAACATTACTGATCCCATAGGGAAATTGTTTGGTTGCAAGTTTTGCTCACAGTAAAAGATCAAGTAAAGATTAAAATAAAATAATAAGAAACATAAATAAATATACATATTAACGTATATATTAAGAAAAATAAGTGTGTGGAAGCATGAAATGGAATTTGTAGCAGCAATGAAAAACAGATGGCACCAAAAAATCAGACTACAATAAAAGTTATAAAATGTATTGCACATAAGATTGTACATAATTATCCAAGGTATCAACAATACGCAAGTGTGTCATGAATATCTATAAATATATAGAGAGTATCTTACAAACTTGAGTACAGCCCTCACATTTCAGCAACTATTTTATGTCCTCAAGAGACAATATTGTAGAAATCCTTCACTAAAGAAGTGCAGATAAAAACTCATGTTTTTTAAGACTCTGGTAAAATTATTGACTACACTTTTTCACTCAGGTTAAAGTACAAGTTCATTATTACTACCTGCTGTGGTGTTACACTGTAACTGTATTCGGTTGTAACTCTATGTATATATGTGTGTGTTTTGTTCACTGGTAGTAGGGGTGTGGCTGCTATTTCTGTTGGGTGTGAGTTTGTTCCCTGTTTTTGGTGAGGCAGTTAGGCAAGTGTTTTGTCTTTCTTTTGTGTTGAATTGCATCACAGACTCCTTCTGTCTCATCCACTTTAGCCACATCCTTCTTGCTCCCTTCTGCAATGCTTGTTAGCTTTGTAATCAAGCCTACAACTGTGGTGTGTGTGTGTGTGAGAGCCAGGAAACGATACACCAGTGGTAAGATAAAAAAAAGCTGCACAATAACAAGAAACAGGTTAATGGGCTGAAAACAGCACACGATGAGAAGACAAAATATCGATCAAGGCAGCAAACAGATTAAAACTAAATTAATGAAATATACGAAGTAGAAAATACAGAAATACATAAGGAAGTGAAGTACAGATAACAAAAACTACTTTATTACAGTAAAAATATGTGTAACTTGTTACCTCCCATCTCTGATAGAAATAAAAATTAAATATAGTTTAGAGAAGTTAATGTGCAGATTTACTGTCATCTAAAAATAACTCAACATACAGATATATTGTCTAAATAACTGGCAACAAAAGTAAACATGGGTCCAGAGCGTCAATATTTTGTGTGAGCACCATTGATATCCATCAACGCCTGCAATGGAAATCAGCAGAGCTGCACAGGTTGTTGCTGGGATCCTCTTCCACTCTTCTATAATGACATCAAGAACCTCAATAAATGGTGTTTTTTTTTGTAAGCTAAACCTTGATGCAGTGTCTGTGTTTTGATTACTATGAAGGAATATTAAAGGTTTAGTAATAATTTCACTGTTTAAAAAAAAAATTTTTTTCAATGCAGAAATATGAGATTAGAAACAGAAAAACAGAACATGGCTTCAGAAATAAACCCTAAAAAACAGATATCAAAACTATATACTAATCCATTTCTGCCACTGATTTCCTATTAATATAAATGTTCCTTATTTGGGAATGCAATTATTTCTACTGTTTTATATGGACAAGGTTTATTGTTATTGGCAAAAATTTCAAGACAACACCACAAAAAAAAAACAGACATAAGTGGAACTGCTAAAGGAGCACAACTAAGTAGACTCAAAGTAGTAAGAAGCAGGTGATAATCATCATGTTACCTACCTGTTCAACCCACCTCCTCTTCTTTCTCAGCTGCCACTTGGCCACACTTCCCAGTGCCACATGATTGCTGTTTTGCAATGATGAATATATGTGTGAGGCGCTGCCCTCTAGTGGTTAATAAAGTTATGACCGGAAGGTCGGCATGAACGTCATGTGTCCTTCATTAATCTTAATTAATGATTTTCGTATTAAATTTGAATACTTTGCGCTTACTACTGCACAACACAGGGTAAGACTTTACTAGTGAAGTTAGGAAATGGAAAATGTTGATGAAAATAGTCAACCCAGAAGCATTGGGAGACAAAACTCTCATTTAACAACAGGTAGATATTTGAATTGTTGATAATTTTGTCACTTCTTTTTGTTTACTTGACCATGTACTGATTCTCACTTCTAGTTTAACGAATGGATAAAAATGTGCTTATTTTAGCTTCAGCCTCATTTAATTACAAGATCATCATCATTATAGCAGTTCTTGGTCTTCTCCTAATACTTGGTGTTGTATCTTCACTCTGTGCAGTTGGGATCTTGTGTGAGTTTTGCTTCATTTTCTTTATCATTTATCATCATATCAACAAACAATCATATATTGTACCACCCATTTAAACAAAAAATGCACAGTATGGATTTTCTGTTTATATGCTAACCTACGTAATCTTAACTATTCGTTCCATATATGACGGAATGACCAAGTGCTCATGAACTTTTGGTGCTTGGGCCCTTAAAAGTATTTATTTATCTATGATGGTGTTCTTTTTTTAACAGATTACAATAAAGTTGCTTCCACTGCGAAATTAAGTGAAAAACATGAAAATGCCACAGCCAAACTGATTGTCCTAGAAAACAAGGTGAAGGGTAAGAGGTTTCTGAAGGTTTTCATGTCTGCTTCAGTGATGCCTAGTTTTTAATTTATATATTTATATACAGTACAGACCAAAAGTTTGGACACACCTTTCCATTTAAAGAGTTTTCTTTATTTTCATGACTATGAAAATTGCAGATTCACACTGAAGGCATCAAAACTATGAATGAACACATGTGGAATTATATATGGAATTATATACATAACAAAAAAGTGTGAAACAACTGAAAAATGTCATATTCTAGGTTCTTCAAAGTCGCCACCTTTTGCTTTGATTACTGCTTTGCACACTCTTGGCATTCTCTTGATGAGCTTCAAGAGGTAGTCACCTGAAATGGTCTTCCAACAGTCTTGAAGGAGTTCCCCGAGAGATGCTTGGCACTTGTTGGCCCTTTTGCCTTCACTCTGCGGTCCAGCTCAACCCTAAACCATCTCGATTGGGTTCAGGTCTGGTGACTGTGGAGGCCAGGTCATCTGGCGCAGCACCCCATCACTCTCCTTCTTGCTTAAATAGCCCTTGATGCCTTCAGTGTGACTCTTTCATAGTCATGAAAATAAAAAAAACTCTTTGAATGAGAAGGTGTCCAAACTTTTGGTCTGTACTGTATATGCTTATCACTTCCATCATAGCCATCAAATGCATCTTCATTGGCATGTTCTCATTACAATATACTTTAACATAGGATTCAATAGCAGTCCATAGATCTTTTATACAGTCTGCTCTAAATACACAGCAGTTCATCACTGGATGAACATTTATGAGGGAATTTTAATTTAAGGTGATGCAATACTAACAATTCACACAGTGTCTTTGCTTCTACCTTTGTATCAAATGAAACTCTTCCTTTGTCCATCAGAAAAAGACAGAAGGTATGAAATGCAAAAGATGAAGCATCACGAGCATGTCTCTCCCTGCAATGGTAAGACTCGTCTTTTCCTCTGCTTCACTCCTATTTAATAAATTGTACATTTTGCTCAAGAAATGTTGTGTATTAGAGACAGAGAGACCTTATAAAGAACTGATGTCAAAGCATCATGATCTCGCCTTTGCATGCAACAGTAAGAACAGTCTTTTTTTTAATTTATTTTTTTAAGTTACTTCTATCATTAAACTCATTTTTACATGAAAGCACTTTTGTTTTAGAGTCAGAACAACAGTATGAAGAGCTGAAGATGAGGTATCAACGAGTTCATGAACTTCTCTCTGTATGCAAAGGTTAGGTTTTCCCCTATAGTACTTTTAATAGGAAACACCAACATGTATCTTCTTGTGGTCTTAGCATGGTTATGAATGAGGAGAGAGTGGGTTTATTGTATTTTTTTGTTGTATATAATTTGTACAATATTTTGAAGATGTGTATATGCACTATTCTCCTTCCTAAATCTTTTTTTTTTTAAACTGTTCATGAATAAAGAAAACCAAACCTGTTCACTTTGTGAGAAAGGATGGAAGTCTCTTGGTTTGAAGTGTTACTACTTCTCCACTTCTAAACTGAACTGGACTCAGAGTAGAGATGAGTGTGTGGAGAAAGGAGGCCACCTGGTGATTATAACCAGCCGAGCTGAACAGGTAAGTGTAGTGGATCACTTCACTGCTTCTGATGATTTCAATCCACTTTTGTGGGTTACAGGTGTGAGTTATGTGATGTTTTCTTCATTAGGATTTTGTAGCTTCGCAAATTCAAATAACGCACTGGATCGGCCTGAATGACTTGGACACTGAGGGGCAGTGGATGTGGGTGAACAACCGGTTGTTAAAGCAGATGAGCGTAATGTAAAAATCCATTTACTTTTACACATTTTATTCTGTAGCTTGCACACACACACCCTGATCAGACGTAACCTGGACATTATACAGTGCATCCAGTAAGTGTTCAGTGCTTCACTTTTTCCACATTTTGCTTTTACAGCCTTATTCCAAAATGGATTCAATTCAATATTTTCCTCAGAATTTTACAAACAATATCCCATACTGACAACGTGAAAGAAGTTTGTTTGAAGTCTTGAGTTCAGCTCATCTTTTGAGTGTCAATGCAAAGGCTGTGAAAACGTATGTACGTGATTTTCTTTATTTTGGATAAATCTTCAATGATTTCCAACAACCTTCTTTCATGTTTGTCATTATGGCGTATTGTTTGCAGAATTCTAAATAAAATAATGAATTGAATGTATTTTGGATAAGGCTGTAACATTGAATTAATGAAAGTGAATTGACAAAATAAAGTGAATTACACTCATCTCTTCATTAAAGCACCTGTTAGTGGGTTTAATATATTGGGCAGCAAGTGAACATTTTGTCCTCATAGTTGACGTGTTCAAAGCAGGAAAAATGGGCAAGCGTAGGAATTTGAGCGGGTTTTTAACAAGGGTCAAATTGTGACGTCTAGACGACTGGGTCAGAGCATCTCCAAAACTGCAGCTCTTGTGGAATGTTCCTGGTCTGCAGTGGTCAGAATCTTTCAAAAGTGGAACAAGGAAGGAACAGTGGTGAACCGGCCAAGGCTCAGTGATGCACATGGCGGGCGACGGTTGGTCTGTGTGGTCCGGTCCAACAGACGAGATAATGTTGGATGGGTCAGGACTGTTTTTGCAGTAAAAGGGAGACCAACACAATGTTAGGCAGGTGTTCATAATGTTATACCTGATTGGGGTGTGTGTGTCTATATTCTGTTTTCTGTAAATATTCTGGGTTTTTTTATGTATATATTTTTTATATTTGGAGGTTCTGGTATACTGCTCCAGAGGGACCACATGAGCCTGATAACTGGAAAATGCGAGATCCTTTTGGAGAGAATTGTGGCGCTCTGGGGGACGAAAATGGTAACATACATAAATGGTTTGACGCTTCGTGCAAAAGGTTAAAAAGGTTCATCTGTGAAAAGTAAAGCACTTTCTCCTTTTACTTGCATTGCAGTTACTTTTGTAAATACATCATGTTTAGCTGTGGATTGTGTTTTAAACATGAAAACAACCAGCTTTACTTTTTAAAACATGGCTCATTTGTGACAGAAGCCCACCTTTCACTGCACTGTAAAACAGCATTGTATTTTTAGCTCGCTTCAACCTCTAGATGTGAGAGATTGATTTGTATTTTCCCCTGCTGTATTGTAGAAGTACTCTTCTTTTAAAAGTTATTCATTCAGTTTTAATAACTCAATTAAAACTGAATGAATAATGAGGTTTTTTTTTTCCGTTAATTTATCCTTTATTTCTGTATACATCACAATTTATTGTTGTTTTATTCTAGATTTATTTAAAAGTTGCTTTGAATAACCATTAAGAGAAAAATGTGTGTTTAAAATGTTTGTCTTTTTTTGCATGTCAATATCTAGCAAACTACAACATCCAATTTTGCATGTCAATAACTCTCAGTATACTGTAGATTAAGGGAACATTAGATTCTCCTTTTAATTTGTCATTCATCTGCAAGTACTAATGCTATGTTCATTTACTGATGGTTGTGTGTATTGTGTTAGATAAACTAGATTTAATGTTAAGTTGCTTTCCATAATTACAAATTAAAAGATTATATATATTGAAATTAGTGTCATTTGTCTTTTTTTTTTTTTTTTTTTATTACATTTTTTTTTTTTTAATGATTGTATTGTCAGTGTGTTAGTTCCAGTACGGTACTGGGTATACTTGGATTATGCAAACAGAAGACCAGATTCCTGGGTTGCATTCACTTGATGGAGGTTGCCACTTGTGGAGAATCCAGCAAAAACTGTACAGTTAAAGTTTTAGATGAATGATTACTGTTCAACAAATCCTGAGTTTACCTTAGAGAATGCAGACACCCCTAGAGATTGTAATCACTTTATTTGCGCTGTTCCTTACTCTAATATCCCGTCTAACAGACTGTATGCTGGCCATCTCATTGGTTCATTCCACCGAGGTGGGAGCATGAACTTCCCCTAAATGTCTGTACAGCAAAGTCAAGTTTATTTCTATAGCGCTTTTTTACAACAGACATTGTCTCAAAGCAGCTTTATAGAAATCAACAGTTAAGGTGTGTGTTTATCCCTGATGAGCAGCCGTGGCGACTGTGACCCGTAAAAGCTCCCTTAGATGTTATGAGGAAGAAACCTTGAGAGGAACCAGACTCAAAAGGGGAACCATCCTCATTTGGGTGACATTAAGGGTGTGATTATAAATCTTTCAACAATACAGAACACTGGAGAGTGAGAACTAACATGAGCACTGGAGTGTGTGATTATAAGTAAATGTTCTTTCTACAGTCTTTGGTATAAAAGTAGGAGCTACTGAGCTCAACATTTGTGATCAAATGTGAAGTCCCTGACTATCTTTAAAGACCTACTTCTTCCTGAAACACTTAAATTAGCACTTTCCAAGTTTGCTTTGTAAAATTCAAGAGTTATATTTATATTAAGTTTGTAATCTGGCGTACCAGTGTAGATTTATTCATTGCTAGAGACTCGAAGCACTTTTGTACGTCGCTCTGGATAAGGGCGTCTGCTGAATGCCACAAATGTAAATGTAAAATCTCATTAAAATGTCTCCTGCAGAGAAGTGGGCTTTATTAAGCAGCAAAATAAGTCACATCTCAAATGAATGTGTTGAAAGTTCTGACTTTTGCAGGGGCCAAATTGTATATCTATAATACAAATCTATAAATAGCCACAGCACCGGATGTTAAACAACCACAAGAAATAAAGAACCTTTGGTGCAACTGACTTCTGCTGTAAAAGTGTGTGAAATTTGTACAGTCGAGTTCAAGTGAGCTACAGAAATGCAAACTATCTATAAAGAGATCAGTTTTGACAAAACTGATGGAAAGAAAAAAGCTCCTTCTCCAACAGGTAGATATCTGATCTGTTTATGAATGTAAGAATGTTTCTGATGATTTGATTGTAAAAAAGTTTATATAAAAAAAGTATATGATAAAGAATAATCTGTTTATAACTAAACACAGAAGAGGATGTTTATGTGAATACAAAGGACTGGCAGCCAAAAACCAAAAAATGCACAGGTATGTAATTGTTTATTATACTGATTATTATAGATTTACTTACACAGATTTACTCGTTTTAACTGACTAACAATTTGGTTAAGATTCATCGATCAGAATAACTATTGGACCTGAGATGTTTTGGAATAGTTGAACAATTTCTCTCTGATATCCCAAAACACACAGAGTTGAAAAACAAGAAAACAGGAAAGATCTTCATATCTGTTCTCGTTCTCCTCCTCATGCTTGGTGCTTTAACAATGTGTGCTATAGGGATCTTTTGTGAGTATTGCTCATCTTTATCTTTGATAATAATATTTAAGAAATACTTATTTGATTCCTTAAATGAAAGAGGCTTTTAAATCCTCCTGTTTTATTAGTATTTTGTATTGAGGAACACCAGTACATAGATGGAAACTGCAGCTTGTCATGCAAATTGAATACACACTTTTAACATGAACGCATACATTGTATACATGAACAAATTAAAATGTAGTTTTGAATTGATCTACATATGAATTAAATCCTGGATATTCTGGTTCAACAGATCACAATAAAGTTGTCTCATATGAGCTATTAAATAAAAAGTATGCTGATATTGCAGAAACACTGATAGTGATGCAACACAAAGTCAATGGTAAGCAAATTTTCACTGCTTTCTGTTTCTTCTAGATTGTAGTGTATATCAATTTTAATATTAAAATGTAATTTATTCAGCATTTTTTTTTTTTTTTATAAATGCACGTGTTATTTGGGGGCCAAGCACTAATTAATGGCAGGTATATGGTGGCCGAGAAGTGCAAAACAAATTAACAAATCCTAAAACAAATAAACAAATCCGAGGACAAATAAACAAATCCTAAAACAAATAAACAAATCCGAGGACAAATAAACAAATCCTAAAACAAATAAACAAATCCGAGGACAAATGAACAAATCCGAAAACAAAACAAATCCGAAAACACAAGTCAAACAAACAGGAAATGGAAACTTACAGATCATTGGACATACAGCTGAATGACGGATGTCTCGTCCAATGATCGGTAAGTTTCCATTCACAAACTATACCTACCTTTTCCGGTTTGTTTGACTTGTTGTGTTTTCTGATTTGTTATTTTGTTTTTGGATTTGTTAATGTGTTTTGCACTTCTCGGCCACCGTACAGGTACCCTCTAACCAGTAATTTGTCACCCCAAGTGTTTTATTAAAAAGAATTGATCGACACCTTCAGAATTCTGTTAACACTTATGTCATTATGGGGTTCTGAGTGTAGATTAAGGAGAAAATAAATGACAATGACAAGGAGAAATTTCTTTGTTGTCTTAGAGAGAGAAAGACAGAACGAAGAACTGAAGGTGAAGTTTCAACAAGTTCAGGAAGATCTCTCTGCATGCAGTGGTAATACTTTACCCATCACTTCATCACACAATTATATTCATAATAATAATAATCTTTAATAACATATTGCACAGTGTATAATATTATGCAAAACGATGCATGTGCATGCAAAGTATTGTTTCCAATCTCATTTTGTTTACTTTGTCTTGCTAAAAGCGATTCAGAAAGGCAGACAATGTGAGGAAGGATGGATATCTTATGATTTGAAGTGTTACTACTTCTCCACTCTTAAATTAAACTGGACTCAGAGTAGAGATGAGTGTGTGGGAAAAGGAGGCCACCTGGTGGTGATAACCAGTCGAGCTGAACAGGTGAGTGTAGTGAATCTACTGCTGATGATTTAAATGTACTTGTGTGGATTACAGGTGTAAACTGTGTGTTATTGTTGTCTACATTAGATTTTTTTATCTTCAGAAATTGGAAAACCACACTGGATTGGTTTGAATGACTTGGAAACTGAGGGAAAGTGGATTTGGGTGAACAACCAGCTTTTACAGGAGACCGGTGTAACGTAGGAACATTGTTCACTCACATACAAACTCCTGTGTAATATAAATAAACCGTACATCAGACTGATTAGTCTTTTTTTAAATCTTTAAAGGTTCTGGTATCGCTCCCCAGAGGGATTAGATGAACCTGATAACTGGAAAAAAGAGGATCCTACTGGAGAGAACTGTGTTGCTCTGGGGAATGACAATGGTGGCACAAATAAATGGTTTGATGCGTCTTGCCGTAAGCAAAAACAATTCATCTGTGAAAATTAATATCTCGGGTGCTTTTTAGCTAAAAATAAATCATTTTGAAAAATCTGGATATTTTCTATTGTAAAATATAAACATTGTATTGTGCAATATATTGCTTCATTGATATATATATAAAAAAAACTCTAACTAACTCAACCTTAACCAAAGTTAACCATGCTCCTATATACATTTTTTTTATTTTTTATTATAAAAGATCATGAATTTTGAAACCTGCATGTTCAGAGGACTTATGGTTTTAAAAATGGTTATTTAAGCTTGTATAATGCTCTAGAACATTAGTGGACCGTATGAGATCTTGTATATTGCTTTTCTATTGCTGCCTTGAGAAACGCCAACATTTGACAATAATCTGATTATCATCAAATCAAATTTTACTTGTCACATACACATACATACAGGGTACGACATGCAGTGAAGTGCTTATTACGACGGTCTGGCATGAGGGAATAGGATGGGGAGAAAAATAATACAAAGAAAAAGAGGACTGATAAAGTATAAAACTATTTAAAATCAAATATAGGATTTAAGATGTTTATTTTCTATGTTTATTTTCTTGAAGGCTGCACAGTTATAAGATCAGTAAGGTTGAACTCTGCATCAGTTCTGCAGGAAGTGAGAAGAACAGGATTCTATTCAAAGTCTTAGTTCCTCGATTTACTAGCTGACAGTTCAGTGATATTGATTCCTGGAAATCTTTATTAGGTGTTAATTCGTGTTAAATAAATGTACAGCTTTCGATAAATGAAATGTAAAACTGATTCACAGAGAAAAGTGCATAAATTCTGCAAGTCTTCTAAACTTACTGAATGGATGAACACTGTTCTTCTAAAAGAAATGACTAAAGATTGATTGTTAAATAACACCCCAGTAGAGCTGAACAGAGCAACAGGTCATTCATCTGTAAGTACTAATGCTACATCATGATAATGAAACTCGATGTAATGTTAAGATGCTTTGAATAATTAAAGAATTAATAGAACTTTGCATAGCATGAATCTATCATGTGTGTTTAATTACAGGTATTTTATTTCTAATGCAGCAATATTTGGTGCAGGAAACATGCACTGCATTACAGACACTTTAATGTTTTGGCTGATCAGTGTGCTGTGTATTTTCTTTATATGTAATGTTTTTCATTAGATTGAAATATAATGCATTGGTTTTATGCCCTTGAAGTTTTTCTGCATTACTAAATAACATCTTCAGCAGAAGCTGTCAGATTAGCAAATTAATTTGTAATTTCCCCCCCCCCCCCCAAAAAAAAAAATAAATAAATAAAGAATAAAACACACACACACACGCACACACGCACGCACACTCAGTACGTTATCTTCAGATTACATCTCAATAAAATAAAATTTTTTAGCCTAAATGATTAACAGCACCACCTACTGGTCAAAGGATACAATTTCAAGAGGGGGTGTATCTGCAAAGAGTTTCTCCAAGTCGGGTTTAATTTATCACCTGGTGCCAAGGCAAAAGGCATAACACAAAAAAAATATGGATTTCATTGACTTTTGTATTGAATTTTCATTTCGATGCATCCTTAAAATATTATCGTTGGTGTTGCCCTTTGCCACAATTCAGGTTTCTTATGAGGCCCCTTGTAATAATTAATTGCCCCCCCTGTCCTGTGGTCTTAGAACTGTAAAAGTCAATTTCTGTCATTATGTTGGTGTGTGACATTTACAATAAATCTAGCTGAGCAGAGGTGTGTGTGTGTGTGTGTGTGTGTGTGTGTGTGTGTAAGAGGAAGGGATGGGTGATGTTCATGTGTGCCCATGTGTATGATGTGGCTCTTTGCGGTAACACAGTCAAAAATGTGGCTCTCGGTCTCTGACTGGTTGGCCACCCCTGCAGTAGATTATAGTCTGTACATCTAACTGCCATTTTTGTTCTCCAAATTTGTTCTCCAAGTTTATTTCTATAGCGCTTTTCACAACAGACATTGTCTCAAAGCAGTTGACAGTTAAGGTGAACGGTGTGTATTTATCCCTGAAGAGCAGGCATGGCGACTGTGGCGAAGAAAAACTCCATTAGATGTTATGAGGAAGAATCCTTGAGAGGAACCAGACTCAAAAGGGGAACATCCTCATTTGGGTGACATCAAGAGTGTGATTATAGTCTTTAGACAGTACAGAACACTGGAGAGTGAGAACTAACATGAGTACTGGAGTGTAAGATTATGAGTAATGATCTTTTTACAGTCTTTAAGTCATTGTGGTTATAAAACTAGAAGCTACTGAGCAACTCATAAAATTTGAGATCATCATAGATCCAGCACCAGGTTCTCCATGCCAGAGCCTTTAAACACTTCAAGAGGTCCAATGTCAAAACTCCACATGAAGTGGGATCCAATTGGCACTGGTACGTCTCTAGATGGTTCGGGATGTTTGTGGGGTCTGCATATACTTCTTAAAGGTCCACAATCCTCACAAGGTGGGACGTGACTGGGGCTGGAGCAACCTCAGGATGCCTTGGGATGGGTAGAGAAAGAGAAGCAGTGGAGATAAATTATCGTAGCTGCTGTTCATGATATTAACAGCACACGTTGATAATGTGCATGTGATCAGATGTTCTGGAGCACAAGGTTGTGATGTGAGACGTATGTTATGTGTAGGCGTTGCTAAAAACATACATCTCTTATCTGCACTTAAACTGGGAGAGCTTGTCTGAGCCCTGAACACTGTCAGGAAGACTATTCCAGAGTTTAGGAGCTAAATGCGAAAATGCTCTACCACCTTTACTGGACTTTGCTATTTTAGAAACTACTAGAAGTCCAGAGTTTTGAGATCTCAGGGAGCTGTAGCGTGTTAGAAGACTGGCCAACAACAGGCCGTATTTCCCTACAATGTATCCAGTGTATGTCTATGAGTTTGCTTAATGATTTGAATGATTCCGCCATAGATTCATTAAAGAATTGTTTTTACTGCTTTTGCATCCATTTATATCTCCACTAGGTGGCAGCTGTTTCCAAACTGATATATACTTTTCATGCATTTAAACTGAAGAGCCTTTATTAATCAGTTAGCCTGGGAACAGTCTTTGTTGTTAAGCAATATATTTTTTTTATCATTCATCAATAATAATAAATAGATGTCATGAACATCTATCTGCATGGAGAGGTCAGGATTTTCTCATGTAGCACTTCCATCATCAGAAATCACAGACTTTGGTCTCTAAGAAATTGCAAAGCAATTAATATTTATTTGTATTGGTTTTTAATTGTACAGAGATTTTGCATTTTAATTAAAATTTCTTAATTTGTTGGAGGGGGTTTTTTGCAACTGTTTTTGAAAATAGAAACTCAAAACTATAAACTTTGTGAGGAGGGATGGAAGTCTATTGGTTTGAAATGTTACCACTTCTCCCCGAATAAACTGAACTCAATGTAAAAAATAATAATCTGTAAAAAAAACGGTAAAAAGACTGGCAGCAGGTCTTCCAGAGATAATACGTTAAATTACTGAAATTACCATTTTACCAATTCTGTCAAATAACATAGAAAAACAACCAACTGTCAGTTTAATCACCATCAATTTAAGTTTTTAATTTGTTATTTTATAAAACTGATCTTTACATTTACATAAATTTACTTTAAAATTCTTCCTCATGTACAATAACGATGAAATAAATCCAAAAAGCACATATTTGAAAAAGGTTTGTATATTTATTCTCTGTAAATTAAAAAACATTTACTGTATAAATACAGATATCATTAATTACAATAATCAAGAAATTGTGTATAAATACTCAATTCATAATACACACAAACGTCTGTAGATACGTCTTAATAGTTCATTTTCCAGACATATTACAGTTGAACATGTTTGGACAGTAGAGCAATGAGCTTTACTGTATATTCTGTACTTATAAAAGGAACCTGCACATTCACAGTATTAATAATTGAACAGAAGCCCTGTATGTCAACTTAAATAAACAATCCAATTATAGAAAATAAGTTAGAGCATGCAAAAAATACCTACATTACATGGCAATTGCTGTAAACCTTTATACATTAATATGTATAAAGAAAATACATTTCTTTATCCAAAGCAACATACCAAATCCAAGTTAGTCTGACACAGTAGACACAGCAGTTTATATAAAAAAATAAATAAAAAAAACTGACGTGCACTCTTCAGCTTGTTGGATATCAGTCTCAGTGCCATAGGCTGGATTAGCTGCAGAGGCTTGGTAGAAGATTCTGGAAAGTGTGCTAAAAGAGCAATACAACAGTCCAAATCTGCAGGATCGGGCCAGTGCAATTTATATATGCATCAACAATAACACCAAAGTTAGTTTAGCTGAAAATATGAGCAGTTCTGACTTGGCAGGGTTGAGTTGATGATCCTTCAACATACAGCAAGATATTTCTGTCCAGGAGGCAAAGATGAGAAGAGCAACTGTCAGGATATCCAGCTGAAATATGAGAGACAGATAGAAATACACGCACACACACACACACAGAGACAGATACAGAGAAATAAATGAATAAATAAAGAAAGAAAGAAAGAAAGAAAGAAAGATGTTATTTCAATAGCGGTAATATGAAAAGCCATGTTTCTAAATGACAGACCCATTGTCATGACTCATAAATGTTTGGGAATCCCTAAAATGTGAATAATTTCAACAAAAGTGGGATTATACAATATGCAGGTATTTGATATTTAGTACTGGTCCCTGGTGGTCTAGTGGTTAGGATGTGGTGCTCTCACTGCTGCGGCCCGGGTTAGATCCCCGGTCAGGGAACCAACCCCAGCCACTTTCAGTGCCGGTAGATTCTCCTTTTAATTTGTCATTCATCTGTAAGTACTAATGCTATGTTCATTTACTGTGGTTGTGTGTATTATGTTATCTAAAGTTTTAGATAAATAGTTACTGTATTAAAAATCCTGAGTTTACCTTTGAGAATGCAGACACCCCTAGAAATTGTAATCACTCTATTTGCGCTGTTCTTTACTCTAATATCATGTCTAACAGACTGCATGCTGGCCATCTCATTGGTTCATTTCACCGAGGTGGTGGAATGAACTTTCCCTAAATGTCTGTACAGCGAAGTCCCTGACTATCTTTGAAGACCTACCTCTTCCTGAAACACTTAAATTAGCACTTTACAAGTTTGCTTTGTAGAATTCAAGAGTTATATTTATATTAAGTTTGTAATCTGGCATACCAGTGTAGATTTATTCATTGCTAGAGACTCGAAGCACTTTTGTACGTCGCTCTGGATAAGGTCGCTGCTAAATGCCGCAAATGTAAAAGTAAAATCCCATTAAAATGTCTCCTGCAGAGAAGTGGGCTTTATTAAGCAGCAAAATGTCACATCTCAAATTAACGTGTTGAAAGTTCTGACTTTCTCAGGGGGCAAATTGCATATCTGTATATCTATGATGTTCCACATCACCGGATGTTAGACAGCCACAAGAAATAAAGAACCTGTGGCACAACTGACTTCTGCTGTAAAAGTGTGTGAAATTTGTACAGTCGAGTTTAAGTGAGCTACAAAAATGCAAACCATCCATAAAGAGATCAGTTTTGACAAAACTGATGGAAAGAAAAAAGCTCCTTCTCCAAAAGGTAGATATCTGATCTGAATATTGTTATTGATGGTTTAATTTAAAAAAAGTTTACATAAATAATTATATGATAGAATATTCTGTTTATAACTAAACACAGAAGAGGATGTTTATGTGAATACAAAGGACTGGCAGCCAAAAACCAAAAAACGCACAGGTATGTAATTGTTTATTATACTGATTATTATAGATTTACTCAGCTGAATTATGTTTTAACTGGCTTACAATTTGGTTAAGCTTCATCTATAACAAATGAGTTATTTTGCTAATTATATCTTTCATGAGTCTGGTGTGTTTGTGGGACACAGAAAGGCGCAAATCAGAAATCACTATTGGACCTGAGATGTTTTGGAATAGCTAAACAATTTCTCTCTGATATCCCAAAACACACAGAGTTGAGAAACAAGAAAACAGGAAAGATCTTCATATCTGTTCTTGTTCTCCTCCTCATGCTTGGTGCTTTAACAATGTGTGCTATAGGGATCTTTTGTGAGTATTGCTCATCTTTATCTTTGATAATAATATTCAAGAAATACTCATTTGATTCCTTAAATGAGGGAGGATTTTAAATTCTTGTTTTATTAGTATTTTGTATTGAGGAACACCAGTAAATAGATGGAAACTGCAGCTTGTCATGCAAATTGAATACACACTTTTAACATGAACGCATACATTGTATACATGAACAAATTAAAATGTAGTTTTGAATTGATCTACATATGAATTAAATCCTGAATATTCTGGTTCAACAGATCACAATAAAGTTGTCTCATATGAGCTATTAAATAAAAAGTATGCTGATATTGCAGCAACACTGATAGTGATGCAATACAAAGTCAATGGTAAGCAAATTTTCACTGCTTTCTGTTTCTTCTAGATTGTAGTGTATATCAATTTTAATATTATAATTTAATTTATTCATCTTTTTTTTGGTAAATGCACATGTTATTTGGGGGCCAAACACTAATGAATGGCAGGTACCATAGAACCAGAAATTTGGCACACGCAAGTGTTTTATTAAAAAAAAAAAGATTTGATCAACACCTTTAGAATTCTGTTTACACTTTCTCATTTTGGGATACTGAGTGTAGATTAAGGAGAAAATACATCAATCTAAACAAGTGTAGCATCAGGCTGCAACATATAAAAATTGAAAAAAAGTGGATACTTCTGCTTAAATGCTAGCTGCACATTGGCTCTGTATTAGTACCTTGCACAATGACAAAGTTGACTCAAATGTAATGTAACCATCGCTGTATTTTATTCTTGCAGGCTACCTTTTACAAAGTATTATATGGTATTTTTCTGTACGCTCATAATGCATGAGAATTTTCTTTGTTGTCTTAGAGACAGAAAGACTGAACGAAGAACTGAAGGTGAAGTTTCAACAAGTTCAGGAAGATCTCTCTGCATGCAGTGGTAATACTCTAATAATCTTTGGAAACATTTTGCAGTATTATGCAAAACGATGTATGTGCATGAAAAGTACTGTTTCCAATCTCATTTTGTTTACTTTGTCTTGTTAAAAGCGATTCAGAAAGGCAGACAATGTGAGGAAGGATGGACATATAATGACTTGAAGTGTTACTATTTCTCCACTTTTAAATTAAACTGGATTCAGAGTAGAGATGAGTGTGTGGGAAAAGGAGGCCACCTGGTGGTGATAACCAGTCGAGCTGAACAGGTGAGTGTAGTGAATCAATCTACTGCTGATGATTTAAATTTACTTGTGTGGATTACAGGTGTAAACTGTGTGTGTTATTGTTGTCAACATTAGAATTTTATATCTTCACAAATTAAAAAAACACACTGGATTGGCTTGAATGACTTGGAAACTAAGGGAAAGTGGATTTGGGTAAACAACCAGGAGACCAGTGTAACGTATGAACATTGTTCACTCACATACAAACTCCTGTGTAATATAAATAAACTGTACAGCAGACTGATTACAGTCTGATCAGTCTAATCAGCAGACTGATTTTTTTGTTTTAAATTTATAAAGGTTCTGGAATCGCTCCCCTGAAGGAATAGAGGAACCTAATAACTGGACAAAAGAGGATCCTTCTGGAGAGAACTGTGTTGCTCTGGGGAATGAGGATGGTCACACAAATAAATGGTTTGATGCGTCTTGCCGTAAGCAAAAACAATTCATCTGTGAAAATTAATATCTTGCATGCTTTTTGGCTATAAATAAATCATTTTTAATCTGGATAGTTTGTTGTTAAATCTGGATATTTTCTATTGTAAAATATGAACATTGGCTTCATTGTATTAAAAAAAAGATATTGTATATTCTCATACTGTCCACTAATGGTTCTAGAGCATTATACAAGCTTAGATAACCAACAGGTTTGTCATTCATCTGTAGGTACTAATGCTACATCATGATAATGAAACTCGATGTAATGTTAAGATGCTTTGAATAATTAAAGAATTAATAAAACTTTGCATAGCATGAATCCATAATGTGTGTTTAATTACAGGTATTTTATTTCTAATGCAGCAATATTTGGTGCAGGAAACATGCACTGCATTACAGACACTTTAATGTTTTGGCTGATCAGTGTGCTGTGTATTTTCTTTATATGTATGTTTTTTATTAGATTGATATATAATGCATTGGTTTTATGCCCTTGAAGTTTTTCTGCATTATTAAATAACATCTTCAGCAGAAGCTGTCATATTAGCAAATTGTGAATTACCCCCCCCCCCCCCAACCCCCCCCCAAAAAAAAGATAAATAATAAAAAACACACGCACGCACGCACACAGAACGTTATCTTCAGATTAAATCTCAATAAAATAATCAATTAAGCTGAAAAATATGTAACAGCACCACCTACTGGTCAAAGGATGCAATAACATTAGTATGTTATACAGTAGATTATAGTCTGTACATCTAACTGCCATTTTTGTTCTCAAAATTTTTTCCAATCTTTACCAGATATGGCTCACATTCAGACAATTGTAACACACTGACCCATGCAAACAAGTTGTCAAGTTTATTTCTATAGTGCTTTTCACAACAGACAATGTCTCAAAGCAGGTTAAAAGAATTTAACAGTGAAGGTGAACGATGTGTATTTATCCCTGATGAGCAGCCATGGCGACTGTGGAAAAGAAAAACTCCATTAGATGTTATGAGGAAGAAACCTTAAGAGGAACCAGACTCAAAAGGGGAACCCATCCTCATTTGGGTGACATCAAAAGTGTGATTATAGACTTTAAACAATACAGAACACTGGAGAGTAAGAACTAACATGAGGACTCGAGTATGAGATTATGAGTAATGATTTTTCTACAGTCTTATACAGTCATTGTGGTTATAAAACTAGGAGCTACTGAGCAACTCATAAAATAGCTCAACATTTAAGATCAGCACAGATCCAACACCAGCTTCTCCATGCCAGAGCCTTTAAACACTCAAAGAGGTCCAATGTCAAAAGTCCACATGAAGTGGGATCCAAATGGCGCTGGTACGTCTCTAGATGGTTCAGGATGTTTGTTTAAAGGTCCACAATTTCCACAAGTTGGGACGTGACTGGGGCTGGAGCAACCTCAGGATGCCTCGGGATGGGTAGAGAAAGAGAAGCAGTGGAAAGGAATTAGCGTAGCTGCTGTTCATGATATTAACAGCACAAGTTGATAATGTGCATGTGATCAGATGTTCTGGAGCACAAGGTTATGATGTGAGACGTATGTTATGTGTAGGCTTTAAAAAGATACGTCTTTAATATGCACTTAAACTGGGAGAATGTGTCTGAGCCCTGAACACTGTCAGGAAGACTATTCCAGAGTTTAGGAGCTAAATGCGAAAATGCTCTACCACCTTTACTGGACTTTGCTATTTTAGAAACTACTAGAAGTCCAGAGTTTTGAGATCTCAGGGAGCTGTAGCGTGTTAGAAGACTGGCCAACAACAGGCCGTATTTTCTTACACTGTGCCCTACAATGTATCCAGTGTATGTCTTTGAGTTTGCTTAATGATTTGAATGATTCTGCCTTATAGATTTATTAAAGAATTGTTTTTCCTGCTTTCGCATCCATTAATATCTCCACTAGGTGGCA
The DNA here is from genome assembly GCA_024362625.1 of Silurus asotus. Lineage (NCBI taxonomy): Eukaryota > Metazoa > Chordata > Actinopteri > Siluriformes > Siluridae > Silurus > Silurus asotus. The sequence goes on from MU551630.1 coordinate 3,231,623, forward strand.
GCTGTTTCCAAACTGATACATATTTCCATGCATTTAAACTGAAGAGCCTTTATTAATCAGTTAGCCTGGGAAAAGTTTTTGTTGAGCAATATATATTTTTTTATCATTCATCAGTAATAATAAAAAAAACTCACAAACACCACAGCATAAAAGTCTGCAACAGACTCAAACATTTACATTTCTTGCGTTAGGCAGACACCCTTATCCAGAGCGAATTACATTTATCTCATTCATACAACTGAGTAGCTGTAGGGTTAAAAGCCTTGCTATAAGGGTCCTGGACTGCCAGCATGGTGTGTCTGGGATTTAAACTTATGACCTTTGGATCTAAAGTTCAATGCCATTCCCACGAAGCTGCCACCTCCCACATTTGTTTTACTATTACACTACTGAACTTTAGGATCCAATTAGTTCCTCTTTGCAAGTTTCACACCAGTATGTGTGTTATTTACTGTAACTTTGTGCAAGTGTGTTATCACACCAGTTAGTAAATAAAGAATTAAATAACTATGGCAGACTCATAAGATACAACAATAGACTCAAAATAGAAGGTTGCAATTGAGGTCAATTTGGACCTCTTCATCTGAAACGTTACCTGTGTGAGTAAATAGGTCAGAATCTGCCACTGCACCAATGCTGATCTAAGCAAATTAAAACATTTTACATAGAAAAATGAGTGTATGCCCCATTATTCAAGTATTATAAGAATAAATCTAAGATTAATAATACACCAGCCAATTTTTTAAAAACAAAAGAATAAGCAAAGCTACTCTGCATATCGTCTGGCACAGCTTTAGAGGTTGAAAAAAAAAATCTACATGTGCAATGAATGTAGCATGCTGTAAGTCTATGATTAGTGCTGAGGACATTTCACACATGAATACATGCATTTTTAACACCTTTTAACCATCGCACACACTGTGGCAGCTGAACATCTCATTTCTAAATATAGTTACAGTAACTACAACATTTCCTGACGTCATACTGTTTAGTTTATACAGTGCTGTAAATCATGGCCTTGGAGATTTAAAAAAAAGCATCATTATCCAAAAGGTAAATATCTATAACTTTTTAATAAGTAATTGAGAACCCACATGAGATGAGTTACGCTAATATTAAAACACACATATCTCTTTTGATTTAACTCTCGTGTTCTTGTTTAACAGATAGCAGTTAGATATTTTTCTTTGAGATATTACGTAAGCGGTATGAGAACGCCACAGTGACGTTGCAAAGTCAAGTGTAAGTTGTTTCAAAGTTTACCTGCTTGCCATTAGTAATTTATTCAAATTATACCTGATTATTCAGATGCAACCAGTGTTAAATTCTTAACGTTTATTCATGTCTTCCATTGTGAAATAACACCCTTAACAAAGCACATTGGTGTCTATTGCTCACATCATAACATGAAAACATCCTTTCGAATACAAAAATTGTTGGAAATATGTTTGTGTATGAATGTTAATGATCCGCTTTGGCGACCCCTAGTGGGAGAAGCTGAAAGAAGATTCTTGTTCAATAGATCACAACGTGAGCTATTAAGTGGGAAGTATGCTAATCATACCACAACACTGATGAACACATAACCACATTTAGTGTGATTTGTCCCATTATATTAAAACAATCAAAGATTATTGTTCAGTGGCAGATTTTTGAAAATAAATAAACTCTCCATACTGTCCAGCACAGCCTGAGATCCTCCAAGTCAATATGTGCCAAAAATGTAGCATGATTAGTGCTGATGTTTCACACGTGATTCTGAATACACGTATACACTACATAACACCTTTTGCGTACATGCATGTATAACACTCTTGCACACATTTTGTCGGTTAAATATCTTATTTCCGTTTTTAAACAGTGACAGTAACTACAACATTTCCTGACATCATACTGTTCAGTTTAAACAGCATTGTGAAGCATCGCCTTGAAGATGAAGAAAAAGCATCATGATCCAAAAGGTACAAATCTAAACCTTTTTCAATAAATATTTTTTGATGGTTTTATTGACACATTGTATTTGATCAGGCATTGGAAATGACAAGGAATTTAATATTCTAAGTAGCAGGAACCGAAGATGATGATGATCGTGAACTGGCATCAAAACACAAAACGTCTTCCTTTTGATAGCAATAAAATGTATCCTTGTTTTATTTATAGAATTTTATGATTACATGAAGATTTCGTTTCCCCTCATTGTATTTCCTGGGATATTGAGACAATGAAATCACTAAGACTTTTCTCTCAGGTTTCTCTGACCACAAAAAAATTCTGCTCTTAGTCTCCTGCTAATGCTTGGTGTTTCATCAGCACTGAAGGATCTTTTGGGAGTATTGCTTGATGTTCTGAATCAAGAATTTATGATGTAATTTAAGTTTAATGATAATTCAGACGTTATTTATTTAATACGAACACTATATAGGCAACAATGCTTTTTGGAGTGGTTAATAAGCCCATGCAGTGATTTACAGAATAATGACCATTTTAAATGAAGATCACGGGCATCTCATATTGATTTTCATGCAGAGGTGAGATTGGTGTTTATATAAACCATCTGCTAAAAGCTGGATTGGCTACTCTCCTTCAGCCGTATGTGATAATCTGAGAATGGTGCACTAGGATTGACTGGTACATCATTCAGAGTGTATTCCCAACTGTATCACTGTACCCCTGTGATAAACTCTTGATCAGTCATGACTTTGACCTACAGTGAGGAAAATAAGTATTTGAACACCCTGCTATTTTGCAAGTTCTCCCACTTAGAAATCTGAAATTGTCATCGTAGGTGCATGTCCACTGTGAGAGACATAATCTAAAAAAAAAATTCCAAAAATCAATATGTATGATTTTTTTTTTAACTATTTATTTGTATGATACAGCTGCAAATAAGTATTTGAACACCTGAGAAAGTTAATGTTAATATTTGGTACAGTAGCCTTTGTTTGCACTTACAGAGGTCAAACGTTTCCTGTAGTTTTTCGCCAGGTTTGCACACACTGACCCACAAAATCCATGATGCAACCACCCCCATGCTTCACAGTAGGGATGGTGTTCTTGGGATGGTACTCATCATTCTTCTTCCTCTAAACACGTTTAGTGAAATTATGACCCAAAAGTTCTATTTTGGTCTCATCTGACCACATGACTTTCTCCCATGACTCCTCTGGATCATACAAATGGTCATTGGCAAACTTAAGACGTGCCTGGACATGTGCTGGTTTAAGCAGGGGAACCTTCCGAGCCATGCATGATTTCAAACCATGACGTCTTAGTGTATTACCAACAGTAACCTTGGAAACGGTGGTCCCAGCTCTTTTCAGGTCATTGACCAGCTCCTCCCGTGTAGTTCTGGGCTGATTTCTCACCTTCCTTAGGATCATTGAGACCCCACGAGGTGAGATCTTGCATGGAGCCCCAGTCCGAGGGAGACTGACAGTCATGTTTAGCTTCTTCCATTTTCTAATGATTGCTCCAACAGTGGACCTTTTTTCACCAAGCTGCTTGGCAATTTCCCCGTTGCCCTTTCCAGCCTTGTGGAGGTGTACAATTTTGTCTCTAGTGTCTTTGGACAGCTCTTTGGTCTTGGACATGTTAGTAGTTGGATTCTTACTGATTGTATGGGGTGGACAGGTGTCTTTATGCAGCTAACGACCTCAAACAGGTGCATCTAATTTAGGATAATAAATGTAGTGTAGGTGGAGATTTTAAAGGCAGACTAACAGGTCTTTGAGGGTCAGAATTCTAGCAGATAGACAGGTGTTTAAATACTCATTTGCAGCTGTATCATACAAATAAATCATATATTGTGATTTCTGAATTTTTTTTTAATTATGTCTCTCACAGTATACATGCACCTACGATGACAATTTCAGACCCCTCCATGATTTCTAAGTGGGAGAACTTGCAAAATAGCAGGGTGTTCAAATACTTATTTTCTGTATATAAAGCTCTTTCTGAATATGAGCGATGACACACTGCAGAATGACACACTGATGAGTTGTTCTTTTTGTGAATTCTAATGGATGTGCATGCAACACTACCTGTTAGAGGTTCATGTAAGTTTTCAGTTAAAATTTTAATCCTCACCAATGCAATACTTTGTGTTTAACTAGTTAGTTGTAAGTAACGAAGCTGGTGTGAAGCTAGTGCGCCTTGGAAATTCACAACTTTTTAAAACAGATTAGTTTTGACCTCTGATTTTTTTTTTTTTTGTTTTTTTTTTTGCTCACAACCAGAAACAGAATGCAATATTTATATGAATACAAAGAACTGCCATCCAAAGCCCAAAAAATGCACAGGTATGTTTTTGTTCATTATTCCACTTCTACTTAGCTAAAATATATTTTATTGGCCGACAAATTGGTTTACATTCATCTGCAGGACTAGAATTGTTTAAACTAATGTTTTATATATATATATATATATATAGGACTATAGGACCAAGATACTGTCAGAAGAAAATGTATGTGCCTTTTTTCTTAAATCAGAGCTGAAAGACAAGAAGAAAACAGGAAAGATCTTTATATCTGCTTTTGGTCTCCTAATGCTTGGTGCATTATCAACATTCTGTGTCATAGGGATCTTTTGTGAGTATTGTTTATCTTAATTTTTGATATTATTATTCAACACACTACAAGAAATTGACGTACAATGACTTAAAACTTATATATAAAACCAGTCTTAAATTCTTAAGATCAAAACTGCAGCATGTAGTTACTGTTCCAAAGCACATGGAACAAACTAGACTGTTCTTATTCATTTTTTAATGAATTTAACTCTTCAATTTAACTCAAGGTTATTCTTCCTTGACAGATCACAATAAAGAAGTGTCACATGCGATATTAAGTGAGAAGTATGCTAAAATTGCAGAAACATTGATAATGCAAGAATACAAAGCCAATGGTAGGTTGCTTCAAATACTTTTATATTTCCTTTAGTAGTTTGGAGTAGCTATAATTTATCTGAGGTAACGATACAATTTAGTGTTTAAGCAACATATTTGATTATGTACTCTTTCCACAACTTTCATCAAAAACCCCAATTCCAAAAAGGTTTGTACAAATGTGCAAAATGTGATTAAACAGAATGCAATGATTTGCAAATCTCATAAATTCATATTCTATTAAGAATAAAACAAAAAAACATTCAATTTAAATTGAGAATAATACAATTTTATGCAAAAAAAAAAAACAAAAAAAACAAAATAGGGTCATTTTAAATATGATGGCTGTAACAAGTCTTAAAATTAGTTGGGACAGGGCCATGTTTTCCACTGGGTATGTCTGTCTGTATACAACATGTAAACTGTGTTCACAGAAAATGATATCTGAAGGTGTTACTGAGCCCAAACAGTGATTTCCATTACAGAATCATGACTGTTTTAAATGCAATGCCACCTGAGAGCCCTTGTCCCCTGTGCACAGAGATTTCTCCAGATTCTTTAAAACTATTATTATTCAAAAGTTTTGCGTTATGATATTGAATATTTATTCTCAATTTATAGACACAGTCTTTCACAGATTTCTGACGCTCTGCCCATCTTTACTTCTGAGAGTCTCTGCTTCTCTAGGATGTACTGTTTATCTGTTTTTAATCTGTATCCCAGCAACAAGTTTGCTTACTGACAAAACTTTGTAGTCATGAAGCTGAGAACAGGCTACAAATTTAGTAACAGCATTTAATATTCAATGCACTGTTTAACAGGAATCCTTCTGCATCAACAGTAGTGCTCCTTTTTGAGAGGGCCAGGCAGAGGCTATTTATATATGGAAAGTCTTTTCTCATCTAGAACGGATTTTGCATTTGTTTCAGAGACAGAAAAGCTGTATGAAATACTGCAGAAGAAGTATCAGCGATGTCATGAACATTTAGCTGCATGCAAAGGTCAGGATTTTCTCATGTAGCACTTCCATCATCAGAAATCCCAGACTTTGGTCTTGTAGAATTGCAAAGCATTCAATATTTATTTGCATTGGTTTTTAATTGTACAGAGATTTTGCAGTTTGATTGAAATTGCTTAATTTGTTAGGGTTTTTTTTTTGCAACTGTTTTTAAAAATAGAAACTCAAAACTGTAAACTTTGTGAGGAGGGATGGAAGTCTCTTGGTTTGAAATGTTACCACTTCTCCCCGAATAAACTGAACTGGACTCAGAGTAGAGATGACTGTGTGGAGAAAGGAGGCCACCTGGTGATTATAACCAGCCGAGCTGAACAGGTGAGTGTAGTGGATCAATTTTGCTGCTGATTTCATTCCATTTGTGTGGGTTACAGGTGTAAGTGATGTGTGATGTTATTTTTTACATTAGGACTTCTTATCTTCAAAAATTCAAATCACACACTGGGTTGGCCTGAATGACTTGGAGACTGAGGGAAAGTGGATGTGGGTGAACAACCAGCCTTTACAAGGGTCGTTAACGTAAGATCTGTTTTTATAAAATCTATAAAATCCGTTTGCACAATGCACCAGCAAAACATTTACAACTTTTTGCATGAAAATATTTTTTTTAAAAATTCATTAAATTTTTTCAATTTATAAAGGTTCTGGTTTAGTGCTCCAGAGGGACCAAATCAGCCTGATAACCGAAAAAATCGAGACCATTCTGGAGAGAACTGTGGCACCCTGGGGGATGAAAGTGGTAACATAAATAAATGGTTTGATGCTTCATGTAAAAAGTTTAGGAAGTACATCTGTGAAAAATGAAAGACTCTTTTTACATGCATTTTTGCCTGATATTACCAGTTTTTTTAAAAAAGGATCAAATTAAAAATCTTATTTGATATTGTAAAACAGCAACAGGCTGGAAGTTGCATTCAGCCTCATTCAGTCAATCAGGTACACTGCAATAGAAAGCTTGTTGAATGGTTGTTGCATGTGGGAGCCGTAGCCTGGGCCAATGACAGGCTGAGGACAACTGAAACTGAAAAAAAGAACAACAAATTTTGAGTGTGATATTGTAAAATATCTAACAATTAAATGTATCCCTGCACTGTGTTTTTAACATGTCTCCTAACAGCTTTATTTTTAAATACCTGGCAACTGTGCACTGACAAAAATAAACATTTTACAGCATTATACAATGGTATTGTATTTTTTAGCTTTGCTTTCCAACTAGATCTTTAAAATATGATGCGACATCATATATCTACAGAACAATATCTTTTGGTCTGTTGTCTTGTGGAAGTGTTTCAAACTGCATTGGATGGATGAACACCTGACTTTAAAAACGTGTTTCCCTCAATTGGCACAACCCCATCATATAACAGAACAACAGATTTTTCCTTTCATTTGTCAATGACCTAATTTATGGTAAAATGAATTAATAGATGCAATGTTATGTTGCTTTGAATATACATAAAGGGAAAAAAAATTTATACAACTTGCTTTAAAATTATAGTATTACATGCATTATATAAGAATTACATCTTCATTAGTGTAAGATACAAATACATGGAGACATCAGGACAACAGCAAAATTCTTTTACAATTTTACATCTTCAAACTAAATAGATTCACCAACAGAAATGTTTACACAGTACGTTTATACATATTTAATATGATGGGTGAAATTTTATATACTTTACATGAACAAGGACATACTGCATATTACATATATTTATCTTTTTTTGATCTTTAAATCTTAAATGTTTCAATCTTTGTAGTTACTAATTATCTCCAGAATTCCTTTGTAAATGTTAAGAATCTGCCAGAAGGACCGATATCAACACGGCGCCAATCCTGAACTTAGCAAATGAAAACATTTTACATAGAAAATGTGTACAAGTGAATAAGATAATTCATCTAAGGTTAATATTCCATGGTTCCCTGGTGGTCTAGTGGTTAGGACGCGGTGCTCTCACTGCTGCGGCACGGGTTTGATCTTCGGTCAGGGAACCGACCCCAGCCATTAGGGTTGCACAAGCCTTGGTGCCGGTCCCAAGCCCGGATAAATGAGGAGGGTTGCATTAGGAAGTGCATCCAGTGTAAAAACGTGCCAAATCAAACATGCAGATGGTCCGCTGTGGCGACCCCTAACGGGAGAAGCCGAAAGAAAGTTTTATTCAAAGGTTAATATTCCACTGGAAGATTTTTCCAATTCAATAAATAAGTGAGGCTATTCCGCATAGATTTGGAGATTTAAAAGAAAATCCCCAAATTTATATTTGCAATGAATGTCTACAATTAGTCCTGAGAATGTTTTCATACGTGACTCTAAATACTTGCATGTATAACTCTAAAAAATCTTATTGGTTTAAGTGTTAAGGCAATTCTGATTAAAGTGTTGAAATTCTAGTGTTGTATTCAAAGAAATCACACTGTCGGTGTTAGAAACTGGTTTGCCTGAAATTGCCTCAGTGTCATCACAGAGTTCCAGCAGTGCTAGAATTAAATCTTATGTGGGTCCCCAGTTTTTTTTTACTAAAATAATCTTGAAGACCCCCCCCAAATCTATTTTTTACTTGTCATGGGTGTCCCTAATGCTTTATGGGGGGTCCCGGATCCACCCAGCCCACCCTTAATTCGAGCACTGGTTCCAGGTATCCAACACAATTTTTCCACACACAATTTTCTTTTCTTTTTTAATAAAGAATAAAGAATAAGTGATTGTTATTAAAAACACGTATGATGTTTCAGTTGTTAGACCTCATGATTTGAGGTTCTTTAAGCCCTTTGATATTAAAATGGCTTATGGTACAGACGCACTGTTTTATGTTGTATCAGAGAGTTGTGTTGTGTAGATAATGAGGAACAGTTAGAAGCTACCTCATGTTCTAGGAGGTTTTATGTTTTAGGAGGTTTTGGGTGGTTTTATGTACAATGTCATTGTAGAGAGAGCTTTGAGTGCCTTGTTGCTTGGCAAATTTGATTTGAAGCCCTGTTAAAAAAAAAGAAAAGATTTATTCATTGGAGCACTTTTTTGGAATGATCATTGGAGGAGTGGTAGATGGTAACCCTAAAAGATTATAGCTATAACTAAAGTGTTCATGCCAGTGGTCTAAATACTAAACACTGATTTATTTATTTATTTATTTTTTTTATTGAGAATATCAATGTTTTGGAGAAACATATTTTCATCATACTGGTCTATATTAATGCCAGTGAATCCCCTTGGCCCACACTAGAACCTGGGCTCAGGACTATTTTCACATGTGATAGTATATAATTTAAACTTTGGGCCTATAAATATAAGCAATCATAAATTGGTGTTATATATGCATGTTTTCAGAGTCATGTGTGAAAAATACTCATCACTAATAATAGACTTACATCATTCAGAGTGTCCGTTGAACCATTCCATTTCCCATTATAAATAGTGACAGTGACTACAACATTTCCTGTTCTACAACATTATACCGTTTAAACAGCGTGGTGAAGCATGGCCGTGAAGATGGAAAAAAAGCATCATTATTCAAAAGGTAGAATCTCAAACTTTTCAATCAATATTTTGATTATATTAAATATGACACATTTTCCTGAACAGATAAATGACAAGAAATTTCTCATTCTTAGAAACTAAATCCGAGGATGGTGATTATATGAACTGGTCTCCAAAACACAAAACATTCTCCAGTACGTCGTCTTTTGATAATAAACAAATGTATACATGTTTTCCAGGATATTGACATAATGAAATAACTAAGTCTTTTATTACAGGTTTCTCTGACTGCGAAATAAACATCATATCTGCTCTCGGTCTCCTGCTGATGCTTGGAGTTTTATTAGCACTCTGTGTTATTGGGATCTTATGTGAGTATTGCTTGATGTTAAGAAAATGAAGTGCCTCATTTATAGTTCTTTTGTACATATTGTGTATTTCCCCTTGTTGCCTAAATGTATTAACAATTATATTTTAAAAAATTAATCTATTTTTGCTGTGAAACAGATGCTAAATTAAGTGGAGATTGTTAATTTGAATATAGCACATACAATAAATTTAGCTATGATGCAAATTAGCATTGGGAATAATTAGGCATAAAGGTAATCAAACAAAGATTCCAATTTCAGGTTTGTAGATTATTTTATTGATGCTGGTATTGATTATTTACTACAGTCCAGATCCTCCAAATTGGTGTCAAGAGCATCAACGCCATCCATGAAAACGTTGTACATGCTGATTATGCTTAGACATTCAACAGACACTTTCTTTTTCAACTTTTCATTTGGTTCTTTTTGTTTGTCCACAAGGGGATAAAAGGCTTTTAAAGACATTAAATGTAAGTTGTTTAAAGACAGAACCAATGAGGTTTTAATTTTAAAGCACATGGAAGTACTGCAGCAAAACAAAACACAAAATGTAATAGCAATTGATTAGTTGTAATATTGTATATACTTTATTATATTATTGCATCTACTATTCATTAATACATTTTTTAGTCAAAAAATAAATATTGTAATGAAATATGTGTGTGTGCGATGGAACTTAACAGATACACAGTTACAAGAATATAACGAGATATGAGGTTTTGGGAGTCTTGGACCCTCCTAGAGTCCTGTTGCACACCAAACATCATTTTATCTCAGTTGTTTAGAATCTTATCTACTAAGTTATTTATTTGCATGACAGCATTGAGAACCCACATGACAAGCACAGTTGCGCTTACATTAAACACACATTTCTCTTTTGATTGAACTCTGGTGTTCTTGTTTTACAGATCACAATAAGAGATTTTCCTTTGAGATATTACGTAAGCAATATGAGAATGCTACAGCCACAGTGATGATGCAAGAAATTACAGTTAAGGGTAAGTTTTTTCAAATTTGACGCGTGTTATTGGTGCTCATTCCTTTCACCTGAGTCTGATCAGCCTGGGAATGTGGCACAAGTGACAGGTTTATTCTCATTATCAAAACCTATTTTGCATTTAGAGATGGAAACACGGTATGAAGCATTGATGATGAAGCATCAGCAAGTTAAGGAAGATCTTTCAGCATGCAAAGGTAACACATTAAAAACTAGGTGCAATTTTATGTTTCTTTGAATATACATAAATTCCTGACAATTTCATTTCAACTGCTCTTTGAACTTATCTTGTCATAAGCAAATCAAAACAGCAGACAATGTGAGAATGGATGGAAGTGTTTTGGTTTGAAGTGTTACTACTTCTCTACTTCTAAAGTGAAGTGGACTCAGAGTAGAGATGAGTGTGTGGGAAAAGGAGGCCACCTGGTGGTGATAACCAGTTCAACTGAACAGGTGAGTGTAGTGAATCAATCTACTGCTGCCAAATTCCTCCTGTGGGTTAAAAGTGTAAGTTTGTGTGTGATGATGTTTTCTATATTAGGATTTTTTATCTTCACAAATACAAAAACCACACTGGATTGGTTTGAATGACTTGGAAACTGAGGGAAAGTGGATTTGGGTGAACAACCAGCTTTTACAGGAGACCGGTGTAACGTAGGAACATTGTTCACTCACATACAAACTCCTGTGTAATATAAATAAACTGTACAGCAGACTGATTACAGTCTTTTTTTTTTATCTATAAAGGTTCTGGTATCGCTCCCCAGAGGGAATAGATGAACCTGATAACTGGAAAAAAGAGGATCCTACTGGAGAGAACTGTGTTGCTCTGGGGAATGGTGATTTTGGTCACACAAATAAATGGTTTGATGCGTCTTGCCGTAAGCAAAAACAATTCATCTGTGAGAAGTAAAATATCTCACATGCACTTTAACTATTAATAAATAATTTTGAGAAATATGGATAATGTTCGTTTGTTGAATTTGAACATTTGCTATTTCAAAACAGCTCATTGGCTTCATTGTATGTAAACAAGGAAAATTTTAATTTAGAACGTTAACATTTAAGGTTAAATGCAAGGTACTGTATCTATGGTTCTATATAGAATTTTTTTTCCATTATGCAAAACATTTAATGTTTAAAGGACCGCCCAGTATGCATTTAGCTTTGTCTTGTGCAAATATGCAAGTGCTTCCCTGAAAAAAATGTTTTCTTGATAGAAGCATCTAAAACCTGTATCAGCGTTGATAAAGCCTTACTAAGGGTGCAAGCTGCTTTTAAACTAAGCTCTAATAACAAGCCAGATGATCCCAATCCTGCTTAGACCGGAGGACGTGGTGTGCATGGTTACCAAAAAGAAAACATTGTTAATGACCACAGAGCAGTTTTCCATTTTGCCTAAATACATTTTAAGTATCCATTGGGCCAGAGAAGATGGCAGCATTTTGATGGCAGCAGGATGAATCATGTTCAAGCATGCCTTTTTCTTTACACGATAAAGATTTAATCTGGATTTGTGAATGACATAGCAAACTGTTTAAACATAAAATTATTTCTGGAAGTATTAAAGACCCCATGCAGTGATTTCCATTAGAGAATCATGACTGTTTTACATGCAGTGCCACCAATATTGATTTTCGCCCTTGTGCATAGAGATTTCTCCAGATTCTTTCAACTGTTTTTCAATTTCATGTCGAGGAACATTATTCTGAAATTGTTTTAAAATTTAAATACAATTTTCCACAGATTGCTGAAGCTCTTTCATTCTTTACCTCTGAGAGACTCTGCCTCTCAAGGATACACTATTTATACCCAATCATTTTACTGACCTGTTTTCAATCAACCTCATTATTTGTAAAAATGTTTCTCCAACTGTTTCATTTTAATAACTTTTTCCAGACATTTGTTGACCCAACTTTTTTAAGACGAGACTATAATTTGTTTTCCTTAAAATGGTACATTTCCTCAGTTTAAACATTTTAATGTTTTTTTTTATGTCCATTGTGAATAAAATACAGGATTAGTATATTTGCAAATCATTCTGTTTTTATATGTTCCACAGTCGCTTTTTTTGTAATTAGGGTTGTAAAAAGCATTGCTTTAGATTACAGACACTTGAATGTTTTGGCTGATCAGTGAACTGTGTATTTTCTTTCTACAGTACAGTACTTTACTAAATTTATATTAAATATATTATATTATGATTCTTAGATTTTATGTTTTTTAAATCTTACTGCATTACTACATAACAGCTCCAAATAAAAGTCACCTAAACACCACAGCAAACTAGTCTCCAACAGACTCATTTTTTGAGAAGTTTTCTATTTTTCAGCTTTTGTAACGTGGTTCAAGATCATTTTCAGAATGTCAAACACTTTTAACACTTGTGCAGCAGGTACAAACAAGTTATCTAAATCAAATCATGACAAAGGGTTAAGGATCCAACTTAGAGTTCATAACAAACAGTGAAACCAACAAAAAGGAAGCTGAACAGTAAGAAGCTCTTTCTCTTCTTTATTATATTCTTAGACATGAGGTAATTGCTTATATAAAGTAAAAGTTAGAATGGCTACGCTCCTTTAGCTTTATGTGGGAATCTGTGAACGGTACACATTTAGAGAGCATTATCCTGTACCTCACTAGAGCTTTATCATTGTATTCATCACAGTTCATCACAGTATTCCTGGCCTCAGCTGTGAAACTGACCTACAGTATACACAGTATATTTCTAAATATGAGTGATTAATGCACTGCAATGTGATTGATAAATTGGTCTCTATTGGTTTCTATTGGTTTCTCTAGCCACACCCAGGCCTGATTACTGCCATACCTGTTCACAATCAAGAAATCTCTTAAATTGGACCTGCCTGACAAAGTGAAGTAGACCAAAGGATCCTCAAAAGCTAGACATCATGCCGGGATCCAAAAAAATTAAAAAACAATCTGAGATCTATCAGTATGGAAAAGGTTATTAAGACATTTCAAAAGCTTTGGGACTCCAGCCAACCACAGTAAAAGCCATTATTTACAAATAGCAAAAACATGGAACAGTGTAGAACCTTCCCAGGCGTGTCTGGCTGACCAAAATTACCCCAAGAGCACAGTGATGACTCACCCAAGAGGTCACAAAATACCCCACAACAACATCCAAAGAAATGCAGGCCTGACTTGCCTCAGTTAGGGTCAGTGATCGTTAATTTACCATAAAAAAGAGGCGGCAAAAATAGTTTGCATGGCAGAGTTCCAAGACGAAAGCCACTGCTGAGCAAAAAGAACATAAAGGCTCGTCTCAGTTTTGCCAGAAAACATCTTGATGATTCCCAACACTTTTGGGAAAATACTCTGTGGACTGACAAGACAAAAGCTGAACTGAAGGTGTGTGTGCCATTACCTCTAGCGTAAAAGTAAAAGCATTTCAGAAAATGGACCAACAGCAAAATATGGTGGTGGTAGTGTGATGGTCTGAGGCTGTTTTGCTGCTTTAGGACCTGGAAGACTTGCTGTGAAAAATGAAACCACGCTGTTTACCAAAAAATCCTAAAGGAGAATTTTCAGCCATCTGTTTGTGACCTCAAGCTGGAGTGAGTTCTGCAGCAGGACAATGATCCAAAACACACCAGCAAGTCCACCTCTGAATGGCTGAAGAAAAATAAAATAAAAACTTTGGAGTGGCCTAATCAAAGTCCTGACCTGAATCCTATTGAGATGCTGTGGCATGACCTTAAAAAGGTGGTTCTTGTTTGATAACTCTCCAATGTGTCTAAATTACAACAATTCTGCATAGATAAATGGAGCAAAATTTTTCACAGCGCTGTAACAGACTCACTGCAAGTTATCACAAACGCTTGATTGCAGTTGTTGCTGCTGAGGGCGGCCCAACCAGTTATTAGGTTTAGGGGCAAAGACTTTTTCACACAGGGCCATTTAGTTTTGGATTTAGTTTTCCCTCAATAATAAAAACCTTCATTTGAAAACTGCATGTTGTGTTCACTTGTGTTATCTTTTACTAATATTTAAATTAGTTTGATGATCTGAAACATTAAAGTGTGACAAACATAATAAGAAATCAGGAAGGGGCAAACACTTTTTCACACCACTGTGTATATATATATAACACCCTTTTATGATTGCTCACATTGTGGCAGTGGAACCTCTCATTCTATTTCTAATTATAAATAGTGACAGTGACTAAAACATTTCCTGCTCAACGACATTATACCGTTTAAACAGCGTGGTGAAGCATGGCCATGAAGATGGAAAAAAAGCATCATTATTCAAAAGGTAAAATCAAAAATTAAATATTTTTATTATATTTTATCGTTTGAATTACACATTTTTCCAATCAGGTAAATGACAAGAAATGTATCATTCTTAGAAACAAGAACCGAGGATGGTGATTATATGAACTTTCGTCCAAAACACAAAACATCCTCCAGTACGTCTTCTTTTGATAATAATCAAATGCATACTTTTTTTTTTTTTTATTATTATTGATTTATCAGGATATTGACATAATGAAATAACTAATCCTTTTATTTCAGGTATTTCTGAGCGCAAAATAAACATCATATCTGCTCTCGGTCTCCTGCTGATGCTTGGTGTTTTATCCACACTCTGTGTTATTGGGATCTTTTGTGAGTTTTGCTTGATGTTCTGACTCAAAAAAATGAATTGTTTTTTTAAAGCGAGTGCATCAAAAGACATCCTATACAATTGTGTCCTAGTTTGGACTTTTGTCCATATAGTGTAAAAAAGGCTTTTAAAGACATCAAATATAGGTTTTTCAGAGACAGAACCAATGAGAAGGTTTTATTTTTAAGCACTATTTTTTAGCAAGTACTGCAGCAAAACAAAACACAAAATGTAAGTGCAGTTCATTTGTTGTAATTTTTTAACGTTATTATATTATTGCATTTGATATTCATTTATTCCATAAAAAAATAAATGTTTTAATGAAATATGTGTTTGATGCTCATTAAACAGCTACACAGTTACACGAATATAATTAGATATATGAGGTTTTGAAAGTCTTGGACCCTCCTAGAGAACCCACATGACAAGCACAGTTGCGCTTACATTAAACACACATTTCTCTTTTGATTGAACTCTGGTGTTCTTGTTTTACAGATCACAATAAGATATTTTCCTTTGAGATATTACATAAGCAATATGAGAATGCTACAGCCACAGTGATGATGCAAGAACTTACAGTTAAGTGTAAGTTTTTTCAAATTTGACATGTGTGCCATTGGTGCTCATTCCTTTCACCTGAGTCTGATCAGCCTGGGAATGTGGCACAAGTAACAGGTTTATTCTCATTATCAAAACCTGTTTTGCATTTAGAGATAGAAACACTGTATGAAGCATTGAAGATGAAGCATCAGCAAGTTCAGGAAGATCTTTTGGCATGCAAAGGTAGGGACCCCCCCCACACACCACCACCACCACCACTACATCATTTATTGTGAATGTGTTGAAAACAAAATTTATGACAATTTCATAGCAAATAATGGCCAAATTCTCACTATTTCTTGATCTCATCTTGTCATAAGCAACTCAAAACAGAGAACCATGTGAGAAAGGATGGAAGTATTTTGGTTTGAACTGTTACTACTTCTCCACTTCTAAATTAAACTGGACTCGGAGTAGAGATGAGTGTGTGGAGAAAGGAGGCCACCTGGTGATTATAACCAGCAAAGCTGAACAAGTGAGTATAGTGGATCACTCTGATGCTGCCTTTCATTTGACTTGTGCATGTGTTCAGGTCTAAGTAGTGTTTGATGATGTTTTCTGTATAAGGTTTATGTATATTCACAAATTCAAGAAACACATTGGATTGGCTTGAATGACTTGGAGACTGAGGGAAAGTGGATGTGGGTAAACAACCAGCCTTTACAAGAGACTGGTGTAATGTAAGAAATTCTCAGCTTCAGGGGGGTCATTTCGAAAATGATAATATAAAAATCCATTTAATAGCAAACTGATTACAAATTTTTTATTTCACCCATGTAGGTTCTGGTTTAGTGCACCAGAGGGTCCAAATGAGCCTGATAATTGGAAAATGGTGGATCCTTCTGGAGAGAACTGTGGTGCTCTGGGAAATGTGGCTTACACAAATTATTGGTTTGATGCATCTTGCAGTGAGCTAAAAAAGTTCATCTGTGAAAATGGGGAATAACCCTAATTCATTTTAACACATTTTTAACACGTTTCTGATATTGTAAAACAGGACTGATTCTATTGTCTATAAAAAATATGATCACAGCTAACTCTAAAGTTAAATGTAAAGTAACCTTGGACCAATATCAAATCTATTATATGTTGTATATTTTTAAAAAGTTAAAATAACCTGAGTTTCAAAACTTAAAGTTTTAAAATCTAAGCTTTTGTTCCTGACCATAAAAAGATGCTATGAGATCATGTATGTAGATTTTCTCTTGCTACTTTGCCTACATTAAAAAATCTCCAGCATTTATTTCCTTTAATTGACTGAACATTTATAACATTGAAGATGTTCGGTGACTCATTCAAGGTTCTACCTCAGTTTGCTGAATAGTGTGAAAGTCAGGGATGAATATAATTTTTTACAGGATTGAATCCTCCTGCCTTGACTTTTACTTTGAACTCAATATTAGATATAATTTACAGATGATTAGGTAGTATGCATTATATGTTATATGCTAAACCAAATGTAGTGACTTGCTTTAAAAAATTAAATAAATATTAAAAGTTTGAGGCCTAAAATTAAATGTTTTTATAAATCTATGATTTGATGCCACTGTTTTAGTTGCAATACAGCAAAATTGTGTTATGAAAACAGAAGGCAGCTTCTTTAGATATGCTTTGTGACTGCAATTCAAAAAGAGATTTGAGGTTTATAGTCCCACAGACTGCAGGCTAACAAATGGCAGCAAGTGAATAGTCAGTTCATGTACTGGAGGAGGGAAAAATGGCCAAGTGTAAGAATCTGAGCAACTTCCCAGAGGCCAAATATTAATGCTAGATCACTGGGTATCCAAATACTGATCTCTTTGTCTACTGAGTAGAAAAACAGGAAAGATCTTGATATCTGCTCTTAATGATTGGTGCTTTATCAACTCTCACAGAGCATTTGGAAAGTATTTACAGCGATACCCTTTTTGAACATTTTATCGTACAGCCTTTTTCCAAAATGGATTAAATTCATTATTTACCTCAAAATTCTAAAAAAAAAATACCTCATGATCACAACGTGAAAGATGTTTGTTTGAAATATTTGCATATTAGTTACTCAATACTGAATTGCCCAAAACATTGTTGATGCACATTTGGCACCAATTACACCCTCAAGTGTTTTTTAGTTTGATGCTACAAGATTGGCACATATTTTTGGGCAGTTTCTCCAGTTCTTCTTTGCAGAACCTCTCAGGCTCCATCTGGTTGGATGGGGAGCGTCAGTGCACAGCCATTTTTAGATCTCTCCAGAGACGTTCAATCGGGTTGATCAGGTAGTCTTCTAAAATAACACAAAAATATAATAATCAGTTCACAGCAATAAACATGCATATCAATGAAAAACACGTAAGAACAAGTGATGCAAACATACAATCGGTCATCGACTTATAAATGATTCTCAGTACAAGTAATCTTATTACTCCAAATAAATATGTCTCACTATCATTTATCAATATGAAATATTGTGTTATCTCACTTATACAGAACGTAATGGAACACTGCAAGACCATTAGCATTTATAGTGCTAGCATTAGCTTCATGGAAACATATATTACACAATGAAACACGTAAATGAGGAATCAAGTAATAAAAACAAGGTTAAAGAACGTTTATAAATATACTTGTGTGGGAAATTGAAGTTTCAGTTCCACAATTTTCAGGATTGCGGTGCACGCGTTTGTGTCGGCGGCCATCTTGCCATTGTCCCCGCACCACTCGGTATTTAAGGACACCAAAGCCATTAAATGACTGTCAGATTATCTTACTGGCTCCTCATGTCCCTTGGATAAATCTTGCCACCCTGACTGCTCTGGTTCCTGTTCCTGTTTCTGATCCTGTCTCTGATCCCTGTTTCTGGTTTGAACTCTGGACTGTTTCTTGGTTTGTGTTTTTTGTTCTGCCCTGCCTGCCTGATTACCGGTTTGGTCCTTGGGCTGCTTTTTGGTTTGTGTTTTTGCTCTGGCCTATTTTGCTCTGTTTGCTGGCTTTTGGATATTTTAACAGTTTTTGGATTTTTGATATTGGTTCCTCCTGCATTGTCTGTCTGCTGGCTCTTGACTTTGGACTGTTTTTTTAGGACTTAGTTTTTGCCCTATTGATTTGGATTTAGTTTTTATCCCCACCTCTTTGCTCCTTATGGAATACCATTTCGCCATACCATTGTTGCATCCTGTATTTGGGTCTACCTTCCAGTCACCATCCCTGACAGTATAATCTGGCCCTCCACCAAGCCTTCTGAGAGGCGAACTATTTTGGGTATTCAAATTTTATCAAAGTTTATTAAATTCAGATTTAATGTTTAATACATTAGATGGAAGCTCCATATTAACAAACCCCTTCACACACTACACAACACCGGATACAACAAGCCTACAAGTGATAATAAGAGCAGTGACACATCTGACTTCTGCTTGCAGATGTGAAGCTTTACTGAGGTCTAAAAACACAACACTTGAGTTTTTATCTGAAAATGGATAGTAGTGAAAAGAGATCTCATTCAACAGGTAAATAAAGATATACTCTGGTATATTAGATATGAAGAAGAATTATAAAAACAAAACAAAAAATGTCTTCTCCCAACAGAAATGGATGACAAAATTTATGCAAATGCACAGGACCTTTATCCAAAGTCCAAGAATTGCACAGGTATGTGTTTTTTAATCATCTCCACACATGATTTATTATTGGCTAACAAATGTACATCTGTAAAATTTGATTACTTTTATGTTGTGTTTTGGATTGTGGATACTGAAATATGAACATTATTGTGTATACATTTTGTAATGTAAGTGAATACGGCTGTTTTGGATTATATTTATGGTACAATTTTTATGGTACAGAGCTGAAAGACGACAAGAAAACAGAAAAGATCTTCATATCAGTTTTTGGTCTCCTTCTAGTACTTGGTGCTTTATCAGCACTCTGTGCTATAGGGATATTGTGTGAGTATTGATTGTTCTATAGCCTTTTTATATTTAGTGTATTCATTCAACAAGCCACAATTTTAATGTTATATTTGACATAGAATTTGGGTATAATTCTTTGTCGTCTTATATAGTTTGGATTTTTTTTACAATTTATTCCAAAACTTTGGAAATCCAGTTGCAGGATTTCCAAAGTTTCAGGATTAGTGTTAAATTTTCAAACTTTCTTTCCTAATGAGCATTTCTTACTGTTTCAAAGCAGACCAGTGTCTAATGCTGACATCCTAGGATTAAAATATACATTGTATACATGAAATTATTATTATTATTATTATTATTATTATTATTAATAATAATAATCATCATCATCATCATCATCATCTTTTATTGATTTAACCCTGGGTATTCATCTTTAATAGATCACAATAAAGAAGTGTTGTATGAGATATTAAGTGAGAAGAATGCTAATATTACAGCAACATTGATGCTGCAAGAACATGAAGCAAATGGTAGGTTATTTCAAAGAATTATTTTTCTTTTCTCTAGTAGCTTGCAGTAATTCTCCAAATCATTCAAATTCATCACCAAATCTGGCACACACTATCTTCAAAATAAAGAAGCCTCATAAAATTAAATAATTTTAAATTGAGACATGTTGCGTGTTATTTTGTCTCTGTAACTAAAATACCGTGCAACCTAGAGACGAAATAATAGCAGCTTTGAAAAAAATCAAAGGCAGGCTTTAGAGAACTCATGTTTTTATGAACTATGTTTATTTTTTGCTGCTGCTTTCTAGTGTTATTACACACAAATTATCATTATTATAATTTTGTCGGATCCATTCTCATTATTGAAAAATTGTTTGCGACAAAAATTCTATTATTATTTTTTTTGCTTTAGAGACAGAAAAGCAGTATGAAGCACAGAAGATGAAGTATCAACAAGTTGAAAAAGAGCTCTCTGAATGCAAAGGCAATACTTCCTCATCACAGCTTAACTTCCGGTTACTTAACACCAGTCACGTAGATCTTATTGAAGCCACATTATTGTGTATTTTCAAGTTGAGCCAAAAAAATCCTGCGAACTCCACTGTTTTTCATGTGCATTTTCTTTAACTAGGCCAAAGAATTGAACTGCAAAGCCACTAAACAGCATGCAAACCTGTATATTAGTTCACTCTCAAGTTTAATCACCAGTGTGACACTTTGCAGTGAGCGGGGGTCCAGCAATTAGTAGACACAAGGCAGGCTTTAGAGAACTCATGTTTTTATGAACTATGTTTATTTTTTGCTGCTGCTTTCTAGTGTTATTACACACAAATTATCATTATTATAATTTTGTCGGATCCATTCTCATTATTGAAAAATTGTTTGCGACAAAAATTCTATTATTATTTTTTTTGCTTTAGAGACAGAAAAGCAGTATGAAGCACAGAAGATGAAGTATCAACAAGTTGAAAAAGAGCTCTCTGAATGCAAAGGCAATACTTCCTCATCACAGCTTAACTTCCGGTTACTTAACACCAGTCACGTAGATCTTATTGAAGCCACATTATTGTGTATTTTCAAGTTGAGCCACGTTCAACCTTAAAAACAAATCTTTAAATACAGAAAAATCTCAGGCAATTCAAGCAACTATAATTTATAAAAGTCTTCACCAGATTTAGCTTACATCGGCAGAATTCTTTTTAATCGCACATAATCAAAAGGTTTGAATACACTAGCAATGTAAAAAAAAATGAAGTGTGATGAGTATCACGACTTCCACTGTGTTATCATCTGCATACATGAAGATGTTTGACTTATGCAGAGCTCACAGAGCAGAGAGTAAAAGACTCGGCGTTCAGAGAGTTTAAAATCCTTGCCATTGTATTTATCATGGGTTAGGTATAGTAGGTTTTTTGAGCTACTCCCTACCTATTAGCAGTACCAATGCATCTACCTGCAAAAGTAAGATTATCTGTTTTTTTTGTTTTTTTTAGTCGCATCATAAAAATATATTTTCTTTTGTTTCAGTGACAGAAAAACTTTATGAAAAGCTGAAGATGAAGTATCATCAAGTTCATGAACAAATTATCTCTGCATGCAAAGGTCAGGTCTTTTTAACTGCAATACCCCCATCATAGGAAACGCCCTCACACAATCTTAGCATTGCTAAACAATTCATATTTAATATTTATTGTTTTTTAATGGTTTAGTGATTTGTGCATGTTAGCCTTATTTCTTGCTTTTTCTTTTTTTGCAACTGTTCTTGAAAAAGAAAATCTAAGTTATAAACTTTGTGAGAAAGGATGGAAGTCTTTTGGTTTGAAATGCTACTACTTCTCCACTTCTAAACTGAACTGGACTCAGAGTAGAGATGAGTGTGTGAAGAAAGGAGGCCACCTGGTGATTATAACCAGCCGAGCTGAACAGGTGAGTGTAGTGGATCACTCTGATGCTGGTTTTCCTTCCACTTATGTTGGCTACAGGTGTGACCTGTGTGTGATGATGTTTCCTACATTAGGATTGTTTATCTTCGCAACTTCAAATTACACACTGGATTGGCCTGAATGACTTGGAGACTGAGGGAAAGTGGATGTGGGTGAACAACCAGTCCTTGAATGAGACGGGTGTAACGTAAGGACAGTTTTTGCTAACATAACATATAACATATAGCATGTATAGCAAACTAATTATTGTCTTTTTTTTTTACACAATTTTGAAGGTTCTGGTTTAGTGCACCAAAGGGACCAAATCAACCTGATAACTGGACAGTTCTAGACCCTTCTGGAGAGAACTGTGCTGCTCTGGGGGATGAAAATGGTAACATACATACATGGTTTGATGCTTCATGTAAAACACTTAAAAAGTACATTTGTGAAAGGTAAACAACTTTTCTTTACACATGAAATCATTTTTTTATTTTATTTTTTTTACATAATTTTGGTTGTCTGAATCTAGAGATTTGATTTAAAGTTTAATTTACGTGTGGATTGTGTTTATAAAATATTCACAAACTGCTTTATTCTTTAATACATGTCACTATTTTTAGATCATTAGAAAATTGTGTGACGATGTTAAACTGTAGAGTACTTGGAGCGATGAAAACTGTTATTCCCTCATTCGGCGTAACCTCAGAGCATGAAATCATTAAAAGATTTCTTCTTAAAATGTCACCCATGTCTGTATAAATATGAAAAATGGTGTTTTTATTTTAAATTAGCTTAAACTAGATGATTTATCTGTAAATATTAATGCTATGTACATTTACTGATGTGCATTATACAATTGTTTCGCTAAACTGGATTTAATTTTGAATGAATAAACAATTAAAATATTTTTGGCCTGAAATTATGATGTGTGTGTTGTTTATTATAGTTGATAATTTGTTTTGTGCCAGTGTTTTAGTTTCAGTACAGTATCTGGTTAAAGCATCAGCTGTATATGGTTAAAATGACAATGAAAGCTTCTTGACTTGTCACATGGATTAATAATTTTGGTAATTGTTTATTGAATTTAAATGTTCACAAGTTTAGCAAGATATGTTGTGTGATATCGTCCTTACTTGTCCCCTTTTGCTGAGGCAGGGGTCTGTTCAGGTGCTGCATCATTGGAGTTGCAGATATAACTTGAACCTGGAGTAATGTAAGACCTGGCTTGGGGAATCATGTTTTATTTTATATCATGTGGACAAGCAGGCGTATGTGCATTGCTTACATGGGTTACATGTTTACTTTTATTACTTTATGCACACATTTAACACTGGGTTTTCTTTTCAACAAAGTGGTCTCATATGATATATTAAGTGAGATGAACGCTAATATAACAGCAACATTGTTGAGAAAAGAACACAAGGCCAAAAGTAAGTGGTTTCTACACACTTCCTGTTTTCATCAGTAGTTTGCAGTGGCACAGTATATTTCCATTATCAACTCAATGTGTGACAGATTTGATGTCACCAAAAATAGGATAATATCATTATAAAGATAATGACTTCTGTTAATATTAGGACGACATTTGGCACACTGATTAAGAGAGGGACTAAGGAACATTCTGATTACATTTTGACTGAGGTGCTGCGAATTGTATAGTATCACCAGTGAGTCTGGTAAACTAGTTCTGCTAACTTTTGTACTTTATCTAACATTAAAACTCAAAGATCTTTGACTTTTTTGTAATGAGATATATGAAGTTTTAGCAACATGTTTAAACCCCCCCCCCCCCCCCATCACAACCCTTATACCATAACACACATACAGAGTTAATTTCTACAAATGTATATAATAATATAATATACAAATAGGATATATAGCAAACTAATTACAGACTCTTTTTTTTTGTTTGTTGTTTTACAAATGAAGGTTCTGGTTTAAATGCACTAAAGGGACCAAATGAACCTGACAACTGGGGGAAAAAAAGAGGAAGTAAGTGGTTACATAAATAAAAGATTTGGTGCATCCTGCTAAAACAGTTTATCTGTGAAAAGGGAAATAGCGTAATAAAATAAGACATTATGGATTTCAAACCAGGAAGCTTTTGATTGTTATCTAAGCTCTGTAAATCTCTAAACCATTAGACATTTGTATGAGAGCTCCTGTGTTGCCTCTCTCCTGCTGCCTTCAGTGTAAATTATTTGACAATCATTAATCACCTTTGTTCATTTCCTCGAAGCCTGAGGTGAAGCCTTGGAGATGTTATTGACTCCTTCAAGGTCACTTATTCGTTCTGCTGAGTTGTGAAAATTGCTGGTAATTCCATCTTTGCACATGATCAGGTCGCATTGCATTAGTTCTCCTGGATGTTTATAAAATCATCTTGATGCCTGAAAATCATTGTACGGCCACTGATCTCAAGTCTTCCTGGATTATTAAACAGCACCACAGCATACAAATCTCCAAAAGAAACAAACATCTGTGTAGTGCGGCATGTTTTATTTATATTTTCTGATTGTTCAATAAAATAATTTTTACTAGAAATTATTTCTATGACAGGGAACTTTCAAATGTAATAAATAAATAGTTTTAGTATGTTCTTCAGCACGTTTGTGTGAATCTGTGACTGATGTACTACGTTTGACTGTTACACCATTTTGAATGCATGTCCACCTCGATCACTCTGAACAAATTAAAGCTTCTACTAAATATAAATGTTCAATACACTTCAATGGGATTCATAATTTAGCATTTACCTAATATAGTTTTTATAATTTTTTCATGCCAATTATTATACATGATTTATTTATAATTTATAATTTAAATATTGAAATAAAAATGCCCTTTACACTGTTTCGCTACAACAACCCTGGATGCTACACAGCTACAATATATAACAGTGATGAGGCTCATGATTGCTAAAAATAAAACCAGATTATGAGACATGAGGGGGATGAACTTCGATTGAGGTGTAAGAATTCTGCTTGCTAGTATAAACGTGTAGTAAAACTTTAGTGTGAAGATCTAATGAGGTTTGGACCAGTAAGCTGTCTATGGTGAGATCAGTTTAAAAAAATGGATAAAAGATATCGTTCTCCAACAGGTAAATATCTAAAATGTTTATACATGAATTATAAATGAAGAATTTTCTCATCTTACCAAGAACAGGAAATGCAAAAATCATGCACAGATATGTGTTTTTAATTTGAGTTCAAATGTATTTTAGGACTGGATAACAAATGTGTTTATGGTTTTGCTTCATCTGTAAGATTTGATTATTATTTGATTTAGATTTGGATTATTGCTACTGTAAAATTAACATATGAATGTACGATTCCTGTGGGACCCTGCCTTATACCCCAGCTTCCTACATCCCTGGGATATGTAAAAAAAGAATTTCATGGTGTTGTAATGTACATGTGTGACAAGTATCTGATCTGATCAGGTGTGTTTGGAAAAGGAAAAACAGGAAAGTTGGGAATCTCTAGATAGGACAACGATTGTTAAAATAACTAAGCAGTTTCTCTCAGATATCTCAAAACACACTCAGTTGGATATTTTTTTGATTAGATTCACTTGAATTTGGCCAACTTCATAAGATCAACAGTTTTAAATGACATATTAAAAAAAGTATACCTTTAGAGAATGCAGCCGCATCTGGAAAGTAAAATTACTCTTGTTGAGATGCTCTTTTTTCTAATAATCTGTCTAACAGACTGCAGGCTGGCCACCTCATTACAATGTCTCCTGTAAAGGGGTGAGCTATATTAGGCAGCAAGTGAATAGTTAATTCTTAAAGCTAAAATATGTTTTATGACTGTATAACAAGTGGGTTTTTAGTTTTGTTTAATTCATACGATTTGGTTAAGATTTAATTTTGATTCGGATTATTTATAATGAAATATAAGATAATAATAAACATATGAATGTGTGATTGTCAATAGGTGAGTGAACGCAGGTATTTTGAATGAGATTCATGGCAAAGTTTCTCAACTCCAGTCCAATCCTTAATAAATCTATATGCATAAATATGAATCATTTAATATTTTTTTAAGTCTGATTGGGATATCAGATCATGTATGTCTAAAAACAATAAAACTGTGCATTCTGGAATTTTTCTATAGGACAAAGATGACATAACTAATTCTTTTTTCTGATATCTCAGCGAGAACAGAGTTAAAAGAGAAGAATACAAGAAAGATCATCGTATTTGCTCTTTGTCTCTTCCTAATGCTTGGTGCTTTATCAGCACTTTGTGCTATAGGGATCTTTTGTAAGTATCATCTTTATATTTAGTGTTCTCCTTCAACAAACCACAATACAGTGCCTCATTTGATACGTTCTGAATTAAGTGTCATATTATACTATATAACAGTTTAGATTTTAACCTGTTGCAAGTTACAGAACCATTTGGTTCATTTTTACCTGTGGCTTCACATTGTCAAGTAATACCATTAAATACTGTAGGTGTTGCTCTGGCTTCTCTTTTTTCCTCTCTTTTGAAATTCAGAAGATAAAAAATGCAGCTTGTAATGCAACCGAATGCACAATGTTTTCATGAAAACATCAATTGTATACATGAATTTGATATTTACTTTTATTACTTTTTGCATGCATTTAACACTGTGTGTTCTTGTTCAACAGATCACAACAAAGTGGTCTCGTATAATAAATTAAGTGAGATGAACGCTAATATTACAGCAACATTGATGAGAAAAGAACACAAAGCCAAAGGTAAGTGGTTTTTACACGCTTCCTGTTCTCTTCAGTAGTTTGCAGTGGCACAGTATATTTCCATTAGCAACTCAGTGTGTGACAGTTTGAATGTCACCCCCTCAATGGTGCATCGTCATTTACATTCCAGAAATGTGATCTGTTCTTTTTTTATGTAATGGCTTCTGTTAATATTAGGATGAAATTCGACAAACTGATTAGGAGAAGGACTAAGGAACATTCTGATAAAATTTGGACTGAGTGCTGCCAATTGTATAGTGAGTCAAATTTGTGACCAGTTTTGGGAGGACAATTATTCTCTTAACTTTTCAACTTTATCAAAGTTTAAAACTTTGAATTTTCTGTATTGAGATGAATGAATATGACAGCAAAGTTGGCAAGTAAGATGTGAGGCTGCATCAAGTTTCAACGAGTATATCCACAGACAAAAACTTAGTAAGAATCTTTAAAGCCGAGACAAATTTTATAAAATGAAATTAGTAAAAGATAGTTGCTGAGTCTGTGGTCAAAGAAATACACAATCAGTAAAATTGCCTAAAACCTTATGGTTATAACCATCTTCCTTAGAGACCGAAAGACTATATGAGGCACTGAAGGTGAAGTATCAACAAGTTCAAGAAGCTCTATCTAAAAGCAATAGCAAACACACACACACACACACACACACCACCACCACAACCGCCTTTTACCGTTACTTCTTTTATCAGAAATCTCTCACAAAAGACGTTATTGAAGCGTCACAATTGTGTTATGAGTGAAACTATCCCTTTTAACACTGGTAATGCAAGCAAAGATACATAGATATTTGTCTAAATTGTCAGGTTGGTAACACAAATCGATTTTATGATCAGGTTTGTATATAGATGTATGTACTGTGGGGCAAAAAAAGTATTTAGTCAGCCACCAATTGTGCAAGTTCTCCCATTTAAAAAGATACACTTCAACTATGAGAGACAAAATGAGAAAAAAAAAATCCAGAAAATCACATTCTGATTTTTAAAGAATTTATTTGCAAATTATGGTGGTTAAGTATTTACTCAATAACAAAAGTTCATCTCAATACTTTGTTATATACCGTTTGTTGGCAATGACAGAGATCAAACGGTTTCTGTAAGTCTCCAAGGTTTTCACACACTGTTACTGGTAGTTTAGACGATTCCTCCATGCAGATTTCCTCTAGAGCAGCCTTTAAAGGACA
The DNA here is from genome assembly GCA_024362625.1 of Silurus asotus. NCBI lineage: Eukaryota > Metazoa > Chordata > Actinopteri > Siluriformes > Siluridae > Silurus > Silurus asotus. The sequence continues at coordinate 3,259,845 of MU551630.1, forward strand.
CAAGTTCATCGTAAGATTAATTACATGCAGCAAAAACCTTTGCAAAGTGTTTTTATTCATTGTACTATATTATTATCCACTGTATATAGGTATTGTCCAAATTTTCATTTCATATTATTATCATTTTATCATAAATATTATAATATTTTATTGTCATCTTGACCAAAGCAAATCAAAACAGCAAACAATGTAAGGAAGGATGGAAGTCTCTTGGTTTGAAGTGTTACTACTTCTCCACATATAAATTGACCTGGACTCAGAGTAGAGATGAGTGTGTGGAGAAAGGGGGTCACCTGGTGACTATAACCAGCCGAGCTGAACAGGTGGGTGTAGTAGATCACTCTGCTACTGCTGTTTCATTCCACTTGTGTGGGTTACAGGTGTAAACTGTGTGTGATGTTTTCTACATTAGGATTTTGTATCTTCACAAATTCGAGTAACACACTGGATTGGCCTAAATGACTTGGAAACTGAGGGAGAGTGGATGTGGGTGAACAACCAGCCTTTAAAAGACACAAGTTCATCGTAAGATTTAATACATGCAGCACAAACTTTTGCAAAGTGTTTTTATTCACTGTACTTTATTATTATACACTGTAATATTCTATATTATAGGAAACTGATTACAATCTTATTTACCTATAAAGGTTTTGGTTTGCTGAGGGACAAAGTGAACCTGATAACTGGACAAAAGAGGATCCTACTGGAGAGAACTGTGGCTCTTTGGGACATGAGACTGGTAACATAGATAAATGGTTTGATGCTTCTTGCCGTAAGCTGAAAAGGTTTATTTGTGAAAATTAAAATACAACATGTTCAATTTTAGCTATAAATTGATTTGGGGAAAGTCTGTAACATCTGCTTGTTGTGTCTGAATATTTTTTATTGTAATATTTGGTATGAACTGGCTTTTTGTCTATTAACCAGCTTTAAAAGTTAAATGCAAATTATCCACGTACCATGTTAGCCATGTAGAATCTATTATACTCTGTGTGTTTTTGATCATTTTAAATGTACTAAAAGTTCAATAGACTGATGGTGTGTAAAGAGGTTATGTAAACGTCTGTAAACCTCTACACTATTAGGTGATTGTATGAGATCATAAATGTATGTTTTGCAGCTTTTAGAAATTACAACATTTGACAGTAATTTGACTCTAGTAAGTCTCCACTATTTAGTTTCCTTGACGACTGAACGGTTAGAAACATAAGGATATTTAGTTCTGCATTTATCAGCTGATAAGTTGCTTTAAATTCCATAAAGGAGAAGTAAAAAAAACCCCAATAAAACGTATATGGCTTAAAATTATAATGTGTGTGTTATTTATTGTAGATGATGAGTTTTATTCTAGTAGCGGTTTAGCTCCTGGACAAAATGCTGGTCTATAGAAACAGATGACAGATGCCCAAAAAATTCAGCTTGTCATGTTGGAACAGTTTTGGGTCTCCGAGTTCAAGTGAAGGGAAAATGTATTGCGAACACCTCCAATGACCTCATATACAATTGTGTACCTGTAATTTTCTGTTAACAGTTTGGGGAAGAACCACATATCGCTGGAAAATTTACTTGTCCCAATACTCAGAGGTGTAAAAGTCACCAATCCAATATGACTTGATTAAAAGTGTTAGAGTATCTGATTTTAACACTACTTGTGTATTTTACTCATATTCAACATAGGCTCAAAGATGCACTCGTACAAGTCACACCATGATAGTAAAAATAGCCAAAAACACAGATTTTATGGTTGAGCATGTGATGTGTTTTGACCTCACTGGCTGCAGCCATGTCCTTAACTGATGTAAAACACCTGGGATTTAGCAAGATGCTAATTAGCATTCATGTGCAGTTCTTTTATTTTGTGCAAAAAGACAACTCACATCTAGTATCATTAATTCCATATAGGAGGCTATATTGCCTCTTCTTCAGAATAAATAAGCCATGACTAATGGTCATTGTCAATAAAATATAGACTAGTAAATAGTACATATATGCGATCATAAATGTAGTTGAGAAGTGAGAAATATTGCTTATAAAAAGTAGCCAAATTACAGTATGAAGTACATTTTCTCAAATACACACCAGTGCCAATATTTTTGTACATATAGTGTCTATCAGATGAAACATGAATGTTTTAAATAACCATTAAGGAAAAGTAAATATTAGAAAATGAAATATGGCTTGTAATAATGTTTAAATATTATAGATGATGAGTTTTATTATAGACGTCGTTTAGCTCCATGAAACCAATGCTTTATAGAGACAGATGATATTCTTTGGTTTATAATAACAGCAGACACTTGACTATTATGAAAAATAAATAGTGATTGCTGCCTCTCTCTTGAATATTATGTACCATCCTGCTTTAGCATCATCCAGCAAAGATCATGTCAGGTCACATTCAGCTTTCACAGACTACAGTGTTCAGTGTTCTTTATTAGATCAAACTACAATGCAGTTATTTTCCATTGTTTCAAATGTTAATTTTGTGTTGATCCTAGAATCAAAGTCTGGGAAAGTTAGGGTTGGGGTTAGAACTTAATCAGCAGTATTAAAATGGCTGACTAGGTGTTTAAATCTGTCTAGGGTTAGACTATCTACACTATCTACACATCTACACTTAGGGTTAATCTATCTACACTTGATAAATGGGTGAGAGTCTAAATCAGGCTGCACAGCCTTAACCAATATACTTAACCAATATGCACATAAAAACCTGAAAATGACTTCTGTGTGAGCGTTATTCATTTAGATATTTGTAAATTGAAGATCATACAGAATTTTCTGGGTTTTTTAGGGGTTTTCTTTTAGCTGTTTCAGCATTTTATAAAAAAAAAAAAAAAGTCTTTAATATCCATTCTGCTGTATTTCATGGATCCTGTTTCTGTAGAAATGTTGAAATTTGCAGAACTGTATATTTATTTTAGTGGATTAAACTGAAGTAAATTTCTCTTTATCACACACACACACACACACACACACACACACACACACGCACACACACACACACACACACACACACACACACACTATAAATATATTTCTCAACTCCCAGCAAATCTGATATGAATCATAAGCTAATGATTGAAGTTTTCATGAGACTGATCAGCTGGACTTGGTTAAGGTAAAATATGGAACGGATTAGTCAGGAATCTCTCAACACAACACAAATGTTTGAAATAGATAAGCGTTTTCAGCCAAATATCTTTGAGTGCTCTCAGTTGAAAAACAAAAAAATTGGAAAGACCTTCAGATCTGTTCTTCAACTCCTCCTGACGCTTGCTGCTTTATCAACACTGTGTGCTGTAGGGATCTACTGTGAGTATTTGCTTATCATCTTTATCTCCGGTGTTCTCGTTCAGTTCCAATCTCTTTGAATTCTTTCAATCCATTGCACCTTTATATACCTCGATTTTTTAAGAAATGCAAAACAATTTTTTTTTTCAACACAGTTTATTATTATTGAAATTTGTGATCAAAATTTAAACAGTTTTTAAATAGTTTTTTAATAAAATGCTGCTTGGTTAAATAATATATAAAATAATATTTTTTTTAGAAATAAAATAGAATACACCAAATTAATGCAATCAATTAAATTAAATTGAGTAATTGATTTAATTGGCACAAATTAAATTGATTAAACAAAATTAAATAAATAGGAAAATGTAATAAAATAGTTTTGATGTGTATGTAAGCGTGTGTGTTACATTTATTATTACATTTTCTTAAGATAAACTGAGCAAAATTATAAACACAACACTTCTGTTTTTGCCCCCATTTTTCAAGAGCTTTTCATTACTGTATGTGCATAAATGATTAAAAATTGAATGTTCCTATGTATAAATTGGGTCTTCTTGTTTAACAGATCACAAAAAAGTGGTCTCATATGAGATATTAAGTGAGAAGTATGTTAACCTTTCAGCAACAATGATAAAGCAACAACATGAAGCAAAGGGTAAGTGAATTTCTTTCAGTAGATTTACAGTGTGTATATGGACTCTCACTGAAATGTTTGACAGTTTTAATGTTATCCTCCTCGCTGGTGCATCATAATTTACATGCCGGTAGTCACATTTTCTGCAAATGTCTCTGTTATTATGTTATTAATATTATTAATAATAATAATGTATCAGAACCTTCTTTTTTTCTTAGAGACAGAAAAACTGTATGAAGCATTAAAGGAGAATTATCAGCAAGATCAGAAAGTTTTCTCTATATGCAGAGGTAAGTTTCCTTCCATTACAGACCCTCACACTCCACCCCAGTGCACGTGTCATCCTGAATTCTTTACACAAAACATTCTGAAGCCTCATCATTTTATATGGAGTGTTGACTTGTTTTTAATAATAAAACACAATAAGATAGATTGATGAATGCTTGTGTTTTATGTAATTGCTTGTTATTTGGAGGACGAGCAACAAAAAGATTATTATTGTAATTGGTTATTATTATTATTATTATTATTATTATTATTTTTTTTTTTTTATAGATGACTTTTGCTAGGCTTGTCTATGGCAGCTGATAGATCCGTCTGATAAAAATTGTGAAATGTGTCACGCTGATTGGAGAGGATCTAAGGAACATTCTAAATAAAAATTTGGTTAAATGCTGCCACTGTTATAGGGTTGCTATCAGGCCACATTTGTGCCCAATTTGGAGTGACATTTACAGTTAATTTAAAAAGTCTACACAGCCTTATGATATTGCTTTGCTAAAGGATGGAAATGGCAGTGGTAAACACTTATTTTAAAAAGAAGGAGGATCATAGGGTGATGTATAAGAGTGGATGAAGGTGCACACAGGTGGACTATGTTCTATGTAGGAGATGCAACCTGGTGGAGATTGTACACTTTAAGGTGTTGGCGGGGGACAGTGTAGCTAGACAGCATCGGATGGTGGTCTATAGGATGGTTTTGGAGTTGAAGAACAAGAGGAGGAGAGAGAGAGGACTGAAAGAAGAATAAGATGGTGGAAACTGAAGAAGGTGGTGAAGAGGTGCTGGATAAATGGGCAACTACTGCAGGAGTGATGAGGGAGGCAGCTAGAAAGGTACTTGGTGTGACATCTGGTGGTGGAATGAGGAAGTGCAGGAGAGCATAAGAAGAAAGAGGTTGGCCAAACAGAATTGGGATCAGCCGGGTGATTAGAAAAGTAGGCGGGAGTACAAGGAGATGCAGCAGCAGGTAAAGAGGGATGTGGCAAAAGCCAAGGAAAAGGCATATTAGAGGTTAAACACTAAGGAAGAGAAAAAGGATTTATACCGATTGGCCAGGCAGAGGGACCGAGCTGGGAACGATGTGTGGAGTTAGAGCAATAATGGATGAAAATGTGTTGACTAGTGAGGAGAGTGTGTTGAGAAGGTGGAGGGAGTATTTTGAGCAGCTGATGAACGAGGAAAATGGGAAAGAGAGAAGGGTGGGTGGTGTGGAGATGGTGAAGCAGAAAGTAGATAGGATTAGTAAGGAGAACATGAGAACCGCTATTAAGACGATGAAGAGTGGAAAGTTGGTTGGACCAGATGACATACTGGTAGAAGCATGGAGATGTTTAGGAGAGATGCGCCAGATTGTTTTACAGGATTTTGGGAGGTGAATTTTCTGGTACCGATCTTTAAGAATAAGGGAGATGTGCAGACCTGCAGTAACTACAGGGGGAAATGTTCACAGTGAGACTGTGTGTGTAGGGTGTGTAGACTTTTTTAAATCCACTGTATTGTCACTTTTAGATGTGTTTTGATAGCCAGCAAAATGTAAGTTAGGCTTTTTCTCCACAAGATCTTAACAGGACCATGACCTAAGGCTTTTCCACAAATTTTGTCATACTAAGGTTATACTAACATGAATAAAATGCATGTATCCAACTGCCAGTTTTGTCCCTAGTTGTCTGAATCTTGTCCAGTTTTTGTCCCATATTATTATTATTATTATTATTATTATTATTATTTATTATTATATTATTATTATTATTATTATTATTATTATTATTATTATTATTATTATTATTATTATTATTATTATTATTATTATTATTATTATTATTATTATTATTATTATTATTATTATTATTATTATTATTATTATTATTATTATTATTATTATTATTATTATTATTATTATTATTATTATTATTATTATTATTATTATTATTATTATTATTATTATTATTATTATTATTATTATTATTATTATTATTATTATTATTATTATTATTATTATTATTATTATTATTATTATTATTATTATTATTATTATTATTATTATTATTATTATTATTATTATTATTATTATTATTATTATTATTATTATTATTATTATTATTATTATTATTATTATTATTATTATTATTATTATTATTATTATTATTATTATTATTATTATTATTATTATTATTATTATTATTATTATTATTATTATTATTATTATTATTATTATTATTATTATTATTATTATTATTATTATTATTATTATTATTATTATTATTATTATTATTATTATTATTATTATTATTATTATTATTATTATTATTATTATTATTATTATTATTATTATTATTATTATTATCTTTGTTGTTCTTTTTCCTGGTTTATTCTCATAATCAAAAAACATTTCCAGTTCAGAATTCTTTTCTTTTTTTATTAGACACTACAATACTGTATAACGCTTTAAAGCTGGAGCATCAGCAACTTAAGGAAGATCTCTCAGCATGCAAAGGTAAGGAATCCCCACGCCCCCTTCCAACACACACACACACACACACACACACACACACAAAAAAAAAAAAAACAAATTTAAATTGGGGAAAAAAAAAATTTTC
>MU551630.1:3278204-3334073 GCA_024362625.1 Silurus asotus
ACACACACACACACACACACACACACACACACACACACACACACACACAAACACACACACATTTCTAACTTTGTGGAATACAAATTTTTTTTGTCATAAGAGAATGAAGACAGTGGACAATGTGAGAAAGGGTGGAAGCCTTTTGGCTTGAAGTGTTACTACTTCTCCACTACTATACTGACCTGGACTCAGAGTAGAGATGAGTGTGTGGAGAAAGGGGGCCACCTGGTGATTATAACCAGCCAAGCTGAACAAGTGAGTGTAGTGAATCAATCTGCTGCTGATTTCATTCTACTTGTGTGGATAACAAGTGTAAACTGTGTGTGATATTTTCTACATTAGGATTTTGTATCTTCACAAATTCGAGTAACGCACTGGATTGGTCTGAATGACTTGGAAACTGAGGGAGAGTGGATGTGGGTGAACAACCAACCTTTAAAGAACACAAGTTCATTGTAAGATTAAATACATGCAGCACAAACTTTCGCAAAGTGTTTTTATTCACTGTACTATATTATTGTACACTGTAATATTCTATATTATAGCAAACTGATTACAATCATATTTACTTATAAAGGTTTTGGTTTGCTGAGGGACAAAGTGAACCTGATAACTGGACAAAAGAGAATCCTTCTGGAGAGAACTGTGGTGCTCTGGGACATGAGAGTGGTAACATAAATAAATGGTTTGATGCTTCTTGCCATAAGCTGAAAAGGTTTATTTGTGAAAATAAAATACAACATGTTTAATTTGAGCTATAAATTGATTTGGGGAAAGTCTGTAACATCTGCTTGTTGTGTCTGAATATTTTTTATTGTAATATCTGGTATAAACTGGCTTTTGTCTATTAACCAGCTTTAAAAGTCAAATGCAAATTATCCACGTACCATGTTAGCCATGTAGAATCTATTATACTCTGTGTGTTTTTAATCATGATAAATGTCCTAAAAGTTCAATAGACTGATGGTGTGTAAAGAGGTTATGTAAACGTCTGTAAACCTCTACACTATTAGGTGATTGTATGAGATCATAAATGTATGTTTTGCAGCCTTTAGGAATTACAACATTTGACATTAATTTGACTCTATCGAGTCTCCACTATTTAGTTTCCTTGACGACTGAAATGTTAGAAACTTAAAGATGTTTAGTTTTGCATCTATCAGCTAATAAGTTGCTTTAAATTACCATAAAGAAAAAGTAAAAAAAAAAAAACAAATAAAACGTACATGGCTTAAAATTATAATGTGTGTGTTATTTATTGTAGATGATGAGTTTTATTCTAGTAGCGGTTTAGCTCCTGGACAAAATGCTGGTTTATAGAAACAGATGACAGATGCCCAATAAAATTCAGCTTGTCATGTTGGAACAGTTTTGGGTCTCCGAGTTCAAGTGAAGGGAAAATGTATTGCGTATTACAGTATTACAGTATTACAGTATTACAGTATTATGTATTGTTTACAGTTTGGGGAAGAACCACATATCGCTGGAAAAAAATCAATCTAATCTAATCTAATCTATCTATCTATCTATCTATCTATCTATCTATCTATCTATCTATCTATCTATCTATCTATCTATCTATCTAATGTTATAAAATCCAATATTTTAAAATGTCCTACGTTTCAAACCTTTTTTTAAAGGCATGTAGATTTTCTCCTGTTGCTTTGAATACTTTCATTAATCTCCAGTGTTTATTTCCTCGAAGACTGAACATTTATAACCTTGAAGATTTTTAGTGACTCATTCAAAGTTCCGCTTTAATTTAGCTGAATAGTGGGAAAGTCAGGGATAAATATAATCTTCACACATGATTCAATCTTATCACCTTGACTTTTTAAAGTGAACACTTTAACCTGATTTTTGGATGGAGAGCATTATCTGTTTTTTTTTTTTTTAAGGTTTGAGCTTATTGTTACATACATCTTGAATCTGAAATCACTTAATCAAGATAAAATTAATCCCACATAACTGGCAGCAAGTAAATAGACAGTTCATGTATTTGAGGCAGGAAAAATGGTCAAATGTAAGAAACTTTCACAAAGGCCATATTGTATTAATTAAATGACTCCATCCGGATCTCTGTTGTCATAATGTCTGACTGGCACATGCATCAATTCCTGATATAGACTCCAGTCAATTTTCATTTCAAAGTTTCATACCAATTATTGTATAAATTATTTTGTGCTTAAATATTTAGTTATAAGCTGTGAATTTTGGCTGCTGCCATTTCTCCCTAAAACAGCGACGACCCTACAACACCGGATGCTACGCAGCTACAAAAGTTGAACTACCAGTGGCACGAATGACTTGTGCTTGCTAGTGTCAATGTGGTTAAAGTATACAGTGTGAAAGCTGTAGCAAGGTTCGGAAATGCAGGGCAACTTTAAAGATATCAGTTTTCATGATATGGACAGTAGTAAAAATCACGCTTCATCAGGTAGATATCTGAAATTTTTATACATTTGAAAATATTGAAATGCATTTTAGGGTTTAATTTAATATAATGTACCTAAAGATGAAATGTAAATAATCTGGATTTTTTTTTCTATGAAAATAGATGATGATATATATGTGAACACAGAGGACTTCCATCCAAAAACCAAAAAATGTGCAGGTCTGTGTTTAGTGTTTGTTTGGTGCTGATCTTATTTCGTCATAGCTCATATATATTTTGTGATTTATATATATATATATGAATGTTTGTCCAAATGTGAGTAAATACAGCTGTTTTGATCTATTGTGAAGTTTCTCAACTCCAGTCCAACATTTTAATCTGATACAAATCATTAGCTAATTATTAAGTTTTTCATGAATCTGCTCAAATGTGTTAGGAAAAGGATGCAAATAAATAGGACAAAGATGTATGAAAATAACTGAGCCTTTTCTCTCAGATATCTCAAATTACACTGAGTTGAAAAACAACAAGAAAACAAAAAAGATCTTCATATCTGCTTTTAGTGTCCTCCTAATTCTTTGTGCTTTATCAGCACTCTGTGAGTATTTTGTGAGTATTGCTTATCATCTTTATCTTTGGTGTTCGCATTCTATAAATCACAATAAAATATCGGTGTGATAATAAATTGGGCCGAATTCATTGTTGTCCCACACATCATACACATTCATTGTTTTCCAATTTATTTAAAATCTAATAATTCAGTTGCAAGTGACAAAATTAAAAAGTCTTGCAGTCCATTCAAGTCTTTGCATTGAAATAACACCAGTAAAAAGGTGTTACCGCGCCCTCGCTTTATTCTCTCACTTAAACTTAATTCAATGAGACCGGACACTTTTTATGTAGCTTGAGAAACTAGAACTTTCTAGAATTTCCTAGAATTTTTTTCTTTGCTGACAATTTGACTATAGTTAAACAAAGCATAATGGTGTCTATTGCTCTGAAAAAATACATTTAATAAATAAATGATTAGGAATGTTGTTTCTATGTGTGAATTTGACCATGGGTATTGTTGTTCAACAGATCACAATAAAGTGGTCTCATATGAGATATTAAGTGAGAAGTATGCCAATATTACCACAACACTGATGGCGCATGAACGCATAACCACAGGTAAAACCCCCAAATTTGACAGTTTCCTGTTGTACATTATGCACATTTATGTATAATTTACATTAGCAGTGTCTTGTGCATGTTTTCTGTAATTATCTCTTTTATTGGGGAGGTCAAGCACCAAAGGTGCACAGACACGTATTGTTATTCTAATGTGTGTGTCTTTGACATCGCATAGAACCACTAGATAAAAATTTAAATTTAGCCAAATGCTGCAAAAAGTCTAATTCAGAGGAACATTAAAAAATATTGAAACGCAGACATGCTTGGCACCCCTGGAATAAGATGACTTGCAATATATACAGGGAGTGCAGAATTATTAGGCAAATGAGTATTTTGACCACATCATCCTCGTTATGCATGTTGTCTTACTCCAAGCTGTATAGGCTGGAAAGCCTACTACCAATTAAGCATATTAGGTGATGTGCATCTCTGTAATGAGAAGGGGTGTGGTCTAATGACATCAACACCCTATATCAGGTGTGCATAATTATTAGGCAACTTCCTTTCCTTTGGCAAAATGGGTCAAAAGAAGAACTTGACAGGCTCAGAAAAGTCATCACTGGAGTGCCCAAAAGCACAAGGTGTGCAATACTCAGAGACATGGCCAAGGTAAGAAAGGCAGAAAGTCGACCACCACTGAACAAGACACACAAGCTGAAATGTCAAGACTGGGCCAAGAAATATCTCAAGACTGATTTTTCTAAGGTTTTATGGACTGATGAAATGAGAGTGAGTCTTGATGGGCCAGATGGATGGGCCCGTGGCTGGATTGGTAAAGGGCAGAGAGCTCCAGTCCGACTCAGACGCCAGCAAGGTGGAGGTGGAGTACTGGTTTGGGCTGGTATCATCAAAGATGAGCTTGTGGGGCCTTTTTGGGTTGAGGATGGAGTCAAGCTGAACTCCCAGTCCTACTGCCAGTTTCTGGAAGACACCTTCTTCAAGCAGTGGTACAGGAAGAAGTCTGCATCCTTCAAGAAAAACATGATTTTCATGCAGGACAATGCTCCATCACACACGTCCAAGTACTCCACAGCGTGGCTGGCAAGAAAGGGTATAAAAGAAGAAAATCTAATGATATGGCCTCCTTGTTCACCTGATCTGAACCCCATTGAGAACCTGTGGTCCATCATCAAATGTGCGATTTACAAGGAGGGAAAACAGTACACCTCTCTGAACAGTGTCTGGGAGGCTGTGGTTGCTGCTGCACGCAATGTTGATGGTGAACAGATCAAAACACTGACAGAATCCATGGATGGCAGGCTTTTGAGTGTCCTTGCAAAGAAAGGTGGCTATATTGGTCACTGATTTGTTTTTGTTTGGTTTTTGAATGTCAGAAATGTATATTTGTGAATGTTGAGATGTTATATTGGTTTCACTGGTAAAAATAAATAATTGAAATGGGTATACATTTGTTTTTTGTTAAGTTGCCTAATAATTATGCACAGTAATAGTCACCTGCACACACAGATATCCCCCTAAAATAGCTAAAACTAAAAACTACTTCCAAAAATATTCAGCTTTGATATTAATGAGTTTTTTGTGTTCATTGAGAACATGGTTGTTGTTCAAATTAAATCCTCAAATAAAATTAATCCTCAAAAATACAACTTGCCTAATAATTCTGCACTCCCTGTATATCTGTGAAGAGCACACTGGATCAGGGTGGAATGAAGGAGAGAGCCTCCACAACATGTTGTGTAGAGGCATTGCTTCTGAGTATCACGCTTTGAATTTATCTGAAACAAGAAGAAAGGGATTCCCTTGTGCAGTCTGTGCTTACGGCTTGATGGGGTCCGTTGCAATTTGCTGCCACAAAATCATTAGTTTGATGATGAAAATAACAAATTGTGTAGAATATTCAGCAAATCTTTTGAGTGATTTAGATATTTTAGATATTACGTTTTGCTCATAATAGACCAACCTATCAGACACCAAAGCCAAGCAAGCTGTAAAGCTGCATCTCTGCAACAGTAAGATGTAAATGACTGGTCACAAAGTAACAATTACCTGGTTATATCTAACTGCTTTTTTAAGCTGTTCTTCCTCCAAAATTTGTCTGATCTTTATCTTCTTGATTTTTAGCATCTTAACAGTCTATTTTCCATTTCTCCACTTTCTGTGGTTAAACACTACACATTAAAAGAGAAACTGAACTGCTAATCATCTTTAAATCCCAATGCCTTAAGTTATAAGTAATGGCTCTAGTTTATGGTCAGGCAATAATTGTTGCATGTGCATGAATTTGCAGCTCACTGAGTTTGGGTTCTTGACAGTTATTATTATTGATTATTTTTGGTTTAACGTTATTATTTAAGAAGCTGTTTGCATCAGAAATTTTTTTCTCTTGCCTTAGAGACAGAACGACAATTGAAGGAACTGAAGTCAAAATATCAGCAAGTTCAAGAAACTCTCTCTGCATCCAATGGTAAGACTCAAAATCACAACGCTGCTTTCCCATCATGAATGGATGGATGGATGGATGGATGGATGGATGGATGGATGGATGGATGGATGGATAAATGGATGGATGGATGGATGGATGGATGGATGGATGTATGGATGGATGGATATGTGAATTTAGCCAAATGCTACAAAAAGTCAGGGCTAATTTTGAGGAACATTAAAAATAATAAAACACAGACATGCTTGGAATCCCTGGTATAAGATGACTTGCAATATAAATATCTGTGGAGAGCACATTGGCTCAGGGTGGAATGAAGAAGAGAGCCGCACCAAGTTGACCAACAAAAAGAAAACTGCTTATTCTGCCACAATCATGCATTTACTTTCACGGTTTTGTTATTTAACTGTTAACTGTTAATTTGATTATTTAAGAAGCTGTTTGCATCAGAATTTCTTTTCTATTGACTTAGAAACAAAACGACAATTTGAGGAACTGAAGGCAAAATATCAGCAAGTTCAAGAAACTCTCTCTGCATGCAATGGTAAGACCAAAAATCACAACGCTGCTTTCCCATCATGGATGGATGGATGGATGGATGGATGGATATGTGAATTTAGCCAAAATGCTGCAAAAAGTCAGGGCTAATTTACAGAATCATTAAAAAAAATAAAACCCAGACATGCTTGGAATCACTGGTATAAGATGACTTGCAATATATCTGCTTTATTCCGCCACAATCATGCACTTACTTTCACTGTTTTGTTATTTAACTGTCAACTGTTAATGGTATTATTGAAGAAGCTGTTTGCAGCGGAATTCTTTTTCTATTAGAAACAAAACGACTATTTGAGGAACTGAAAGCCAAATATCAGCAAGTTCAAGAAACTCTCTCTGCATGCACTGGTAAGACACAGAATCAAAATGGCGCTTTCCCATCATGGATGGATGGATGGATGGATGGATTACATTACATTACATTACATTACATTACATTCAACTTTATTGTCATTGTGCAAAGTATACGCAATGAAATGCAGTTAGCATCTAACCAGAAGTGTATAAGTGGCCTATTTACAATAAATAAATAGCAGTGTGACAAATAGGGTATGTGGTCCATATACATTTACATTTGCGGCATTTAGCAGACGCCCTTATCCAGAATGAGTCTCTAGCAATGAATAAATCTACACTGGTTCACTAGAATATTAACTTTATATAAATATAACTCTTGAAATCTACAAAGCAAACTTGGAAAGTGCTAATTTAAATGTTTCAGGAAGAGGTAGGTCTTCAACCGTCGCTTGAAGATAGTCAGGGACTCCGCTGTACGAACATCTATACAGGGATGAGGGTGAATAATGTACAGAAGGTGCAGTAGGTAATCATATATAGTAATATATAATGTACTATGTAAAGATTATACAGAGACAGACGTCAAAAAACAATATACTCAAATGACATGATATATTTATGTACAAGTATAAATGTATGTATGATACAGTATATACAGAATAAATATGGGTGAAATATACAGTAGGGCAGTGATAAACATGAGTTATGGATGATGCAAAAATGCTTAGTAGATAGATAGACAGATAGACATCTTCAACATAAACTTTACTAAAATGAGCACAGAATTTTTGCATACAATTGACCACCAAATCTGAAAGTGGAGCCACTAGACAGCATGTGATATATATAATTATTATTGGTGGTGCTGGTGGTTCTTTTTGTATCAGAAATTATTTCTTTTTTTACCCTCAGAGATCAAAACCTTATATAAGGAACAGATGGAGAAGAATCAGAACATTCAGGAAGATCTCTCTGCATGTATTGGGAGGACCCAGTTCCCTACTTCTCCAGGACTCCCATCATCTAAAATCCCCCACACTCAACATCTTACTGAAGCCTCCTATGGTATGCCATTGACTATAAAAACAAGGTCAGATGGATGGACAGAGATATGGAGATCTTGGCCTTCATTAAGTAATAATCCCATTAAGAAGACACACTCTAATTACTTTTTAGATTTTTTTCTATAGCATTACAATATGTGACAATCTTGAAAATGATAGGATCATAGTATTTGTTTAAGGGACTCAATTCATATAAGTCTTTTTCCTTGATCTCATCTTCACCAAAGCATATACAAAAAGCAGACAATGTGAGAATGGATGGAAGTCTTTTGGTTGGAAGTGTTACTACTTCTCCACTACTAAATTGACCTGGACTCAGAGTAGAGATGAGTGTGTGGGAAAAGGAGGCCACCTGGTAATTATAACCAGCCGAGCTGAACAGGTGAGTGTAGTGAATCAATCTGCTGCTGATTTCATTCTACTTGTGTGGGTTACAGGTTTAAGCTGTTTGTTGATGTTTTCTACATTAGGATTTTTTATCTTCACAAGTTCGAGAAACACAATGGATTGGCCTGAATGACTTGGAGACTGAAGGAGAGTGGATGTGGGTGAACAACCTGTCCTTAAAAGACACAGGTTTAAAGTGAGAACCATGTTCACTCATATACACCACAAACCTATACAAGTTATTGTAATGTAATAGTATTAGAATAAATTGTATAGAAAATGTTGTTTTTTAATTGATAAAAATTAGAGTCTTTCTTTTATTTAAGGTACTGGTTTAGTGCACCAGAGGGACCGAATGAACCTGATAACTGGAAAATACAGGATCCTTCTGGAGAGAATTGTGGCTCCCTGGGAGGTGAGACTGGTGCCACAAATAATTGGTTTGATGCTTCTTGCCTCACGTTGAAAAAATTCATCTGTGAAAAATAAAACACTGCATGTGCAATTTTAGCTTTTGAAGAAGTCTGAAACATTAGGTATTGTAATATTTTGTACCAGCTTGCTTTATGACTAATAAAAAGATATATATAACCAGCTTTAAAGTTAAATGCAAATTAACCATGCATGGCCAATATGCAGTCATGATGTCATTGGCGGGTGACCCCTTGGACTTGGGCTTAGAGTGTCGCCTAGGGCAGAGTTTCACCTATTCAGCTCTCGCAGCAGATCGGCCTGTTACGCCTGCAACACACCCACAGTGTGGAGGCATCCTGTGGCCTGCCCTGGTGGTGCGTAAGCCCTGCCTACCAAGGCCGAAGTGGCTCTCAATCGCCTTGTATGCAACACTAGGGCCTTCAGCAATGCAATACCTAGGGAAAGATAGCCAGCAAACGTCTCCTCAACCTGGGCATCTCCCCATAGCCGCACTCCTTAAACCCCACTACATTCGCATGTAGCAAACGCAGGGGATGCGCAGGGGATGCCAAGGGTGCCAAGGGGTTTTCCAAGACCAAGAAACACCTCAGTATGGAAATTTTAGCTATGTTGCACAGAACAACAGAAGCTGATGTCGCTTCCATCGCGCTCTCATTTTGTAACCTCCTGGTTTGCGCGATGTTGCCCGCCAATAACGTCACAACTGACTATTGGTCAGATTTTACACATGATTCAGAGCATGAACAACGTCGAGGCGTTCCCAAAGCGTTTCGATGAAGCTCAAGTTCCTGAAAGGGAACTATCAAACTTTACAGTTAAAACGTTCAGGATTGTTAGCGGCTAATTTAAGGTCTCATCCAGTTTATTAGTCAGTTCTGCTGAATCAATATCATTATACTGTATGTTACCTGAAACCAGGTGTGAGATTAAGTTCCTTTAAATAACTATTTAGGAAAATAGAAACATTTATAAAAGCTTGAATACCTTTCAAATTATACTGTGTGTGTTCTTTATTGTCTGGGTACCAAAATTTTTTGTTTTTGTCATCTTTTTTTTGTCCACCAGATGTTGCCATTGTGTTCTGTTGTATCATTCTTTCGAATGCATGTTATCACCTTCTCTTATTCTATTATTCTTCTTATGAGTTTTTTTTTTTTTCCTCATTGTTTCCTGTCTTGCTCTTTGTAAGTTTTTGGGTACATTTACTTTGCAATTTATTCTAGAAAGGACTTTGCTGAGACATTTTTTATTTTTTTTTTGCTTTTTTAGATAATTCTCTTGGCCCCTTTGGATGTGTAATTGACTTCATTTGTATTGTTTGGCACATCATTAAAAACTTGGATCTGTCTTTGTTTCTCTCACACATTCCATTGAAAAACATTTTGAGAGGGTCTGAATTTACTGCCCATTATAACAAGTTACAAACAAACCTTTAAGGAGGCACACCCAAAAAGTAAAATCTCCCTATTTTTACTTTCCTTTTCTCTAGTTTCAGTCCCCATAGTGTCATAAATTGAGAGTTCTGACAGATTTAAATGGTGTTCAAGCAGATTTCTATATAAGAAAGAGCAAGCAAATCTAAAACATAATCAGTACTATAACAAGCTCAGGCAATGGGTCAGATGATCAACATACAATAAAAACGAAATGTATTCTAGAGAACCAAGTAATCAAGGTTCTCAAATTGTCAATGTTTTTAAATATAATGTTCTTCTTTGTGATAGTTATTGTCTATTGTTTAAAGAGACAAAGTTGATATTGTGTCAGACAGTGTGAAAACTGATAAGAGGCAGGACACAAAAGTCCTGGATCAGCTCTGCTGTATTTTATGCATCCTGTTCTTAAGAAACGATGAAATGTGCAGAAATTTGAATACATCAGTTTTACTGCACAACACCCAGTCTGTGTTTTTTGACCTGAGATGTGAGGTCATTCTTTTCTATTTGGTGAGAGGTAAGATGTTCTTTTTAACTCATCACGTCTTTTACAGCAGAGTGAAATTATTTTTTCGCATATCCCAGCGATGTTAGGATGCTGGGGTCAGAGCACAGTTTTACTATGTGTAACTGTGTTACAACACAGGGTGTTTAGGGCCCAGACGACACCATGGCTTGAACCCCAGACCTTTTGCTCAGTAACCCAGAGCCTTAACTACTGGGCTGCCCGTGTGTGTGTGTGTGTGTGTGTGTGTGTGTGTGTGTGTGTGTGTGTGTGTGTGTGTGTGTGTGTGTGTTTTTAGTCGAATTGTTTAGAACCATTTCGCTTTTTTGTGTCATAATTTTAGCGCTTAATAATTTCCAGATATTTTGTCTGCTTGAATGTTTTCGTTTAAACATGGTATCAATGAGAATATTTTGTGGTCTTTTCATTGTCAAGTGTTTAATATTGCTCACAAACATCTAGAATGCTCTAACAGTGCTCTGAATACACTGTCAGGACAATCTCTTGATGATTTTATAATGGAAGATCTAAAATCCAATGTTCAGGTTTCCTAAACAGAGTCTTACAAGTAGTGCAAGTGGACAGATGCACTTCGGTCTGGTCTTGTACAAATGTAGTTGCTGAAGATGGCAAATCTGGAGAGCAGACTGCATTTAAAAAAAAAAAAAAGTCATTTCAACTCAAGAGCCAGCTTCAGGAATCTGTTACTCAGACCATGCAAAAGATTTTGTAATAGCGCCATCTACTGACCAAAAGTTCAAATAGCGCCTAAGCTAATCATGCTTACATCTAACTTCTAATTCCTCTTTGCTGAAAATTGGCACACACACACAGTCTTACAACTTAAAGTTGTAAACAAACTGGCATAGTGCATAAAACAGAGTGTATTTGTGTATAGGTGTTTGTCAGCAATGCATCTATATATCTTCAATAAACTTAAGTATCTTCAGGTCCATACACTGAATGCACTCTTAAATTAATTAAATATCTCCTATAGTCAGGCAAAAATACAGCATGAGAGAAAATAAATATAGGACATGAAAAATAAAAACAAACAAACAAACAAACAAACAAAAAATAAAATAAAATAATAATAATAATAATAATAATAATAATAATATAATAATAATAATAATAATAATAATAATAATAATAATAATAATAATTGAATTATTATTATTAGTAGTATTAGTGGTGATTTATCCTGTGCCTACTATATTAATTAAAAGTGTGGGTTATAATTTATAATTATAATAACCAGCCAGTAGGTGGCGCGCGCGGATGCGTTTCAGCACCGTGTGCGCGAGTCTTCCGACGCACGCAGGTCAGTGTGGTTTGTGCGCAGAGGGATGAAGGAGTGCAGGACCAAGTTTGCGTCCTGGCACCATGGCATTTCTTTTCCTAAGGTTTTACCTACATTTCTAAAGATCTACCCGAACTGCAAGCAACTTTTCTCCAAAAAAGCTTCAATCCTCTGTGGAAATTGAATAGATACGTGCGCATCTGGATCTGGATACGGTAAAGCTGAGAACTTGGAAGTGGAGCAACTGACGCTTGTTCCTGTCCTACTGAAGTGATTATGTTATTGAGCTGCTCATGAATGACATTGTTTATCAGAAGCGGTATTTTCAGTGCATGAGTGGGAGTGTGTGTAAGTCAGAGTGACCTGTACATCCGCTCTATATTTGGCCGGACATCATCAGGGTAAGTGAGCATCATATTCAAGTGCATTTGTTTAGTTAATTGCATAAGTAAATATTTATTAGAATTGAGTTCTATGTAATTCAAGAACAAATGTAGATGCATTGAGTTAGTTTTATGGGGTTTTTCCATACCATCTGCACCAAAGTGGGATTTTCTCCTTCCTAAAAATAAATGCATGATCCAGTATGGACTGGCATTGTGTTCAATTCTGGCGTAATACACACAGCATCGTGTGCACACAGAATCGAGAAATTGCATTGATCTATTATGACTTTTGTCACATATGAGTCACAAGATTCGACTGTTTATAGAATAGCTCGGAAACCAATTTCTCAGAGTAGCCCCAATTTTAACTCGAATACTGAATAGTAGACTAATTTTAATTTGTGTATGACTCTTCAAGGTCTGTCCGTGCCATGTACCTCCTCCGTCTGGCCATCATGGATTTCAACAATTGAAGGAAAAGTGTATGCTTTCAAAACCTGTCCTGTTCGACCCCACCATTTAGTTTACCGTTCAAGACCGTCTGTTTCATCATGGGAACCGCTTTGTCTCTGTCTCCGGGTCCCCAAAAATCTGATTACTATGACGACCGGCCGAACTCCCTCAGCCGATACCCGAGCTTGAGCAGTCGTTCTTTGACCACTCAGAAAGAGCACGGGCTCAAACCACGAGGACAATCTCTCTTCCTGCCTGCCCTCACGTGGAAACGTCTGGTGGCCTCAACTAAGAAACGAAGTTCCTCCAAAAAAGGGTTCCCCAACAACCAAGGAGCAATCGGAGCTCCACTTCACAACAACAACCACATCTACCAGAAGGACCCTGTCTTACACCTGAACAGGGAGAATGTAAAAAAGTCCCTTTCGTGTGCAAATCTTTCAAGTTATGACGGTCCAGCAGGTCTGGGCTTGGGAATGGGGTTGAACTTGGGCTATGTTAAGCCACAGCAGCTTTCCACACTCAAAAAGGTTTCTCATGGAATCGCTTCTCCGAAACGTGTGATTGTCCAAGCATCTACAAGTGAGCTCCTGAGATGTTTGGGTGAATTTCTATGCGGACGATGTTATCGACTCAAGCTCCTTTCCCCGTCAGATCCGGTTCTTTGGCTACGTGCTGTAGATCGCTCACTTCTGCTCCAGGGCTGGCAGGACCAAGCCTTTGTGACGCCAGCAAACGTAGTATTTATTTATATGTTGTGCCGGGATGTGGTGGACGGCGAAGTTGTGTCCTCAGAACACGAACTCCAAGCTGTCCTTCTCACCTGCCTCTACCTGTCATACTCATATATGGGCAATGAGATCTCTTACCCACTTAAGCCCTTCCTGGTGGAGGCAGCTAAGGAGGCATTTTGGGACCGGTGCCTGACCATTATCAATGCCACGAGTGCCAAGATGCTGCGCATTAATGCGGACCCACATTTTTTCACTCAGGTATTTGCGGAACTGAAAAGCGAAGGTGGATGCGGATTGCAGGATTATGGACGATTGCTGGATCGGTGAGTGGACAAGGAGACGTCCTCCTTCTCCGCATCCCCAGTAGTAACCTTTGTGTTCTTCTCCGAGTCCTTTTCTAAAGAATCAGTGTCTTTTAAAACCACTGCGGTGTAAAGATCTGTAGGGTCACACTAATTCAGTCCATCGCCGTTGGGTCACAGTGTGTTGGACATTTGTTCTTGTTTCAACTCTGATATCGGCCTCATAGACGTTAAAACTGGATAGGATTGTTTTTTTTTTTTTCATTTTTAGACAGACATGAGGTGCCTTGAAAGAGAAGTATGGTGAAGACGTTTTGCAAATCCGCCTGCATTTCGAACCCGTGATCAAAAGGCTTTGGGTCAGTAGGTTGGAAGCAGTGTTTCACGAACTGCAAGGGATCATAATACAGTTTTTGGGTATTGTGTTTTTCCCGTCTTTCTTATGGGAAAGCACTGGATTAGAGATGTTAAAAACATCAAGCTGCTCAACGTTGACACACGCCTGCCACATCTGCCACCTGAGCCGTTCTTAAGCCTGAATCTCAGCCTAAAATGATACACATAACCAATGGCACATGCCTGATAGTACTTGACCAATGGGTAGTCCATTTTGAGTTTTGCGAAACTGTTCATCTTCATGGAAGAAGCACTAGTCCACAAGTGTTTCCCTTGGCAAAATGTTAGCAGACCTCAAAGTTTTCTGCGAACACTTCAGATGACAAGACCATGAGGAAAACCTTTTCCCCAAAGTCTATATTTTAAATCCAGTGTGGTTAACGATGCATTTGATGACACCCTCCTTCAAAACACAATAGCAAAAAGATGATAATGCAAAAATCATACGACTTAATTGACGATGCACTAAATCTGGAGACCGAAGTGCATTCATCAGCTGTTTAATGTGATTTTTCTGTAAGAACATCCAAGTGGAATGACTTTGTGTGGAGCGTAGTACTGTGTTGTCCATCCTTATGTTTATAAATCCAGAATTAAGGTGCTGTGGCATTAATAAGATTAACCGATTACCAACCCACACATAGATACACAGCACTGGTTCTTACTGCCAGACGATCCTGCTTGCAGGGCTAATCCATACCGCTTGGTCAATGTGTGTTTGTTCCAAGCCTTTCTGTGTCACGCGTCTGTTCTCTCCTGCAGTACCTAGTTGAGGCTGACGGTCAGCGAAAATCTGTGTGTGTGTGTTTGACAGCACATGCTTTGGGGAGGAAGGAAGTGTATTTTGGGTGAAGGGGATTTGAAGCGATGAGTTCAGGCATTTCTGAAAGCTGTCAGGCCACTGTGGTCATACACAGCTGACTTTTCTCCAGGTGCCTGTCCTAAATGAAAAGGGCACATGGATTTTCAGTGAGTTTTAGTGAGCTTTGAGCCTTTAGAGACACAGACTGTACCCTTCTCAACAGAACAACTCACAGATGAGAGCATGTTCATGTAACTTAGAGTTTCACATTCTTTGAATAGAGCCAGTGACTGGCGTCTAAAACTCCTCTTAACTTTAATCCCAGGCCTACTTTTTAAAAGAAAGTAATTATACATTAACACATGTCTGAACCACATTTTGAACAAGTCGCTGTTTTGGGTCGGATCATGAATTTGACACAGCAGCACGTGGCTTTGCACTTAACTGTTAATCTGATTGTGCTTTACTCTGGTGCCTCAGGAGGCAATGCCCTCTACCCAGCCCTCTCATCTCGTAGGAATATAAAAAAAAAATCATTTCACTCATGCATTGGATTTAAAAGAGCACTCAAGCCAAAACATGTGGACACACACACACACACACACACACACACACACACACACACACACGCATAATCTGTTAATCCGTTTCTCCCCCAGTCAAGAACAAAAAAGATGAAAATGCACCAAATATGTGAATCAGATCAACAGAGATTTCTGTTTGTTCTCAGTTCAGCCTGGGTCACCAGCACCGCCGCTGGGCACACACACACACACACACACACACACACACACACACACGTGCTCAATCTGGTGCTAAGCGGAACAGTTATGAACTATCCATATGAACAGCCAAAACTCAAAAAGTAGCAGTTGAGTGAAAAACAACAAGCCACGTTTTACTGCATTCAATCATTAAGGCTGGATTATGTTTCCTTAACAACTTCCACTGGAATTGGCCGATGCTGACGTTAAATTGTTTATTTTTTAATTATTAAATGTAGTATTTTTTTACGGTTTAGAGCTCCTTCTGATTGTTATTTCATTGCAGTTAACACCCACACCTTTTCCCCCAGCCAGCATTATCCTCCTGTATGTTTTGCATTGCCTTTTAAACAGATCAGATTCACCTTCCACCCAACATAATGACATTTAAGCCTTTTCTTTACCACTTCCTCAAGATATAGCAATGCTTCCTAAGTCGGATTCATTTTCTCACATCCTCATCTGAACACTCGAACAGATTAGCTTCATGCTAATACCATCAATGTCTTTGCAATTATCATCCTGTAGATTGCTAACTAGCCTAGCTAAAGGTTTGAGCTAAAAATTCTGGACCAACCAGAATAAATAAAAACAAAGTAAATATTTCGAAATATCAACACAAGTCACGAGTGGAGAGTCACCACAAAGTATCAGTAAGGAAGTATAGCTTGAAAACATGGCCTAGCCTCACCTGTATTTTAGGTTTTTGAGGGTCAAAAGCCTATTAGGAGGAGGAGAAAGAGCATAAAAGGGTTGTATTGTCAGGAAAAGACTCCTGTTGACTTCTAAATTTATACAAAAACAGCATAGTATACAGTTAATGCTAAAAACAGTTATGTTTTAGCATGTATTCTAAACCCTCAGGTGTTTTGCTGTCACACTGTTGCATTGTCTATCACATTTGACATTCTTCCCCCAAACACACGCTTCTTGTTTCTTGCCTGACTAAACCGATTCAAACTCAGTCTCATTGTGCAGGGAGAGGACAGACGGAGTGGTGTTTGCGTTCGGGGTGATATGTGAAGGCCCCCTCTATAAGAGCTGTATAGGGCTCTGTTAGGGATCGCTGAATCCGCAACGACTTCTACTTCCACTTGGATTCTCGTGTCTGGTTAGCATTTGCTCATGGTCTGGGGTTTATCTTTGCTTTTTAAATTGTTTATTCACTGTATCTATCCCATACAGTATTTGGACTAGCTGTCTACAGTGTCGGACTGTCCAGACCATGGGATAAAATATTATAAGCCAACATCTGCTTACATCTTGTCATGAAACATCTGTTCCTTTTGCTGTCATGTCAGTGATGTTTATGAGCCAGAATGGCGATTACAATAATTAAATCAACAATCATTGTTTCATTTGGGCAATGAATCATGTGCCCTTGTGGTATCACACCTTAGGCCTCTCTTTTTAAAACCAGAGGCTTCATACATTTAAAAGACACTCCACAGGACGGATTTAAAGACCGGGGTCAAAGGCAGGACGGCGCTATTGAAGAACGGACAGACTGGATTTACTCAAGGACATTTCGCTTTGTGCTATGGCTGTTTTTCGAGCACAAATAATATTACGTCTGGCCTCAGCGAGAGACTCAGGATTTATGTTGTATTTAAGGTCAACTCCGCACTGCAAGGTGCCATTACTCCATGAGTTGTGGTTACACATCGATGTTTTCACTGCTGCTACATATTTATGTGCATAAATCAGTAGATTTAAATAGGACACCGTGTAGAGTAGAAATGAAATGTATATATGTCACTATGTAGCACAAAAAAAAGGAAGGAAAAAAAGAAAAATTGTAGGTATAATATGGATTGTACTGTGTACTACTACTGTAATGGTGCGGATGCTGATTTCTTTTTAATTACTGTTCTTTTTTGTTCATTTTTTGTATTGGTTTTTTGAATGTATGTTTATTTAAAATTAGGGTTATCCCAGTCCTCTTGGAGAACTGACAGTCAGCAGTATTAGTGTTGATGATAGATCATTCTGTTCATGAATTATAATGATTGAAATGGTATCTCAGACATATTTGGACTTTTTTCTTCTCCATATCTTTTTTTTTGTGTGTATGTGAAACATGAAGCAGATTATCAAGGAGCCTGTGCGTCTGAGAGTGTAGGATTAAAACAAAAAATTACAGGAAGGGCAGTAATACTGTTTCTCACTTCCTTGCTAAAATGGTGCAAGGACACAAACGTTCTCAGACATGTTTGCACAATGTCATACACAAAAACACTGATGTGAAAGATATGTTAGAGGTGTTTAGAGGTAGTGACCAGTGCGTACACACACACACACACACACACACACACACACACAGGTTAAACACTGTATTTGTTCAAGAAACATCCTGTATTACGAAAAAAAAAATGCATCCTCATCTGCAGAACTGACCCACAACTTCCGAATACAAAGCACACTTGCATCAAGCACTACAGCATTCTAATACAACAAATAACCAGAATACACAGTGTTATAGAGCCTGGGAGAATCACAACTTTGGTGCTACAGCTCTTTAAGAAAGGAATAAGACACTTGAGATCTACTGATTGGCAACATTATTGATTCAATCCTACGTTTAATCAAATTGCATGGTTTTATACATGAAATGCTGGGCAGTGTCCAAGAAACAAATACGTTCCTCATACAGTATCGCTTACTTTATAGCAGTTAATAACAGACGTCTTCACACCAGCCGCTTTATTGCCTCACATAATCCAAGCTTGTCATGTTATCAAGCGAAGCTCTCTGATAAAGACTTTCCTGTGGCTGAAAACCTAGCGTTTACCTCTACACAACACAAAACAACACTGGAATCTCCTTCGAAAATAAATAAATGTTTTACCCAAAGAAACCTCTGTAAGTTACTATAAAAACAATAACATAAAAACGAACATCTACGAACCTGTCAAATCTGCTGAAAATAAAACCAAACAGATGGAAGAATTCAACCATGCTGTGTGGATCATTTTTTAATAAAACCACGAATGGCAATCTTGATGGCCATCGCAGACGACTGGTAACCAACAAATTTTTATCTGCAATATATCAGGAAAGTGTTTGTTAAGACTGTATATATTTTGAAGCGTCGTAACTGTTCAGGGTTCTGAGTCAAAAATACTTTTTTTGTCGTTTGTTTGTTTCTTTTTTCTTTACAGTGCAAAATGTTTCTCTTCCGTCCCTTGATAATATTCTCTTCGACCACTGGGCGAGTTGAAAAAGGTAAATCTGATATCAACTAACAATTGTTTTTACAATATTTTCAAAAAGTACACAAATTTGTGACTTTTTTCTGTCTTCTCAAGTAAGACTAGCTCAGAATGCTCAGAAAGCTCATTAATAAATGACATTAATACCTGTTCCTTATCGTGTCATCTACACTATATAGACAATAGTATTAGGAAACTTGACTTTTCCAGCCATTTGGTTCTTCTACAAACTGTTACCACAAAGTTGAAGGCAAACAATTGTATAGAACGTCTTTGGATGCAGTAGCATGACATTTTTCCTTCACTTGAATTAGGAGATGCAAACCTGCTCCAGCTTTACAATGCTCCTCTGCACAAAGGCAGCTCCATGAAGATATACTTTGCATGCGTTGGAGTGGAAGATCTTGAGTGGCCTGCTATAGTGCTATAGTAAATACTGACTGCCCCCAGGCTTCTTTTTAGATGGCCTTTGTGGCTGAATAAGCACACTCCAAAATTACTGGAACATCTTCCCATAAGTGTGGAGGTTAATATAACACCAAATGGAATGTTTGGAAAGCACATATAAATCTTACGGTCAGGTGTCCACAAGCATTTGACCATGTAATGTATATGAGTATCCTCCATTTATAAACTGTATTACTATTCCAGTTATTGTTCCATTGGTTATATCAGTTACACCATGTTTGTTAGGACAGCTGGCGCTCATCTGTCCTCAGTAGATGATCAAGGAGTGATGATAAACCATGCTGCTCTTACTCAAGAAAATGTTTTTGTGGCTCCAGAACCATCATGTAAAACACCAAACCAGAAAATTTGGACCAATTCGTCCGCTCCCTTATTACCTTGTTAAAATAAATTATTTTTTTATTGTGATTATAAAAATGGTCCAACTAAAATTTCATGCAAATTATTGGGATAAAATCAAAATACCTGTCAGTTAAAAGGGTGATTATTCACGATTAATGATATCAGAAATTAATAAATGGTGGGGGTTATATACAGTATGTTTATGGTTGTACTTTCTTCCTTGTCCTCTGATTAGAAATTTACTCAGATCGTACACTTCATCCAAAAATGCTCCAGAAACTTCTTCCTACAGAAAACGGAACGAAATTAGTGTTTTTATATTGATTCCTCTTTTGACTCTTTAGAATCGTTCATGTTCATGTTATGTGCCGTCTTTGGTTACACATTAAATTAATGCTTTTAAACCTGCAACATTGGTTTGTTCCACTTTTAATTAAAGTTATTTTTAAGTTTATTTTTGAACATAACATGATAACTGAACAAGGCTTCATTCTCCACAGTGAGTCCCAGCTGCACACCTGTTAGCTGTGCCTATTGTTTGCCCTCTAAAGCTCTTCTCTCGTCAACGCGTGTGAAACACACACTGTTATTGTGTCCTTGCAACACTATTACAAACGCACACACAGACACACTCAGGCCAGTCGTCTGTGTAAGCAGCACAGAGGCCCTGCGCTGTAAATCAGCACTGAGCTAAAAGCTGGCTGCATGTGCAGGACCACGTGCTACAGATGGCCATTTGCTTAACATGTTTTGAATCCAAACACAAGTCACTCTCAAAGGCCTCTTTTTTATTGCTCTGCGTAATGTCTTTAACTGCAGACAGCACTTTCCTTTCTCTAAAATAAGCCCTGAGTCTAATAAAGAAGTAAATTTATGGTGGGAGCTGAAATTGGCTAGATGGAAACAATAATGCTAACACTCCTTCGGATGGCTGTTAGCATAAATCATTATTATTTACTTTGGAATCTATTATCAGTTTTTATTTATTGTTTTATGTATTAACATTGCTTTGTACATTTAGTACTGTCTTTTAAGGTGAAAATATATTCAGTGATGTGTGAACATTTATACCACAGCACTACTGAATGTTCGCTTCTGATTGGCGTTTCTATTAAAAGCTGTCATGGGTTTGTGTTAATGCTCTTGTTCTTACACAGGGGACTTGGCAGACAAATGTGCACAAATGGACTCAAACAAAATATTTAAATTAAATGTGTATTCTTGCTGAAATTTTCTGTCAGATGTTCATTTTTCATTCTCGGAAAAGAGTCTTCAGTGTCTCTGTTTTGTAACAGTCCGAGCTAATAACTAGGACAGGAACTGACTTGTTTCGCAGACGTTCCACTTAAGACCAGATACAAAGCACAATGTGACATTCTGCAGTAAAGGAGAAGCTGCTGTTATAAGAGGAATAAAACTGGGATGTGCTGTTTTTCAAGGTAGTAAGAATTACACTGGTGGACAGTGTAGCTCATTGGTTAAGATGTTGGACTTCTGAGCCAAAGATCTTGAGTTTAAATCCTACCACTTAGCTCCCACTCCTGGGCCCTTGACCCCTTAACTGCTCAGTTTTATGAATGAGATGGTTGTAAGTTGCTAAGGGTGATACAGATTTTACAGATTTCAGGTGTAATCACTTCACCATCTTATTTCATGAGCAGCTTCCTCTTCTGGGTTAAGAAAAGCAAACCACAACGCAGTGAAACTGAAAGCAGGGGTTTTATTTGGCTAAAGAACATTGTGGAACAAAACTGACAGGTGTACCATGGCTGAAAAAGCTTTTGAGAACTCGTTCTGGTGGCACGAGTTTTAAGGACACATCTGTGAGTAATGTTAAAAACCATGCTTCACTGGTTCCTAAAGGACAAACGGGTGAGGAGGAGGAGGAGGAGGAGGAAAAGAGGAGTGATGAAGGAATTAAAGAGCTGAGGTTTGGTGCAGATGGTGAGGCTGTTCTTCTGGATGCTAACTTTTAACTTTGTCCTCCCTCCTTTTTTCTGTGATAAACACAAATCACCTCAGCAATGTGGGCATCAATGTTTCTTTGTTGTCTGGACTAAAGGGCCTCCTGATACAAACTTCCAAAGAATGAGACAAGCATTATTTAAGAGCGTTGGGTTGTTTGTTCAGAAGTTTAGGGAATAATTTTAGTTGATTTTTTGCTTGTTTTTTTTTTTTTTATAATTGTATTTTAAATCTAAAATTGTAAGCTGTATTTATACATCTTTAAAGTATTGGGATGATCTTACTACGTAGACTACAGTGTGTGTTGATTTCCCGAATCTGTTTGTTGAGATGTTTTTGATTTTCTACTACAGCAACACTAATGGTTGCGTTAACAAAAAGACAAATGACATCTATATTAATATAATTGAATTAGTATACCTCGATATATATGGTGGATGTTCCACATAATGTAAACCTAATAACAAACAATATAATACTTAGAATTAGTAAAGCTTCTCTAAGCAGACAGAATTGTTCCAGCATAAAAAAGTCTATAAATGCAAAATCCTAAAACTAACCTGAGACCTGAAAGCAGAGCGCAACTTCAAACTGAAAAAAACAAACCCAAGCTGACCAAAACCAAGAGAGGAGTTTGGGAGTGTAAAGATATACCAGAATCAAACAAATGTCTTCGTTATATCCATGAACTAATTATTAATCATTCAACATTACAAGGTAACTGTGGTCACTTTTCAGTCCTATTAATCACTGACCTGTATAATTTATCTTTACCATTTAACAATGACTTTTATATAACTAAATGTTTTACAGATTTAACAGGGAAATAGACTGAATATAATTTTTTTTCCAAACTGCTTTATCACAGTCTTTAAATTAAAATAAATATAGAATCCTATATCTATATCACATTATCCGTTGTTACTTTCATGCTCTATATACGCCTGCTTGCTTAAAACTGATTACTAATTATTGATGCTTTTCTCATGAATCAGATAAAAATAATAAACATTAGTATTCTGCATTTGCTTTATGAGAATTAAAGGAATATTGACAGAAATATCCTATTAAAATGTGTAGTAGTAATTTTAATATTCATTTATCACTACATGCATAAATGCATTTTTGTCATAAATAAAGTCTTTACTATAACATTTTAAAAGTCTTGGCTAAAATATTAATATATGGGCATCTCATTTTGGTGGCTCTGATGAATTCATTGCATGTTTGAATGTTCCAGAAAAGATTTTAACATGAAATTCTTTGTGCAATAAATATTCCATTGGAGAATGAAAAAAAATCCTTAAAGAATTAGAAAACTATTACAAAAACAATTCTATGTGCTGAACAAGGAAAAATAACTGGTGGTACAATGAGTGAATGATTTGTCAGGAAGAAGTGTTTTCTCCCAGCACTGATAGGACTCTCACAGCTGCAGGGAGCATCTGCGAGTTCAGCCGGAGAACAAGGAGCCTGTTATAAGACACAGCCAAGGTTTTTCACTCAGCAAGCCCTGCCATAGGACACGCTCTCATGCCTGATACGCGATTGATTGGACAAGAAAATCCCCAAAATAAACAGCTGATTGTTTAAACTCTGACAGAGGCACATTATTGACCAGAGGAATCAAAACTGACACTGATCTTGAATTCTGAGTCAGCAGCGACTGCAAGAACAGCCATCGAGTGAGGAAAAGTTGAACCAAAAAAACAAACAACGAAAAACAGAATGAGACCCCATGACTGCGGGAAATAATTTAGGAAAATAAGGAAAAACTTGGAATGAGAAAGAAAGAAAGAAAGAAAGAAAGAAAGAAAGAAAGAAAGAAAGAAAGAAAGAAAGAACTGACTGATAAAGGTTAAACTGAAATTGCAAGCAAGCAAAAAGAAAGAAAGAAAGAAAGAAAGAAACAAAGAAAGAAACAAAGAAAGAAAGAACTGACTGATAAAAGTTAAACTAAAATTGCAAGCAAGCAAAAAGAAAGAAAGAAAGAAAGAAAGAAAGAAAGAAAGAAAGACAACAAATCCAGAGGAGCAACCTCAGAATAATAAAACTCTACTTAAGGTTCAAGAAAAAGAAAATATCAAAGAAAGACAGAACCCCCATTGGAAGGATCAGCCGCTGACTAATAAAACTCAACAGGAACTGCAAGAAAGGAAAAGATAAATGAGAGATAAATATAAAGGCAGACAGACAGAATGAGGAAATTCAGTAGATGTCGAAGCTTATGGCCAGCAAAGTGTACACAGGATATCTGAAAAAGAAAGTAGAAAACAGGCAGAATAAAAAAAAAGACTAAATCCAGACCAGCATTCACACATACAAGGCTGAAACCTGTGATCCAGCCATCTTCATGGATGAGTCATATTTTTGGTAGTTGGTGTTAAAATGGTGGTTGCGGAGGAAAGATTTATTCCAGACCACACAGCTGTTTGCTACAAAAAAAGTGAGAAAGAATTCAGACCTGATCTGATTGTGAATAAAATCGGAACTACAGGTCAGACAAGCCACCAAGTAAAACATTAATGTAGGTTTTCTGTTTCTCTATTGTTTCTGTAAGCATCCTTTGTCAGATAAGACATGGTGTGAAAAGGTAAAAAGCAAAGAAAAAAAGCGAGAGGTGAGACTACAAGACACAAAGACAAGACAAGAGACAAGACAAATGCTAACACTATTGATGTATCATGCTCCTGTCTACATCTGTCCTCATTTAAAGCATCATATAAATAGACTTTTTTATAAAGAGATATCTGTCTCAATAAAGTGTGAATCATCGCTGCTTCATTCCTTCTGTTATTATTAGTTAGAACTGTGTTTTTTGTATTCTTATTTTTTGTTTAAAAAAAATGCAAGTGTAGGATATGTGGCTGTGAGTCCCAGTGAAGAAGGTGTGGATGCTGTGTCTGTCAGTCTCTGTTTCTGTTTGTCTCATGAGATGTAGCTCTAAGTTGTGCGATGTAGCTCAATGTTGTGTGATGAAGCCCTATGTTAGGTGTGATGTAGCTCTATGTTATGTGATGTAGCTCTATGTTGTGTGATGAAGCTCTATGTTGAATAATGAAGCCCTATGTTAGATGTGATGTAGGTTTATGTTGTGTGATGTAGCTCTATGTTGTGTGATGTAGCTCTATGTTGTGTGATGTAGCTCTATATTGTGTGATTTAGATATATGTTGTGTGATGTAACTCTATGTTGTGTGATGTAGCTCTATGTTGTGTGATGAAGCTCTTCGTTAGGTGTGATGTAGCTCTATGTTGTGTGATGAAGCTCTATGGTGTGTGATGTAGCTCTATGTTGTTTGGTGTAGCTCGATGTTGTGTAATTTAGCTCTATGTTGTGTGATGTAGCTCTGTGTTGTGTAATGTAGCTCTGTGTTGTGTGATATAGCTCTATGTTGTGTGATGTAGCTCTGTGTTGTGTGATGTAGCTCTGTGTTGTGTGATGTAGCTCTTTGTTGTGTAATTTAGCTCTATGTTGTTTGATGTAGCTCTATGTTGTGTAATATAGCTCTATGTTGTGTGATGTAGCTCTGTGTTGTGTGATGGAGCTCTGTGTTGTGTGATGTAGCTCTATGTTGTGTGATGCAGCTCTATGTTGTTTTATGCAGCACCAGGGTTCTGGAGAAATGTTGTCTCATTTCAATGTGTACTGCATCAGCTATATATGGTTGAAATGGCAATAAAAGCTTCATCATTCACATCTTTTATGCTATATATTATCATTCTGAATTCTTCTGAAGGCCATTTGAAGAAAATTTTACATCATATTAACAATTAGTTTGAAAGAAATGACAACATTAAAACATTTTAATAAACTTTCGAAACATCTATGAAGTTATAAAACACTTGGAGGTGTGCTGTTTGAGAAAAGCAAGACATGATTAGTTGCTGTGATGCAGCCCATAATATAGTTAATAACAATGACATTAGAATGAGTGCATTCATATAAAGCTGTGAGGCGAGTAATGACCAGCACGAGAGTCAGACCTGGTGTGTTGGAACTTTAACTACCACCTTCTGACCAATCAGATTGAAGAATTTAACAATGCGGTGGTTTAACACATTGTTTCATGATAACTTTCTCTTCATAAAATGTCTCTTAATAAAATCAGATAAATTAAATACTTTTTTAACTAAATCATTAATCATTTAATACTTGATATGATTGTTTTAGAAAATGGCCACTTATCAGTCTATATAAATAAAATGCACAATATCACCATATATAAAAATACTTCTCCAGCCATATTAGAAACATGGAATCCTAAAGCAATGCTTTAAATAGGCAAGTATTAAAAGCACAATAAGTGCAAACACATTAATAGTAATACCTGATATTGATCAATACTGCAGAGAGAATACAAAAATGTGCTCTACTTAAATGATATAAACATATCTGGTAACAAAAATATTCATATGCATATAAAAAGTGTAGCCAATGGATTTTGTATTTAAGTAAGAGTCTTGATTAGAGCAGTCAGTTTTTCCCACTGAGAAGATGTTTTCCTTGGCATACATCATGTTTTATTTTAGCCAATCGGGTGCTGTTTTCCTAAGGAGGAAGCACTAAAGTGAATCCCGAGCGACTTTTCTTGAAGTCAACCGTGGTTTGTCCGGGTCTCGTCTCCACTGTCACGGCCTTTACTTTTTTGCTCAGATGGACTTGGATGTCTGAGGACACTTTAACTGTCAGTGGAGTGTTTCTCACCCTGTAATACACAAACACATACATCCACACTTCATTAATATTAATAATAATAATAATAATAATAATAATAATAATAATAATAATAATAATAATAATGATACCGAAAGATTATTTAATAGTTTCATGTACATGCTTCTTGAAAATCATCTTTCCAATATGTTCTCCCTTTGCTCTTTTCTGGAAATGGAGTTCCAATACATTTTTTGGAGTGTGACTGGGGATTTGTGATCATTTAGATCCAAAACATGAGTGATATCAGAA
Organism: Silurus asotus; assembly: GCA_024362625.1. NCBI lineage: Eukaryota > Metazoa > Chordata > Actinopteri > Siluriformes > Siluridae > Silurus > Silurus asotus. The sequence goes on from MU551630.1 coordinate 3,304,951, forward strand.
AGTGTGCCATTTGTGATTCACGGATATTAAATTTTGAAAATGTGTCTTTATAGGAAAAATTCAAACCAAAAAAGTGTCCTTCATGACAACCTACTATAAAGAGCATACTTACCACATAAACCTTAAAAATGGTTCAAATTATACTGTCTCTTGAAATATAAGAATATTGAATTTCATTTAATTGATCTCATGCTTATAACATCCACATCCATGAGTCTGGTTTGAGTCTGGTTCCTCTCAATGTTCCTTCCTCACACTATTTCTCTGTTCAGTTTTTTCCTTGCCACTATTGCCACTGGCTTGGTCATTAAGGATTAAAGGATTTCTCAGATAACGATTATAAATAAATGGAAATCATAGGATAGGTGGTCTAGTGGTTAGGATGCGGCGCTCTCACCGCTGTGGACGGGTTCGATCCCCGGTCAGGGAACCGACCCCAGCCATTAGGGTTGCACAAACCTTAGTGCCGGTCCCAAGCCCGGTTAAATGGGGAGGGTTGCGTTAGGAAGGGCATCCAGCGTAAAAACATGTGCCAAATCAAACATGCGGATGGTCTGCTGTGGCGACCCCTAATGTGAGAAGCCGAAAGAAAGTTTATATGAAATGAGAGAAAAAAAATCCTGTCTGATCAAAAAAGAAAGTGTGGTTTCTGCATGAGAAGTGAAACAGATATTAATGTTTTTCTTTCTCTTTCAACTGTAAGTTAAATGTTCCATAATAAATATACAGAGAAAACTGCCTTCATTATTTGTCTAGATTATCAGTACCGTGTTTTTCCCTGCTGTATTTTAAGACAGCTACACTATATGGACAAAAAAAAAATTGGGACACAAAAAAAAATTTGAAAATTATTTTCCAAACTGGTACAAACAAAAACAATTGAAGCCACACAACTGTATAAGATGTCTTTGGTTGTGGGAACATTACATTTTCCCATCACTTGAACTAGGAGACCCAAACTTATTCCAGCATGACAATGCACCTGTGCACAAAGCCAGCTCCATAAAGATATAGTTAATTGGGTTAGAGTGACAGATAATGAGTGGACCGCACTAGAGCACTGACCTCAACCCTAATAATTACTCACCCTATTAGGTTGAAATTGAATGCTGATTCCACCCCAGGTCTCCTCATCTACATCAATACCTGACTTTATGAACACCCTTGTAGCTGAATGAGCACAAATTTCAACAAGCAAACTCCAAAATCTAGTGGAACATCTTTTCAGAAGACTGGAAGTTGTCATAATGGCAAACGGGTTCTAAATGTGGAAATAGATTTTCAAAAAGCATACAAATCTTCTTTTTTATCATGCAAGAATGAGGACAGATACAAATTTTGCAGAAAAGATAGTGGGCAATGCGGTGTGCGGCTCTATTTGATGTCAACATTTTACACAATATGATTTCTTAAAATTCACTTTCCTTTTTTTTGGTCATATTTGACAGTAAAATCTAGCAAGTCTCAAAAATAGAGCTAATATATCTGTAATTGCATTGCACCTGGGCCTTACTTTCGCCTACAAAAATATCCTGACGGCCATTTAGAGTTCACCCACGCACACACAAAATCTTTTTCTCTCTCACACAGACACACACACACACACACACACACACACACACATCGTGAGTGTGACTAGAGCTTTGTGCATCTGAAAATCATCCTACTGCAGCAACACATTGTCTAAAAATGACTCAGTTTTTCCTTATTCCTGCTTTCATGTTCCCTCCACCTGTGAGTAGGTCTTCATCGGTTCTCTTTTCACTCTGAGTATAACCACTTGGTGAGTACTATCACCTTTTCAGAACAAGTCATTTGCAGGAATACTTTATTAAACAAGCTGGTATGAGTAGAGTTATACAGCTGCCTCTTTTCATTATAATAATTTTACTTTTATTTTCAGGTTATGTTTTCTAAGAGAATATGTTTGGGATGTTTTATCTGGATTTACCACATTAAGTTACGTTGAGTTACTAGTACCTAATAATATGTATGTGTGAGTTATGTATCTGTGAGTGCAAGTGTTTCACATAGAGTAATGTTGGACTGAAAATGTCCCATTTGATGCAGGCAAAAATAATATGACATTTAGGCCAGAAAAGGCAAACTAGGACACTGGGTGTCAGTGCATGTCCCCATTTCCTAAAAGCACTTCATCATATGTGCTGGATACTGGGGAAAACGCTGCAGCTCTTTGGCTGGCCTTAGCAGTGTCCTTTAAAACACAAGCAGATTCGAGTTTTTTTTTTTTCCAATAATTTAGGAGCATACAAAAAGGTAAAATGTACATTTGTTTTATTGCTATGTTTATACAGTACTTAAGTACCTTAATGCTGTAAGTATCGCTAATGTTTCTAAATCCCAACACCTATCACTTCTACACCAATCCACTGTAATGTGCAGTCAGTAGCTGGTCAAACATAAAGAGAGCAAGTAAAGATGCTAGCCAGACAGAAATAATATATTTTTCCATTCTGCGGTTCTTTTGACCTGCTTTTCCTTATTTGCATCTATGAGATATGATGTTCATTAGCCTGTGAGAAGCTGCATGCAGCACGGGGAAGGACACAAGCAGAATTGGGACATAGTCATAACTTATCTTTTTGACCTTTCTCTATTACCTTGTCTTTTACAATTGATTCTCTTGTCTGACAGCATGGTGCCTCATTCCAAATAAGGGTCAAGGTTTGGGTGACAGCAAAGCACCTTCAGTAAAATAATGTCATGCTCTGTTTTCTGCACTCAACTGTTCATCTATCAATCTGAAAAAGTCCCTCAGAGAGGGGCAGAACTTTAGCAGACATCATCTGGAAGCCCTGATGTCACTACTAAGTCACCAATGTGCGTACTCATGCGTTTTATTCTCATATTAATCTGGGTAAGATGTTATAGTCTTAGTTATCAAATCTGCTTGCAGTACTATAAAAAATAAAAACCAAATAAAAAACTAAGTAAGACCAGGAAGCCAGTATAAAGATATTTAAGATAAATGGATGGTGAAAACTGGAAAAAGCAATGTAGTAAAGTACAAATACTCTATTGGAAAATAGTTTTGAGGTCAAAGTATAGCCACTACCCATTTTGTTAAGTCAGTTCAAATCAATTCATATTTTTTATAGCACTTTTAACAATGGTCTTAAAGCAGCTTTACACAGAAAATGTGGTAATTAATGAATAAAAGTGATCAAGATTATTTAAAATCGGTTGCTGATTTACTGGTAAGAACTACCATTGGGATGCAACAATTTCTCTTTGTGAGAGGAAGAGAAGACAGGAGAACAGATGAGAGGGGAGGAAAGACATTTTTCTTTCCTGTCAAAAAGCTTTAGCATGCAGCATCAACATGCCCTGTTCAAATCCAGCATCCTGCTTCTCTTCTTAGTAAAAAAAAAAACTTCCCAAAAATGATCTGACTGCTTAAACGGACAAGATATGAATTTACAACCTCTGACAGGAGAGCAAATGCGAGATGATGAAAGACGGAGTTATGCGAAAGAGCATAACAGACAGCAAGTGAGAGAAAAAGAGTGTGCGTGAATGACAAAATGAAGGAATAGGGCAAGAACTCATCATCAAATAATGAGGGGATGGCACAGCAGGAGAGGTGGAGAAAGAGTGCGGAGAGCAGGAAAGGAAAGGGCGATACTGAGTAACAGATGTCTGACTTGTCCTGGTAGTAATGCATGAATGAGATGAAAAAGAGAGGGAGGGGGAGAGAAAGTGAGAGGGAGTGAGATTGTGATTGTGAATTTGAGGCAATTTCTGGCAGTGGACATCACATGCCAGTTCGGAAGCAGGCAACCTGGAACTACATATGTAGCTCCAAAAGAGCCTGACTGTCAGTTCTGGTATAGATCAAGATTCGCTCATAGATTTGGATTCGTTCATTTCTGTTGTGAACATCAAATCAGCCCACCATTATCCTTACAAAAGAAACCATCAATGAACTCAGTTACAGTGTTAAGTCAGCTATGCCTGTCCAATATGCAATTAATGATGTCTTCCCAAGTGATAACCTTTCCTAGTAATGCAGTGCACCATTCACTGAATTTTACTGCAACCAATAAAAATGCCAATCCGTATCAAAGCCCACAGCACCTTTGTTACCAAATCTGCTAATTACCCCATAGTGTTAAAGTTTCCCATGGCTGCAAATCCACATCACTAAAATCACCTGGTCAGGATGAAAAATACTAGCTTGGTCTCCCAAATGTTACATTTTTGTAGAAATGAAATCTGCTGCTCCAAATATCAGGAGGTCTTGAGCAAAGCTAAGTTGCTGTCCTTTCTTACAGATCCTGGGCATGTTCCACTGATTTGCTTTCGGACAATAAACTTCCAAGCTCATTCTCTGCTGAGAACACAGCCATGGACGAGTACATAGTTGACACCCTGAAACAAATGTTTTTATCAGGCATTTCAAACCCCAAGTTTCAGCATGCTAATTCTTTGTCCAGACAAAAAAAAAAATAAATAAATATATATATATATATATCTTTTTGGCATATCTAATCCAGATATTTTGGCTAGATATTAAGATTATATGGTAATGCTATATGGTTTTGATTTATTGCAACATTTAGTGTGTTTTTAACAGATTTCCTCAGAAAGTATCCCAGTAAAAAAAAAAAAAATTCAAATCCATGCTAAGGTGATTGGGAAATCATGTGCTAAAAACATTACCCTCTGAACACAATCAAACAAGTGAAAGAAGTTTTCTGAGTTCCCAAATTAGTCCCAGAGGTCAGTATGTAAAAGGTTGGTTTATCTATCAAACCATTGAAACCAACTAATAAAAAGCAGTCAGTGTTGTTTTCATGAATAATGCTGTTCTTTATATGTCAAGAAAGAAACCCCCTAAAGGACCTCAACATTCACAGGAGTCCAGAAGATCCCATGAAATACTGCTGAGAATCAGTAACAAACAGTCACACACTGCCTCCAACATTCATACACAGCACACCCCATCACTGGCCTAATTAACACTTCCTGAGCTGCCAAGCAACCACTGTCTGGGATGCAGGAACATCTGTGACCCCCTTAGGGAAGTAGTCTGTTCACATCTCTATGTGAGTCTGTATGTTTGGAAAGCAGGGATAAACCTCTAGGACAAAGTAACTCATCATCTGACATTTCCAATAATAAAAGAAAAAAAACACATCGAAATGTCACATGTTTATAGACACGTGATAATTAAAAAATGACAAGATAAAAAGATTAGACCTTTACAAAGTGCAGGAGGCGCTACAGCACACCTTAAAACCGATTCCACAGTCTTTAGAAGTTTACTAGAAGGATTTAAAGTAATGTGACTCCAGTGATCAGATGAAGGTCATGCAACAAGTCCTTATTTTCTCTTGGATCATTATATGTGTGTCCACACCCACACACACACACTGATGCAAAACACAATCTAATCCCCAGGGGATGATGTCAGGCATTGAAACAAAAGCGCTGATTATTCTGATCACCCTGGTTGCACATACCAACAACACAAACAACACACACAAAAACGCATACACACACACATACGCACACACATAAACAGAGTTGCCCATAGTGCAGCACATATCACATGAGCTCCCTAAGGTTCAACAGTTTACAATAAGTGAAAATCTTCCCAGAAATGATCAATTTTCCACTTTTTTTTTTTTTACATGATGCTGATGTTCACTCACACACACACACACACACACACACACGCGATGTAGAGATGCAAAACACAATCTAATCCCCAGGGGATGATGTCAGGCATTGAAACAAAAGCGCTGATTATTCTGATCACCCTGGTTGCACATACCAACAACACAAACAACACACACAAAAACGCATACACACACACATACGCACACACATAAACAGAGTTGCCCATAGTGCAGCACATATCACATGAGCTCCCTAAGGTTCAACAGTTTACAATAAGTGAAAATCTTCCCAGAAATGATCAATTTTCCACTTTTTTTTTTTTTACATGATGCTGATGTTCACTCACACACACACACAAACACACACACACACGCGCGCACACACACGCACACACGCACACACACACAAGAACTGATAACAGCAATGTCTTTGTGCCATAGTGTAAACAAATAACAGGACTCAGTGTAAGCAGGGATGCAATCATCAGCTCAAACACAAACAGTTACTATGCGAAAAATATCATCGTTCCTTTAAATCATCGATTGCTGACCTCCATATCTTCTCAGGATTAAGTTCACGTGTTAAACTGTCTCTTGTTTTAAGGTTACATCTTATGAATTTGACAAATGAGATACACCATAACCTTAGAGACATGAACTATACAAAGGTAAGAAAATCTACTTAGGGTCCTGCACAACCCAACACTGAATATGAGTAACTTTCCCTTAACAAATACTGACATTCTTTTAATAAGTTTCTGGTTGTACATGTCACTACTGTTCTAGGGGGGTACACCCAAATATTATCTGCTCAGTGGTCTTATAGTGGTCTCATTTCTGTAATAGTGTACCTAAGGCTAAAGACAATGTACATAGCAGCAAATAAGCTACAGCTGGTAACTTTACACTGTAAAGTAACCTATAAATATAACTATAACTATAACTATGTGAATCCTATAGAATTACTAAGAGTTTCAAACACAATAAGTGTATTCCTTATTATTGAAATTATTAATGTTATTATTAATATGTATAGGTTCTTGTTTTTGGGCAGTTTCTGATGTTTGGTTCTCCAAATGTGCCTGGTTCTGTGAATCTCTGGGACATTACAGCATGTGAGAAGAGCTGTTTTGACATTCCTGCGATTTTAATCTGCTTTATTCAAATTTTGCTCTTTGCTCTATCTGTTTATTTTTGTTTTACAATAATTTCTAAATTAATTGAAAATGGTGGCTCAGTTGGTAAGATATTGAATGTCTATTCTAAAGGTTATAAGTTTAAATCCCAGTACAAACAAACTACCATTGCAGCAAGGTTCTTAACCCTCAACTGCATAGGAAATATTTATAAATTGCTCTAGAGTGAGATAATAATGTCTGCCAAATATACTTCGGAAATTGATACGTTTGGATATGAAACTTGACCATACCATACATTTCTTGATATCTAATCTATCTAATTACAATCCAGTACAGTCTTCTATGCTTTATACAGTATTTCTTAGATTATTAGTACAAGTTTATTTATTTAACCTTGTTTTTTTAACATTAATTCTAATGATAAAATATTGTAAGACTGCACATGATCCTTTCTGTAACCAGGTCTTTGAATTAGAAAGTGTGGGCTATAAAAAATGCATCACACGCATATGGTGCATCACAGACCCTCACACCAACAGCTAACACGTCATGATGATACATTCGTTATCATAAGGCTTTTCACCTTCTGAAACATCTGATACAATCTCCTTGACTTTTTAACAGATTTTGAGCTGTTTTTTCACCCATTGCTCATGATTAATCAGTGCCAAAAGAAAGGAGGAGAGGAAAGAAGATGAGACATTTCCAGTGTAACTGTAGATGTAAATTTGAGGTTGCATAGCAACATGTATTATATGTCTACAAAAATAAATCTTCTTTGAAAAGGCACAATGGATGGGGTGCATCCCCAGTCGATCACAAGTCACCATAAACAAAACCCCCACACAAAGTTAGGAGCAAATTTTGAAAAGCTTGGCAGGCAAAATCCATCTTAGTTTTTATGTGGTAGGAGAAAACGAGGGAACCTACATAGACATGAGGGTCAAAACCACTGGGGAAGATGGGGAAGAGACTTATTAGGTTAAAAATGTTCTCAACAAGTGTCAGGTAATGCAAAGAACGATGAAGTGTGGAGCAAAAGCATTCAAGTGAGATCTTTTTTTTTTTTTATGTGTAAACATGAAACCTATACACAGTGACCAAAGAACAAAATAACTAGTGCACAAACAAGACAAAATAAACCTGAGCAAAGACAAAACCGGCAGCATGAGATAAAACAATGGGTAGACGAAGGAAAGACAAAGTGCTAATGAATGTGAAGTGTGAATCAGGTGCAAAAACAAGTATGTGAGTTGGTGTAGTGACTTGCGTGAAACGTAGTCTTTGAAACATGGCATAATCTGTACAACAGGCCTCTAGGTGCAATAATTACCTCTATAGGCTCTGACCTGCGATTGCACAACATCTAAAAGCATATCTACCAGTCAAATAATACCATTCTTAGACTATTTGTGACTCCAAAGAGGTTTAAAATGTTGAACATCTGAATCAGGAATTGATGACGATTAATATGTTGAACAGTTAAAGTTTAAAGGTTGATGTCAAAATTATAGAATCTTTTTAACACTGAGGTCATGATGTGTCTGAAATCTTGCCTGTGCTAATTGCACATGGCAGCTGTTGTACACAGTGTGTTTTTACGTCGGATAAAAAAAGTTAATTCCATTCTACTCCTCCTAGTAAATTATCATTATCTGGAGCTCGAAAACTGCAAACACACACACACACACACACACACACACACACACACACACACACACACACACACACACAGCTGTCTCAGCAGATGGCCAGAATGTGACTCTCACCCAAAACACACAGACTTATTTTGATTAGGATCTCTCTGTGTGTCCCAGGTGAAAAGTCTAGCGTATGGTCAGAGAGGGGATGCAATAAAAAAGTAGAACAAACATGACAATGGTGAAGAAAAACAGTGAAGCAGGTGGTAAGGTAACTCACTTGAGGGCTGGTTAGCTAGCATTGCTGAAATCTTGAGAAGAGAAGAGAAGAGAAGCGAAGCGAAGCGAAGAGAAGAGAAGCGAAGAGAAGAGAAGCGAAGCGAAGAGAAGAGAAGCGAAGAGAAGAGAAGAGAAGAGAAGAGAAGAGACGCTTCTATAGCCATTTTTTTGGGTCAATGTTGATTAGCAAGCTAATCCTAATGCTAAATCATTCGTGCAACTTGAAGCCTTGTTGACACTGAAGCCTGGAATGTTCCTAAATTAGTTAACTGTCCATTTTGATTCCTTAAATAATATTAAAAAGAATAATTGTCTTTTTGTTTAGCTTTCGCTGGTTGACTTTCAAATATGCAGCTTCACTACACATGTAGGTTAGCATGTTTACTATAATGCTAGTTTCACTTATGCCCACTTTAATTTATATATTTCGGGGGTTTTCCAGGTGAAAAGATAAGGACAAACATATTGTTAGCAAAGCTGATTTTAAACACCCTCTCTCAAACACACACACACACACACACACACACACACACACACACACACACAGAAATCTGTATGAAAATAATGCTGACTAGTGAAATGACTCCTGTGCCTCCTGACTCAGGGGGTTTGAGAAGACAAGGCCGTGTGTGTGTGTGTGTGTGTGTGTGTGTGTGTGTGTGTGTGTGTGTGAGTGTGTGCGCTCGCTGGCAGGAGGTCAGATAACAATACACACACACTTCACCTTCCTCCACACTTCCACAGTCCCCATCTCCTTTTGATGATGCCGTATAGGGGTCGTGACCCCTGCCGCTTGCCCGCAGATGGTGGCACAATAGATTGTGAATAAACGTTAAGGAACAGCGATTAAACACACACATTATATCCGACATAACCCACAGCTGTTACACACACACACACACACACTCCGGCTGCCTGAAGAAATAATATATATCACTCCATGGGGATCGGCTGTGAAAGAATGTTTAAAGCCAAGGAATGCTGCTATACGTGACACTCAGACACACATGTCTGAAATTATTACAGAGATACACACACACACACACACACACACACACACACACACACACACACACACACACACACACACACACACACACAAATCTCAGCAAAACAATATATACTGAATGCGCATATTTGCATGTTATTTGAAGCTACTACATGTCTTCACAAACAGAGGACTATATGAAGCAATGTAGGTGCAGGTAATGAAATCAAAACACATCTTTTCACCACCTGAGCTGTTCAGTGGGGTTAATGGTGAACCATGTGTTTAAGTCTCAGCTGTGTGTTGAATTCTGAGGTAGGTGTGTGTGTGTGCATGAAGCAGCATGACGATGTCCTGCATATAAACAGTATGTTAGCGGATGTGAAATTATCAGTATTAATGCAAATGTAGCTTCCTGATGAATCACTACAGACACTACAGCACAGTTACGTCAACTCAGTGATGTGTTTGTAGTGTCTTTCTGAATTTACATTCGATTTTGTAGATTTGATCTAATCAAATGTTTGATATGTAGAGTAGGGTTTCTGCAATATCAAGCAGAGACAGGCAGGACAACTCATCAAAATGTCCTAAAAATGAGTCAACTCAGCTGTGAAATGGGTCAAGTGATGGGACTCGATCACCGAACAGAATTGATATCGCATCCTCAAATGTGCATTTTGAATTCACATGTATAAATCTGAAGGAATATCCAGAGGAATAGTTGGACTGCAGGTTTTGAGAAAAAATTTAGTTTTTTTGAGAAAAAGTTCAGTTATATCAGTAATGAATAAAATACAGATGTAGATCATTCCGTATGAAGGTTGCCAGTTGAAGGCCCCTAAGAACCACTTGTGCAAAACCGTTTCTTTTTGTTTTTACACATGATACATTTCATATAATCATTCAAAAACTGTGAAATTCAGTCCCACCGGAATGCCAAACAATTGTAGCATCAATGCCCCAGTGGAAATACTGCACTTTAAATGTGTTGCCATTTCAAACTAAAATCATTGACAGACATAATATAAGAGTGACATCCTTGCTGTGGTGTAGCTGAGCTCTGACCATGTTGAATAAACTCACCGTGCGAAATGATCACACAACGTCCCGACGAGTTCCCCGACACGGTCCTGATTTGTTGCCAGCTGACCCCTCTGCATGTGTAGCAACAAGTCATCATGAGATACAGTGTGTAGCGCCACCATCTGGTCCGTTCCACTTGTTACACTTAAACCAGTAACCTAAAGCAGTTAACAGGAAATTAGAAAAACCATCATGGATGAATTTTTGCATGGTGGAAAACTGTACAAAATCTAATATTTCACAATATTATTTATGTAAAGTATCAATTATATGTAATGGTTGTTTAATTTAAATAATAGAAACAAATAAACAATGCAATGCAGTGCATCATTTTTATTCTACAAGCTTTTTAAAAACATTTTATCTGGCCTATGTTCTGAAAATTTTTAACTCTGTTTTAAAAAAATACTCTAGAAAATATATGCATCAGCCTACATAATAAAATTCCTTAATCAAACCCCTGACCTGGTTGAATACTTAAAAAATGTGATTCTTTCAGTGCAACACCATCAGTGCAAAATCCCAATAATTTCTTTTGCACAAAACAAGTTATATAACCTAATCATTTTCAATATGCCCAGCCATCCTCCCACATGAGCTGATGCATCAGGTTCCCTCCAAAATAAGCCTGCATGTTAATCGCTCGGTGCGTCAGGCCACGTTGCAACCAGCTTAATTCAGAGCACACTCTGTCACCACGAGACCCGGACAAGGATAATATTTTAGTCTGCGACTCAAGAAATCCAGACAGACTGTTCTACTTCCTCTGGAACAAACAATGGCATTTTAGACATATTTAGACAGGAAAGACTCCTTTATTTCATTGATGCTCTTTATTTAATTTGTTATAAGAAGTCCATACTGCTCACAAACCGGCAATTATTGTATACACACATGCACTATATTGTAATATAACTGATATTCAGATTCCGATGGAGGTTCATGTTAAAATTCCAATTCATACCATGTCACTGGGAGTGTGACAGGAATACATCCTGAATGGGACCATAGACTCACATTCACACACTTGATCACATCTTAGTCTGGTTTGAATCTGAAATTTTATCCTTTATCCAAATTGTATCCATTGTATTATGATCTCGTGTTAAATCTGATTCTCATATTGTTCTTAAAAAAAATATTAAGCACCAAAGATAAGGGTTTTTTTGTGCACATCATGAGTCTTCTCAGGCTCTCTGTTCCTTGCATGAAGATCTGATCCTGTTAGGGCTTGAGATGTGTGATATATACACACCAATAGTGTATTTGTATGTGTGTGTGTTAGAGAGAAAAAGAGACAGAGACAGTCGGTCTGGAAGTGCTGTCAGTGTGACCAAATCCTTCTTGCACACTGTGGCACCGTTCTGCTCACAGGACTTCCACAATGTAGGTCAAACACACACTTAAACACACACACACACACTTGACTGCAGTGAGTTCAGTTAGGTACAGGGCTTTAGGTTGATTGATAGTTGATCTCCTCTTAAACTGGGAATCTGAATCTAAAATGATGGACGTGGTTACACTAGAATTGTGTGTTTGTGTGTGTGTGTGTGTGTGTATAAGAGGGGAATTGAGAGAGTTGGGTGTGTGTGATGTACTCACAGTCTCAATTGCTATTCGTTTCTGCACTTTAAAGTGTTTCTTGGGCTCTAGTCGGTAGATGTGCTTGTCTGTGATGAGAAGAGCTCTGTCCTTTGTGTTATTGAACCAGTTCAGCTAGGAAGAGAAAGAATGAGAAATAGAGATGAAATGAGAGAGAGAGAGAGTAGTTAGTAGAGTATTAATAAACAGACCTGCTGGAAAAAAAACACACTTAATGAGACGGGCAATTTTTCAAAGAAAAAAACTCGCTGTCTGATTTTTTTTGTGTGTGTGTGAATCATAGCTAAGTAAGACTCCTCTATAAATAAATCGTCCATAAATCTTCATTATTTCCATTTCTGATAGTCTTGTTAACACCCTGGCAGCCTATCTACATTCACATGCGCACAACCACACACAGTCACACACTCACATGGCCGATACGCAAGTACCCGCACATCTGGAGGCTAAATTGAACTTGTGCATGTGAGAGATGGTGAGGTGGTGACTGTGTATGTAGGAGACAGAATGTCTGAAAGAGAACAGAAGAAAGAGAAAAAGACTTTGCCTACCATCCTGACGAAACTTGAGAAGAGGACTTGGCCGTACTGATCTTTGTTCTTCAGCTCTTTGGTGATTCGGACAAAATTGGAGCTGGTTAATGGAAAGTCTTTTGCCTGTTAGGAAATGTAACACACTTATATAAAGATTGACTAATTTAATAACTTAAGGAAAATCATTGTCTAATGAGCAATAGGCTTAAATAAAATAAACACAAATAACAATCACAAATAGTACCCAGTTTTGTTCCCCAGTTTGTAACCCAGTTTAGTAAGTACTAAGCTATCAGACCACTTCACACTTATGACTATGACACACTTTTGATTAACCCACAATAAATACACTATATTTGCCAAAAGTATTGGGTCACCTGACCTTTCCTGCTACATGTGGCTCTTTTCCAAACTGTTAGCACAAAGCTGGAGGCACACAATTCTATAGGACGTCTTTAGATGCGCTATAATCAATCATTCGCTTTTGGGAAACCCAAATCTGTTCCAGCATGGCGATGCCCCTGTGCACAAAGTGAGCTTCTGGAAGATCTGGTTTACATACTTTGGAAAGGAAGATCTTTCTGCTATAGAGCTCTGATCTCATCCCTACTGAACATCTTTGGGATGAATTGGAACGCTGACTGCACCCCAGGTCTCCTCACCAACATCAGTGCCTGCCTTTCATAACACTCTTGTGGCTGATGAACACAAATTTCCATAAGCACACTCCAAAATCTTGTGAAACATCTTCTCAGAAAAGTGGAGGGAATTATAAGAGCAAATGGAATATGGAAATTTGGAATATGGAATGTAATGCTCAAAAATCACATACCATACTGAATCTGTAAATTAAAGGAGGTGTGTCCTCCTGGTCTGTATTTAGAAGGAGGTGTGTCGTCTGTATCTATAAGATGTAGCATAGGAAGCATGTCCTCTGGCTGTGTTAAGTGAGGTGTGACTTCTGTGTCTATAAGATGTAGTCAATGATATGTGTCCTCTTTGTTTGTGTATATTGAGGGAGGTGAGTATTTTGTATTTATTAGATTTAGTGTAGGACATGTGTCCTATGGGTCTTTATATCGCAGAAGGTATATCTTTTGTGCCTGTATCTATTGAAGTAGACATTCTTCAGGGTCTGTATGTATACTAGGAAATGTGTTCTCATAAAGCCACATACTCTACATATCCCCCGTGATGCAGTCTGCCCTATCAGGGTGCAGAGAATGTTTCATATTTTATATTTTACACCTGCTTGTAATAATCCCTTATTTAACAACGAGAGAAGAAACATAGGCCATGGTGTCCTGAAAGGAGCCAGATGTGTATGCAGATTCCCACAAGCACACTACAATTGGGTTACTGGAAGTGTTTGGGTACTCACGCTGGCCAGGTAGTCTCTCTCCCAGGTTCGGTTGTATCCCCAATCCAATCTCTCTCCACTCAGAGCGCTCATAGCCGCAACTTTTGCCCGCACTTCTGCCATGTCAGATGGAGGGATGTTCTTGACAATCCGTCTTGCTCTCCATCTAGGGGACGAGGGATATAGAAGAATAATGAGAGAGAAGATCAATGAGAAAAGCATTTTAGAGAGGTGCATCAGCAAAAGATTTGTGAATAGGTGTATGTGTCACATTTTCTGGGTTATCAAAACTATGCGGCTTTCAGCTATGCTGTAGTTAACAAACACTTGAGAATTTATTAATGCCTCTTCAGAACAAAACAGTTAATGCTGCCTCTGTTCATTAATGATCTGATGTGTGATTTTAGTAGTGTGTGCTTGCTCATGTGAGATTTAGGAGGCAAGTGCACCTGCGATGTAGGTGTTGAGTGATTTTGTGGAACTCCAGCAGGGCAGCAGGTGGAGTCGGCCACTCCACGCTCTTCCCGTAGTCCTCCATGTTGCGCACATTAGCAAAGCGTCTTTCCACCTCCCAGAAATGAGCCTTTACTTTGTAGAGCTTATAGCAGCCCATTATGCTGTAGATTGCCCGCATGCGTCGACATCGCATCCGTGCCAAAGCCCCACGCCACACCTACACACCAATAGTCAGGATGGAGAAAGAAACATTAGAGAATGAAAGAACAAACTCATGTTTAAAAAGCAAATAAAATGTTGACAGGTCTAGGGACATATGATATAGTTCACAAAAATATGAAAATAGCGTTAGTTATTTGGATAATAGCCTGAAACCATGAAATGTTTTTGTGAATCTATGTTTTATGAAGTTTCACAGTGTTAGGCTATAGTTGGTTTGCCTTGGTTTTTGTGTGAGATTTTTCCTAGAGTTAGGATACTAGGCAACTAATAATATGGACACCATATAAGCAATCAAATTTAACACAGAGGCTAGCAATTTTAGCTAGCAAGTACTTCATGTCTTTATTTTCAGACAATATATATATAAATAAGACAAAATGTTATTGAACATTAGTTTCTATTAAATTATTAATAAAATATAATGGTAATGATATGGTGACAATATGAAAAATAGTTTTTTCCACATTCGAAACCACACTAGCTTTATAGTTTAAATGTGTGCAAAAATTTAAAAATACAAAAGTAAAACAATTTTGAAAATAGAAAACAAGAATTCAACAAATAACGTCCATCACCTTCTGCAGAAAGAGGACGAGGATGGGAATGAGTGCAGCTCTCTCCTGCTCCAGAGTGAAGAGAGAGCGAGGAGTCCGAACAAACAACTTGGTGTGTCCATACGCCACGTCTTCCTCAAAGCCGTGCTGGACAATAATGGCCTCCACAGCCTCACGGTCGCTTTCCATCAAGTGATTAGGCCACGTGTACTCACATGTCATCTTATACCTAAAGAAATGTAATGAAAGCTTCAGTTAGAATTTTGCAATGAGAGAAGTGTCTAAACACATCACGACTGTGAGTGGTAGAGATACTCAGTTACAAAGATTTGTCTTCATTTTTATTTAGAGTTTGAATAAAAAATTTTATAAAAGACTATATACATGTACAACAGTCTTATAACCAGCCCTTAAACAGTTTTGGTCAAATTTGTGCAATATCATTGAATGAGTGTGAGATTTCAGACCTTTGCAGGAAGCGTTCGTAGGGCTGTCTGTAGGCAAAGCCAGCTCTACGAACACGAACGTTTTCCAGCAGGCCGAGGTAGGCCACCTGATGATTGCAGCGTGCTTCATCGAACAGCATTGGAGACTTCGCCTCATTGGGTTTAATGCAGCGCACATAGTACGGCTCCTGCAAGTCGAACACAGATTTTACACACACTGCGGTGCACACTTCATGAGAAAGCAATGATGAACGAACCATTCGCTTGGCAGAAAACGCCAGTTTGGTGACTTAATCAACTGCATTACTAATGTACATCAGTTTATTAGGAATACAGTGTAACTTTGGGAATTTGCAATAGAGCTACATTTACATTACATTTACATTTTTGCCATTTGGTAAAAAAACACTTATGCAGAGCGACTAACAACGTAGCAGATCAAATTTAAGGGCCTTGCTCAATGGCCCAGCAGTGGTGGTTTGGTAAGTTCAGTGCCTTAACCACTGAGCTACCACTTTCCCCATCTCCACCATGTGTATGGCTACAATGCACATTAGCTTATGAACCTGGACCACATCTACAAGTATACAATGATGGTTAAACAAATGGTTGAAAGGCCCCTTTACATAACATGGGAACCTGAGCTTTAAAAAACACTAAAAAACAAAACAGAAAAAGTATTTAAAGTAAAAATACAACAGTTAAATACAGTGATTCACCACTGAGTGATTATTATGTCATTATATTACAAATAATATTATTTTCTAATAATATGTATATTATTATTTCATCTAATTACTTTGCCGGAACGTGTGTTTGTGGCAGAAATGGATCTGAAAAAACGTGTATTTCTTTAGGTACTGCTACATAAAAAAAAAAGAAGCCCAAATTGCATTAACGTTGTATTTCTGTCCAGAAATTTTACCTCGCACGAAAACACTGACACACGAACACATAAGATTATTACATATTATGATTGTATCCACACTACATGATAACGTGTAAAAGATGAGTAAGGAGACTGTGCTGGTTCAATTCAGGACAGGTGTCCCCAGTGGTCCAGAATAAGAAAATCCAGTTGTCATCTATGACCCAAAAACAGTGTTCGGCTCAGTTTTGTCCCAAATACACATCATGCATGTCTTGAAAACTGTAACTATTGTAGAAAATAGCATCTGCAAATGTCAAAAGATGAAACGTCCTATAAAGCCATCTCCACAAATGGTAAACTGTCTCAATAGAGATTCAACGCTGCTAAAAATAAATCACAAAGACATTCTTATATCATTTTATTGAAATCCAATGAGAAAGAATTAAAAACTGACTGGACAATACAAATTGTGTCCTAACCAATAGAAAACCTCAGATTTCATACCAACTAAAACACTGCAGAATATATGCTTAGATAATGTTCCTTGGATTTGAAAGATCATTTCCTCACCTTGCAGCCAAGTTTATCAATCAGGGCGATTATGGAGTTCTTGAAGAGAGTCGCAGCAGTCAGTGGTCGCTTGGTCACCTCTGTAATGCTCAGCTTCCCCTCAGGCCACATGTCCTTAAGCACTGGGTCTGAACTGAAAACACAGAACAGGATCCACATTCTTTATATTACATTTATAACATGACAGATTTTGAAGAAAATGATACTAATACAATAATTATTCACTGAAGGAGTTTGTATACATTGAAGGACGTCTGTTTTCTGTTGTTTTGAGATAATAAGTAGGTGGCATGTCTTTTGTGTCTGTACATATTAAAAGAAGTGTGTCCTTTGGATTTGTCCTCTGTCCCTCAAACCTCCTCAACAACAACGAGGTGGCATCAAAAATTTACGAGACTTGCTCTGTTTACAAGAAATTAGTTTATTTATCTACACTATCACTACCAATGCTTCCAGCATTCCTGCCACTTCATGGAATGGGTCCTTCTTCTTCTCGAAGCATGTCAAGCACCTACTGCAATTTGTGCTGGATCTCCACAATGGTATCAAAACTGCGACCTTTGATCTGGATCTTCATCTTTGGGAAGATGTCCGCAGGAGCCAAATCTGGTGAGTAGGGAAGTGAGATTATGTTGTTTCTGGTGAGAAACTCACTTGTGAGGAGAGCTCAGTGACAGGATGTGAACTTGGTCTGAGTAGCAAACGTGGTGATGCACACACAGTCTAATTAGCATCGGTTGCACAGCTCCCGATGTACACAGGACGATGTCTTTTGGTACAATGGCTTATGGTCGGTGCTCCATGTAACTGTGCGTGCGGCCTTATGTGGCCATCTGTTGGCGTGTTACAAAACTAGTCTCAAAGCTTTTTGATACCACCTCGTATATATGAAATATACTGTGTATATACATAGAGAATTAAATCAGTGAATGGCTGATTATGCATAAAGTACAACTTCATACCAAGTGACACTTTACCTGTTATACATCAGTCGCTTAAAATCCTGAAAGAGCGGATCCTTGTTCTTGTCCAGAAATCCTTCCACCGAGTACCTGTAGGAGTAAAAATAGATAGCTGGGTATAAGTGCAAACCTGTAAAAGCTCTGCGGGCTGATAAACAGCTAAACAGCTCTTAAAATGTGACTCATTCCTGACTGAAAAGGCAAGAACTCACACAGAGAAAGCAGGTAAACACCAGGCTAAACCCTCCTCTGCCTCAACTCAGGAAACATATCACGCTGCGTAGAAGCTAAACGTGCTAGAAATAACCCCTTTCTCTTTCCTTTCACAACTGGGAATCAGACTGCATGTTACAGAAGTGCACAAAAACACAGCAGCCAATGGTATGTGCTGCTTATGTGAAGTGTTTCAGCAAAATACACACACACACACACACACACACACACACACACACACACACACACATGGACACACACAGGTAACCTCTTTTTATATCTCTGAGTCAACACTTTTTCCTCAATTCTCCCTTCTCAGTGACTGACAGTGTGTGTGAAAAACGTGACATACTGTACAGTGATGTAAAAGTGTGTGAGGCAGCATAAAAAAAACAAATCACCTGAGGGACTGCCACTAAACCAAATACGTTGAAATTAATTATGAAATAAAGTTATTGCTTTGACAAATTGTGAGAATGAAGAGAACTATAAAAAAAAAAATCATTTCTAAAAAAGTGGTTCCAAAACAATTAAAAAATGAGTTTTAATGCAAACATTACAAAAATAAATAAATAAATAAAGCAGCATTATATATTATATTATATATGGATAGCATTAATCATTGAAACCTCCAAAATCATTTTTGCACTTTTCCATCAGACTCCATGAGTCACACTCTATCTCAAGTGACTTTATTCTCATTGACTGCATTATGGTTTTCCATTAAGGACTCATAATGAGGCGGAAATGATGGAAGACGCGTTAATTGGAATTGGAGAGAAAGAGAACGAAAGAGCGGGAGGTGGAGAAAATGAATGGATAAAGAGTTAGGAAGCCGGAAAGCCGAATGAGTGATGAAGTAGGTCAGAGTCAGATCAGAGAGTGGGGTCTGGATGAGGGTATATTTAGCAAGAGAAAAGGAAGAACGGCCTGCTTCGGTACAGCCTTAGGGATGCTGCAGTGTGTGTGTGTGTGTGTGTGTGTGTGTGCACGTCAGTATGTGTGTGTTTGTGTGTGTTTGTGTGTGTTTTGAGGGAAGGTTGACAACTACGTTCTGACAGCTTTGATCCCTCAGGGATGTTATTGTGTAGTGGGTGTGCGAGGCAGAGCGTCTAATAGATGTAGATGTGTGTGTGTGTGTGTGTGTGTGTGTGTGTGTGTGTGTGTGTGTGTGTGTGTGTGAATTCCACAGAAGTAATCTCATTTAGTAAAACGTTTTTGTAACCATCATTTTTGTAACCATCTGACCCAATTACAAATGACATTTTAAATGACCAGCTACTGTTTGTGTTGAAATGCCTGGATTTATCCGCCTTCGCATCTGTTCATTCTGATCCTGCATTAACATGCCATACGCACAAAAAAACACACCTTTAAACCTTTTTCTATAGAACTGATCTGAAGAAGAAAAAAAAAACGGAGAAATATGAAGTGAAAAATGTGTCGGCTATTTTCAGTGGCAAGCTTTTTATTCTGATCTGTTCCTCTCCTAGAGCCCAAATTAGGACAGAGCCCATGAGTTACAAAAATAATCAGCAATTGCAGCAACTCTGGGTGCTTTCGAAGGCGTTGCGGTATCTAAATTAATCAGGTTTGCAATTTAGTAGGGTTGCTGATGGACATGGATGTGTTTCTAATGTACTCTCAGTCATATGCTTACTTGTGACTGTCCCCTTGCAGGTATACTCAATATATTGAAGACATAAACAGTGGAGGTATAACAATATCGCTCTTAGTTCAACAGACTGCATAATGATGTCATCAATTTGAGATAAAACACCACATCCTTTCCATAGACAACTTGTTTTTATATGGAAAAATAGCCACATCTGATTTATATCCACTAAGATTCTTACATTAGACATTATATACACTATATTGCCAAAAGTATTTGGTCACCTGACCTTTCCTGCTTTATGTGGTTCTTTTTTAAACAATTATTTTACCAATAATAAAATTTTGTATTCACTTGAACTTGGAAACCCAAACCCTGTTCCAGCATGGCGATGCCGCTGTGCACAAAATTGAGCTTCATGAAGATCTGGTTTACATACTTTGGAGAGGAAGATCTTGCTGCTATAGAGCTCTGATCTCATCCATACGGAACACCTTTGGGATGAATGTGAACGCTGACTGCACCCCAGGTCTCCTCACCTACATCAGTACCTGCCTTTCATAACACCCTTGTGGCTGATAAACACAAATATCCATAAGCACACTCCAAAATCTTGTGGAACATCTTCCCAGAAGAGTGGAGGGAATTTTAAAAGCAAAATGGGACTAAATGTGATATGCAATGCTCAAAAATCACATGCCAAACTTATCACCAGGTGACCTAATACTTTTGGCAATGTAGTGTATACTGGGGTTCAAAAGTCCATAACCACATCTCAAAAATACAATATTCAATATCCGAAATGTTGCACAATTTCTACCCCACAAGTGAAATTTATGATATTGGCCATGTTTAATTCAATCCTTGAACAAAAGGTTATATATTGATTCACAATTCACTACACCTCTTGTCTCATGTTTCTTTCTCTAGGCTCATTGTTAACTTTGTTTTACATTTTGGTCTTTGTTGCTTTGTTCATTTTTGGGTCTGGTTTTATTGAAACCCGGCTTCATTAAAAGAATCTCTGCACTTGCATCTGCTTTCTGCTTCATTACATGATAAAAAGAATGCCAACCAATCAATAATTTCCACTAGTGTGCTTCTCTACAATTTTTATGTATCCTAAAGGGAAAAAAAAAGAACCTGGAATTGTCTAAAAATAAATAAATTCTAAAGGGTGTACTTATTAATGAAGAGTCAGCTCTTTTCATAGCTTTCTGCTTGACACACAATATAATTATAACTAAAGCCAGGCTACACAGAAATATATTTTTCAGATTGCATGATGTAGAGCTGTAGGACTCAGGGGACAACATGACAACATCCCAGGCGAGGAAAAAAAAAAAACGACAGTCGAGGAGGATTTAACTATCAAACAGCCAGAACGCACTGCTATTGTTAATAACAGAGCTGAGAACAAAGTGAAAGAAAATGCTCATTTGGTGATTTTATGATCTATTCGTTTTCACGATGCAGCGTTTGCTCAACCAGTGGCCTGTGCAGTCAAAGAAGGTAAAATAGGGGATTCCCATTCACACTTATGTACCAACCAACCAACCAATTCCCCAAGTCATGCAACCATGTGTGATGTTTACAGTCGGGTAATAAAGCACCATTTTCCAATCCCAGCTGCTGAGGGAGATGACTACAAACAACCAGTGCATTTAAACCAAGCCCCTATATGAAAGTGTGGAGTACAGTGACAGATCTTTAAAACCAAATGCAAATGCATATGTTCTTCGTTTAAATAGATTTACACAGTGCTGTGTGATTCTTAATTCTGATTGGTGGTGAACATACATATGTGGTGAACATACAGTCTGCCAACAGTCTGCCAACCCCACACTGTAAACACTAAATAAAAAGTATAATGTTGTTAAAAAAATTAAACAATTAAATACATTGATAATTTTCTATCTGAGTGTGAGAATGAAGAAATGAAACTCATTGTATCAATGAGTGTGTTTCTGTGTGTGTGTGTGTGTGTGTGTGTGTGTGTGTGTGTGTGTGTGTGTGTGTGTGTGCATGCTGCTTTAGGAAAAATAATCACTTTGGGGTAAGATTACCTCTGCTTCAGATCAGGCCAGTCTTTTGTTGCTACTTTTGCTATATCATATACATGCCCCTCAATCCTTTTGTTTCTTCTTTATCATTTTTCCGTGTTAAATATGCAACAATATTGTCTACCGTAAGGATTCTGTTCAAATTAGGACATAGTTCACGTTTTACTTTTAGCTGTTCTCAGGTGGCTTTCTTAGTCAGTTTTCACAACTAGAAAAAAGGAAGCTGAGACTCACGTGACGTCGCCGGCGTAGTGTCGGATGCGGAAATGACGATTAAACTCCATGCTCTTGTCAGTGGGACACAGCTGGGAGAAAAACAGGACATAATGAATGTACTGAACAATAATCCTGTTACCTGATAACAAAAATACACAAATGAACAAAACACAAGAGGACACTTACAAATATATGAGAGTACAATTATTGCATTGATTTGAATTTAGAGGATGCGGTTCATCACTTTTACACAGTTAGTAGATATTATTTTGATGTACACTCCTTTTATTGGGGTAAGAGTTGTCTGTCTGACTGTGTGACTGTGTGTGAATGATGCTCCCTGTTGACCAAAGTGTTCAACTGCAGCACCAGCAGCAAAATTGCACTTTAAAGTTCTGAGGATATATATATATATATATATATCTATCTATCTATCTATCTATCTATCTATCTATCTATCTATCTATCTATCTATCTATCTGTCTGTCTGTCTGTCTGTCTGTCTGTCTGCTGTCTGTCTGTCTGTCTGTCTGTCTGTCTGTCTTAGATGCCAAACTGCAGGAACTATGCAATAACAATAAAGTTGTATCTATCTACCTTGCGGGACGTGTAGTGAGGGTGCTGCCCGAGCTTGTTGTTCATGCTTTCGAGGCAGACAGTGTCTGTGACTTTTCCGGCAGTGAGACAGGCCTCATCCAGAATAGAGATGATACCCTTATGTGCCTGTTCCACTAGATCCACGATGATCTGGTTATTGAAGTAGTCGATCTGTGCGAGAGGATAACACGATTGGCATTACTGTGACATATTGCTTCATTTAGCCTGGACGAAATCAAGAGCAAAAGCAAGTACATATCTGTGTGTGAACATGTGCTGAAGGAAGTGATGATGTAAATATGTGATGATGAAACAAACATGCCTTCATGTCATTTTACTACCATATATGGTAAGGTTAAAGTTAAATATTCTTGCCTGAGGACAGAAAAAAGAAAGAAATGAAACTCCTTGTTGTTCTGTGTGTTTGTGTGTTTGTGTGTTTGTGTGTGTGTGTGTGTGTGTGTGTGTGTGTGTGTGTGTGTGTGTGATCAATAGATAGATGTAACAGACCTCCATATTTAGTAGCAGTGTAGTATATACATGTGTGTGTGTGTGTGTGTGTGTGTGTGTGTGTGTGTGTGTGTGTGTGTGTGTGTGTGTGTGTGTGTTTGTGTGTTATGCTCACATGTTGCCAGGTAATTCCCTCTCTATGGTACTCCTCCTGCTCCTGTCTGAGGATGAGCTCGATGAAAAGCTGCTGTAGCTTCTCGTTACAGTAGTTAATGCAGAACTGCTCGAAGCTGCAGGAAAACATTACAGCACAACACGAATGACTTAATAAATGTAATATTCAAAATGCTCCATTTTTCTTTAGGAGAAATTCTACATTATAGGTACAACAAACTGATATTTTTGTTGGGCGTAAATAAATTGATTGCAGAAATGTGACAGAAGGTGTAGCATTGAAAATCGATACAAAATGTACATTAAAAAAATGTAAAGACCATAAAAATGGTCACAAGGAAAGCACAAGATACAGTGTGTGTAACTAATAATCTATCTATCTATCTATCTATCTATCTATCTATCTATCTATCTATCTATCTATCTATCTATCTATCTATCTATTCAATTATTGTGTTTGTGTAATAAATGTGAAACTAATGCCCTAAGCACCAAACTTTCTTACTGTAAAAATATTGACACTTAAATAACGGTGTAAACAACAAAACGCTCACCTGTTATTGTCAAAGATTTCGAAACCGTAAATATCCAGCACTCCAATCACTGTGTTTTTGCCATGCAGAGCTGGGTTGTAGTTCTTCACCTCAATCACAGAGTTAATTCGACCAACGATCCAACCAAATAACCGCTCATATAACGCCTACAGGAAGAGAAACAGAGACCTAAAATTAGGTATCAAAGCAATAAAATAACCCATGCACTAATGATTTATTGCTACAACAGTATTATAACATTCTTGGGTAAAATCCATACCATGTGTTTGCATCACTTTGATATACATATTGGGCTTAAACAGGAATTCTGAAATGTTGAAATTGATTGAAATCTATTTGTCTCTGTTTGAAGCGAAGGATTTTACAAGGGTGAGAGGTAAAAACTAGATATATTGTGTTAAGGGTTCACAATAAATCTTTCTGCTTGTAATGCAGTGTAATGTTGTCTAAAACCAAAAAATCTATGCATTTGATTTAAATAATAAATACATTTGTTTTTCAGGTGATTAATCATGATGTGATGTAAAATATCAAGTTTATTACGGCCAGTTTTAAATTCAGTTTCCTGTTTGTACCTTGGCAAATGCGTCTCGGCCGTGGCTTGCCTCCTGCTCGCTGTGCCCTTTCGAGATGACCTCACCACCCCCTGTGGCCACCGTACGATACAGCAGTGCTTTATACACACTCTCGTCCTCAGACGCTGTGAGCTCAGCAATGTGTTTCACTGCGTCCCCTCCGGCCAACTCCACACTCTCTCCATCACTCACGAACTGCAGGTTTCCCTGAGAACAACAAGAAAAAAGCTCAGGTGCACAGTTCAATCAGAAATATGATGTAATAAAAATCCAATTTATTACATTTATTTGATTTCAATATAAAAAATACTTTTTATTTAAATGCTTACTGAGTAAATTGTTTTATATTAGAAATCGATCATATAATCCTATTTTATATTATCTACAATTATGACATTATCCACAGCTTTATGATTGAATAAGGTAAAAAAAAAAAAAGTGCTGCATAAATGAATAAATGAATAAATAATAAATATGTGATATAAATTGAATAAGATTGAATAAAGTTTAAAAAAATGCTGCATAAATGAATAAATAATAAATATGTGATATAAATTGAATAATGGGAATTAATGATTTTAATAATTTAATATCTCAGGTATCCAGATTATTTACAATTATTTAATAATAAAATCACCCTAATATTAATTAAAATTATTTTAATATTAAAATATTAATTATTTTGTTTTTATTCAATTGGCAAGTCAAAACAACCAGATGGACCATTTTTCTTCTAAATCTCTCATTACTGAGACTGAATCTGTATTTGATGCTTAATTGTACCAGCAGGAGGATGGTGGCCAGGATTTTGTAGATGGAGTTGATTTCTTCCTGACTGTACCCGATCACTTTCAGTGCACTCAGCACTTCCTTGTGACACCTCCGGTCATCAGTGGAAGTCTGAGAGAGCGGAGAGAGAGAGAGAGAGAGAGAGAGAGAGAGAGAGAGAGAGAGAGAGAGAGAACAGAGAGATGTCAGAAAGAGAGTGTATATAAGAGTTTGTGCATTAACTAAACCATATGGACAAGTTTGTGGACACCAGGACTACCAGATTGGTATGTGCTTTCATAACATCCTATTCCAGATGAAGTCGATATTTTCTATCATAATATCCTCCATTTCTCTGGTAAAATGTTTCTTAACACTAAATTTCGGAGTGTACATATGGAGATTCAGGTACTAATGTAGGATGAGGCCTGAGATGAAGTCAGTGTTCCAATTCATCCCAAAAGTGTCCAATATCTCACTTAAGATCTTCCACTTCAACCCATGCAAAGCATATCTTCATTGAGCTGGCTTTGTGCACATGTTGGAACAGGTTTGTGTCTCCTAGTAAAGTGAAAATTCTAAACTACTGGATGCAAAGGCAATTGTGTGCCTCCGACTTAATGTTAACAGTCTGGAGAAGACCCACATATGGCTGAAAAACTCAGGTGTCCCAATATTTATATTCATGTAGTCTATGATAAAGTTCAAAGATATTAGTAAACAAAAATAACATGTGAGTGTGTGTAAGAGAATGACGAATTAGATAAACACATGAAGGTGAAATGGGTAGCGCTTACAGTGACTGAGGAGCCCTGGCTGGTGTACAAGTACTCTGAAGGATCGTTGCTAAGATGGAGGGACTTCAGCAGGTCTTCAGAACCTCCACGTAACAACTAGCACACACACACAAACACAAACACACAAACACAAACACAATAGCATCGCAATGTTATACAGTCGCACTTGCGCTATATTTATATAAGCAGCAATATTTATAACTTTGCAGATCACTCTATTTCTTATAAACCCTCCTGACTTTGTAGCTAAACAAACATCACCTCAACAGATACTTCTCATTCTGTATATTAGTTCATAAGGGTTCGATAGCTAATAGAAGTGTTACACTATCTGATTGCCACTATCTGCATCAGTTGAGTGCTTCGAATATTAATTTCTTTATCGCTCTAATCTATTATTAAATACAAGCCTACCACACTGTGAACTCTAGAAAACAATAAAATAGAGAAAAGGAAATGTCGGCACTGTGAGCATGGTATGAATAGCAAAAGCTATTCTTTTTCTTGTGCCTGTCTGTGGTATATTCTCAAGCGTGTTTTACTAAAATATACACAAGCTATATCGTGTAGCACTTATTTTGCCCAGCGAGCTTTATATATTGACCTCCTGGTGCCTATATGAAGCTAAAAATCTCACGCTTGCATGAAAGGCGTAGAGCATTTTATTGTCTGCAGGAGGCTTGATGCACATTACACATCTAGTCATAAGCAGATGCTAAAAACAGCATAAAAATGAGGTCATGCCTCCTATTTAAATGTGTATAGCAAAGCCAAACTATGTTTCTTCCCATAAGTAGTAGACAACACACACACACACACACACACACACACACACACACAAAACTTAATTGAAGGTTTTTGCACAAACAACTGCTGCCTGCTAAGATTTATTAGTTGGATAAGTGATTTGCATTAGCTCACGTTTAGCTTTGTGTACAGATCTGTGCTACACTGCTACAGTGTTGTGTTGTTTTGTGTTGTGTTGTTACACTGAATGCTGTTTGCACACATTTGCACACATGCACTTTATGTAATATCCTGTGTATTGGTCTGTTTGTTCTAGTTAGATTTGTCATCTTGTCTTTATTTATGTGGTTTCATGTAGCACCTTCATGTAGACCTGGACCAATGTTGTGTCGTTGTATTGTACTAAATATAGATGAAATGACATAAAAGCCAGTTGATTTGATTTCGTATTCTTTATGCTAACCGAATGCATTATCGGTTCAACATGGAGAATGTTGGAAACTGTTTCACCTGCATCCAAAAGGATTCCTTCATCTCAAAAACAGCATGAATTTCACACAAATCTTTTCACATCTACGTTTGGTGTACATTTTTATTCCATAGTGCATCTCACCTGGTAGAACGAGTGGAAGTTTCTCTCTCCCTCTTGCTGTTGGATGACCCTTGACTACACGGGATTGTAAAATTAATGTAGGAGTTAAAAAAACAACAAATGACTGATGCTCAAGTTCAATTTAACACTCTGATCTCCTAATTCATAATAGAGTAAAATCCAATATAAACTATTGTATGTGGTGGTGTTGGCGGCAATGTATGAGAGTATTAGAGCTCTGTATTATAAGATGAAGTACAGTATGTATTAACACCCAGGAGAGCCACAGTGGGCATAGTTCATTAACAGGATAAATTACTACCCACGTTTCACTTCTATGTTTCAACACCTTCCCAGCAAAAACCACATCTATGATAGAGTTGTGAGGGAAGGTCAAAAATAAAGCTGACGCTTTTGAAACTAATGACTAACCACAGCTACATAAGCCCGTTCACATATATCTGAGCGTATACTTTCAAGATGTTAAATATAAACACTGACAAACACACAGGTTTTTTTTTTTTTTTGCTGTTCTGTGGTAAAGCTGGAGAAATTCCTGTGTTTATCAGTGACATTTGCTGTTCTGTGGTAAAGCTGGAGAAATTCCTGTGTTTATCAGTGACATCTTGTTAAGCTTCATAGCACAGTATCTCAGCCATTGTAATAAACACGTACACAAACACAGAAAAACACAAGCTTATTGAAATAAACAGAGTCGACACTGTTTGCTGTAAAGCAGTGATCATGGTGTGTTTCTTCCAAAGAAACTATAAAGCTGTAATTCTAACTTCCAGTATCTGAGTGAAAACTCTGACCTTCTCCAGCAGGTAGTTGTTGATGTGTCCTCCTGTTGGGTCTCCGTTGAAATTAAAGTTAATATCCATGTACTTTCCAAAACGGCTCGAGTTGTCATTGCGGTTGGTCTTGGCATTCCCAAATGCCTCCAACACACAGTTTGATTTTAGGAGCACGTTTTTCACACTGAAATATAGAAGTATTAGGAATAATATAGAGGCTTTTACTTCTCACATGTACACTGACACAAAAGGGAAGTTTATTCTTCCATGATACAGCCCTCCTCCCCCAAAAGCAGAGAGGATAAGGGGCCTTGCTCAAGGGCCCAAGATTGGCAGCTTAGCTAATGATCAAACGAGGTTCTTTTCAATCAGCAACCCAGAGCTTTATCCATCAAGCTATCATGGTTATATAACTAATGATGGGGAGGAGCAGAGTCACTCATCATCAAAAATTTGATTATTTACACAAAACAGCGTTTTATTTCTTCTACAGCCATTTGCAAAACAAATTCAAGACTTTCCAGAGAACTTTAAAGCACTGACTGTAGAGATCCCAGCCATAAATTATTAAAATAAATATATCCTTACAGAAATATATATATATATATA